>LZPO01044392.1:920974-934093 GCA_001675575.1 Neotoma lepida
CTCTGTCCCTTATTACCCTGAGACAAGGTCAGCATGATCCAGTGATTGCAATGTATCTAGCCCTCACAGAGTTGGGGTTACAGGTACATGCAGCCACATCCAAGTTTTTACATGGGTGCAGGGGATTAGACCTCAGGCCCTTATGTTAACACAGCAAATTCAAGGGCACTCATAGGTAAGAACCTATGAGCTATCTCCTTAGCTTCTTAAATTTTTAAATTGCCACAAGATGGCAAAATAGATGCAGAAGCTTTCGGAAGAGAGTTAAGCTTTAGAGAATTGCTCATTAGATGAACCAGTGTCAGGCAAATCGAGCTCCGGTGAGCTCGCAAAGCACGCATCCCCCAGGGAGATGAATATGGACCTGTGATTACCGGCCATAGGACTCCTAGAAAGTCACTAACAGGTCTGAATATGGGTTTCATCATCTCATAAAGGGAGCCCATTACACGGGGATTAAAAGAGACAGTTGACCAAATCTAACAGACATTGAGTGGAAGTTGGTTCCACGGTTAGAGCTGGGCTGGGGCCCCTTGCCGCACAGGTACAAAATAATTTCATTTCCTCCAGTATTTTTGCAGTTTTTCTCGGGGACAATTGTCAGCCAGGCACATTCATGTAATTTCCCAACTGCCAGTGGGCACAGGCAGTTAAGTTTCTTCAGCAAAACATCTATTTTAACTGTTTTCTTTTCAATTGAACATATGCACCTCTTTTTTTTTTTTTAAATAGAATTAGATTTCATGAGTCATTGAAGGACAGAAGTTACTTCCTCCCCAAATTTGCTGCCACGGCCCAGCAATAACTCAGCTGCAAGGCATGCTGGGAGAAGCTTCAACCCAGGATACAAAGGAGGGCAGAGATAGAGATGGGGATGGTCTCCACTTACAGAATTTATCCTGGTGACATGCCCATTGAACTCCCAAGAGCATCCAAGGAGCAATGATGATTCAGGCCATATCTGGTATAGCAGTAATGTTCAAGGTTTATGGTAGGGCCTTAGGACAATGCTGAAGAAGGTTCTGGCAAAGGTCTTGGTTGGAAATGACTGGGTTATATGAAATAGAACACTTCTCTCCCACACTCAACCACCTCATGCACAAATGAAAACAAATTACTAACACGAAGGAAGATGTTATGGGAGAGAAACAAAGGCACAGATGTGCTTGACCTTGGGAGGACCTAGAATTTGCAAGTTGAAGGCAGATTTTGTCTGCTTTCTCATTATTTCTGTGTTTCTCACTGCTTGTGGCAAGTGCGGCTTCCTTCCAATTCATAATCATGGGGAAGAGAATCTGATTGGTTCAGCTTATGTCAGGTGTTCTTTCATGGCCCAACCAAGTACTCATTAGGTACTAACTCAGTAGGAGCCTTATAAAAAGGTGTTGTATCTACTTGGAAGGAATAAGTGGTACTCCTGTTAGGTGGGAGATGCCAATGAAGACCAAGAAGATTCTGGCCCAGATACAGTCTTCAGTACCTCAGAGGAGAGGAGGAGAGTACCCAAGAGGCTCCTGGGAACTTGGCAGGTATCAGGGATTCAAGGCTCTAATGATTAGAGGGTCTTGTGGGCAGGTAAAGAATCAGAAATGCAAACTGAGTCTAAGTCCTAGGGCAGGTGGAGATATAGGTAGTTGGATTCTCTCTTTCTCAATGGTGACATTGGCATATTCATTCAATAATCCAAGATCTATGAAGTCCACAGAGGAAGAAAGGTGGTTCCANCCCTGAGAACTTCTGTGTCTGTGAAAGGGCAGTAGGAAGCTAAAGCAAAAAGAGCAGCAAGTTCTTGCATGGNATTGGGATTCTNAAGCTGTAAAATGGGAGAAAGGAGAGTTTGTAGTCAGAAGTTTCTCCGGTCCCACCCAGCCCCACAGTCCCACAGCTGCTTATAAAATAATCACTCAGAGGCTTAATATTAATTGCAAACTGTAGGGCATATGGCTCTGGCACATTATTAACTAGCTTTTATAACTTAATTCAACCCATTCCTTAATTCAGCACATATTCACAGCATACAGAAAGACATCCCACAGCAAGAGTTGAGTGTGGACACACCTCCTTGACCACACATTCACCTCAATGAAGGTCTGTGAATTCCCAGACTTGGCATACATTGTTGGACATGGAAGCATCCCATATGGAGGAGAAACTGCTATGACTCTACTCCATTTAGGAAGACAGAGAGTACAAATAACCAACCCAAGGTCTCAGAGCAAGTATCCTATAACGAGGGTGTGAACCAGGACTGGCTGATGCCAAAGCCAGAGCACATAATCATAGCATTTCACGGCTTCTCTGGAGAGAAGCAGATGGCTGTGTGTGATAAAGGGAGCAACTTACAGACACANTGAATTCATGGACCAGCTTTGAAACTACATTAAAAATCATTACATAGACAACTTCCCNCAACTCATCTTAGAACATGGCACAAGAGCTGCCCACATGGTTGGTATTCTCTCCAAGGTCTCATTAAAAGTGGCGAGAGACATCAGGAGATGGCCTAGTGGATAACAGTGCTTGTTCCCCAAACACGTGGAANTGAATTTGGATCCCAACTCCTATATAAACAGCTGGACACAGCCTCATGCACCTGTAGCCCTAGTGCTGTGTATGTGTGTGGGAGACAGGAGGATCACTAGAGCTTGCTGGCTGCCAGTGTCAGTGCAGTGAGACCCTATCTCAAAGAAATAAGACAGAGTGATAAAGCAGGCCATCCAATGTCATCCTCTAGACTCTGGGTACACAAACATGCACACATGGGCACATACATCACACACATATGTACCATAATCACAGAGAAAATGGCAGAAGTCCCCCTCACCACCACACAGGCATCGTGCCACACTCTATTTCAGCTCTATTGAGGGAAGATTGTCTCTTNGCATTCCCTGACTCCATGTGTAGGCCCTCAGATGAATTGTGCCTATGCCACGCAGTTATCATTTTAAATGACCGTCCCCTGTACTTACATTCCAAATTTGGAATGCAACCGTTGTACATGACATGGTGACAGACCGACATTTTATTTTTTTTTAATCTGCTGATGAAATAAAAGAGAATTGAGAATGCTCTGAAGCTACTTTCAGCTTACAGTCCAAAGGAAAGGGTCAGAGCAGCATCAGTTCTGAGGAGGCACTTTAAGGCTGAGCAGACTGGCTAGTCTGAAGAGAAGGATGGTGAGTTTGCCTTTCTGAGCTTTTAATTGGAGATGACAGTGGAACACCCACTTAGAAACGTCCTGGAGCCAGCTGGAGCCGACTGGAGCCCAGGAGAGAGGGAAAGGATAGAAATACAAGTCAACACGCATCAGCCCAGAGAGAGGCTCTGAGCCGTGACAGGAGGGGGAGAGCCGTGCTGGGCTTTGCAAAGCTAATTCTCAAAAAATACTTCATGACTCGTATATGGGGGGAGGGGCCAATCAAGTAAACCCTTATCAAAAACCATGGGTGTGAGAACAAGGAATTTTTGAGGACATGGTTTTATAAGAAGAGTGGGGAGCAAACTCAAGTTCCAAGGAGCTGGGGGGGGTGCTAATTAGGTGAGAGTTGGGAGCTGTGGAAGAGGCCCTAGAATTAGCTGAGGTCCCAAGGTTCACTTCTGGGTCTCTTAATGCCATTTCTTCTATTGCATTNATTTTGATTATGGTTTGAGTTAGTTATATGCATATTTTAGCCAAGATTTTGGATGCTCTAGAGACAAGGTATGTATCTTACTCTTTTTCTGGGCCCCTGTAATGACTAATACCATGACTCACACACACAAAATCAATGCTCAGAGAAAGTTCTCAAACTTGCCTCTATTCAAGGTTTGCTCTAGATGGCCAGNTGACTACTGTAGGATAGGAACTTTGTGTTATGGACAAATGGTTTGTCTTTTCAAAATAAATTCTTTAAAGTACTGATGCGCCAAGGTCAGATTGGTCATAGAATGTAAATAACGGAGTCCAGATATGAGTTTATGATTTTTACAGGGACAATGACTTTCCATTTATGAAGTTTTAATATATTTAAATAATGATGTTTCCGTTTCTAAAGTGAATTTCAACTTTCTTACTTATTTTAGTCTTGCTGTGTAGCCCAGCATGGTCTTACAATCTTTCTGTCTCAGCCTCCCAAGTACTTCATTATAGGTTTGCACCACAATGCCCAGGAAAAAAAAAAGCAAAACCACAACAAACAACAACAAAAATCCATAAACCGAATTTCTAAGACTAATTTTTAAAGTAATTTTACATTTAAATTTACATTTAAATACTTTTTAATAGAGAGTAAAACTTGATGAAGAACTTGAATCCACCAGGGGGATAGCTGAAATTCCCATCTCTCCTTTGTCACCTTCAGACATGATCTGATCCCACCCATGCCTGACTCCCTGTCATATGTGACTCCATGTGCCTTATTCTTCTTCTTCAGTAATAATAAGAAGCTTCCCATGTTCAATTATATTTTCAAACTTCAAAAACACAAATTATAGAAAGTACAGACCCATGCAGCTATGATTACCTAAAATTATCTGCTACCCTGTTTTGAGAAATGTTGCCATTTGGAAAGANGTCTGATGAATCTTCCACACTGGGCACTATGGGTTCCTCACAGAAGCAAGGCTGGGCAATGGAGTGTCACCTGACATAGAGTGGGCATCATTAAGTGTTCAGAGGCAACGGGACAGCAAGATGCCAACCATAACATTTAATAATTTAGGCACTGGTGGGCCCAAGCTAGCCTGGTACAAATCAAAGATGGTGGACGTCTGGGTTCCCCCACATACAGTTAGCAGTGGAAACAAACCATGAAACATTACCCTCAGTGGAGCCATCCAGTGCGGGGATTCCGACTATTGAGTTTGGGGGGGGGTTGAATTAATCTAGCCAGAAATCAAGCAAGTAAAATCTCTCCCTCACTTCTCCCTCTGTGGCCGATGCCATCTGCTAGTTTTAAAAATAATTTTTAAAAGCAAGTGTTTTGGTTCTCTTCAGTGTGTGGCAAAGACAGATGCTATTTTTAGGCTTGTTTTCTATCATCCCCCCTCCCCCCAAGAACCAGGGGCTGAGTGTCTTTGGCTCTGGTGTACTGTCTGCTTTATGCCACCATCTTCAGTGTGACCTTTGTGCAAATTCATATTCAACCTTCCCATTTCCCTCTCTGCCTCTCATTAGGTTGCTGGAAGGGGAAACAGTATTGATCTGAGAGAGAAAAAAAANCATTTCAAAAATATATATAATTGGTTGACTTGTTCTGCTTGCTGTAAACTTGCCAGCTCCAGCTGGATGCCCGGGTAGAGCACTGTGAACCTTCTCCCTGCTGGGCTGGAGGCTTCCAAGGAAGGATGCATCATACATCCCTCTGTGACATCTAGTTAAGAACCTTTCATGCTGCTTGTACTCACCGGGGCCAGCATAGTGAGAGGCTTCAAGTGTTAATTCTAGAACTGAGCCATCTTGGTTCAAATCGGCTCTGCCACTTACCAGCTGAGTGACTATTGACCAGTCGCCTTTCTCCACATCAACTCCCATGTATTNAGACAGACAATGATCTAATGCTTGCCATGTTGGGTCGTGTGAATATATAAAAGAGGTAAGATACATAAAGCCCTTAACTCAGGTACACATCATGTGCTTGATGAAATGGCTTTGTGTCATTATTATCTGTATACTAACTTAAAATACACACTTGACAAGCACATAGCACTGGTTATATAGAGTAACACGAAAGCCTATGCATTAAAAGGAATGTTTTTTTTTCTTTAAATGCTGGATTAAGCCGGGTGGTGGTGGTGCACACCTTTAATCCCAGCACTCAGGAGGCAGAGGCAGGAAGATCTATGTGAGTTCGAGGCCAGCCTGGGCTACCGAGTGAGTTCCAGGAAAGGCGCAAAGCTACACAGAGAAACCCTGTCTCGAAAAACCAAAAAAAAAAAAAAAAAAAAAAAACTGGATTAAATATTTCTTCTATGGCCAACATCTTAAGCAGTCTGTATATGCCATCGTATTTAGTGCCCCATGAGCTGGTGCAGTTATCCACTTTATAAGTGAAGAGAAATCTGGAGATCAGAGAGCTTAATAATTGCATGGCGTTGCACAGCTAGTAAGTAACAGAATGACATTCCGACCCCATGTTCGTTTTGGAGCTAGGACCTTTGCCCTGCAGCTTCCCCCTGCACCTATTCTCTCCGCTTTCTAGCCCCTCCCAGTAGCTTTGTAACTTTTCATGTGAGACCAACTTTTAGATCAGACCTCAGCTTGACCAGCACATTAAACAAACCAACTCACACTTCACAAAAATATACTCAGTGCTCTGTCCCTGGGACTCCGACCCTTTCTGTTCTGTTCTTAAGTTCCATTCCATTCTAATTCTTGCTTCATTTTTCTCTTTAAAAAAAATGACTATGCCCCACCAAATTGACTTGGTGACCAGTTAAAGTTAGCACTGGTCTGGCTTGAGAAACCAGGTGACCTCTCCCCTCCCTGTCCTTGTCAGAGTCACAGTGTACAGCTCTGTGTGTCTAATTGGAGCCACTCTGTTGGAGATGACTGGTTATATTGTCTTCATCAGACACAGGGGATGGAGGCCCAGGGGCATAAGGTGATCTTCTGAGGCCTANCCCAGAGAAGTGGCTGGGCCGGCACATATTTTCCAACCTCCCAACTCATGATGGTGTTCAGGTGCCCACAGATTCCTGTGTCCTTCATCTGTTCACTCATTAATTTACATAGATGGATTGCTTTGGCCAGAGATGGCAGGGATGTGGTACTATCCGTCATAGACAGTGACTCACAAAATGAAGCCCCAAATCCACATTTTCCCACCTTCAGATACCCTTACACGACCTGAGTCATCCCATCTCNGCTCCTTTCTTCTATCCTGTTCTTCTTCTCTGTTCTCTGATTTCACTGGTTCCTGGTAGATTCCAAAGCATAGGGGGTAGACACTCTGCCTGTGACCTTGGCATAGGCTGCTTCCTCCACTACATACATCCCTGCTCTGGGTGGCTTTGCTCAAACATCTTCTCAGTGAGGTTTATCCTGAGCACTTGATTGCAGTTGGAAGTCTTTCCCCCTGTCTCATCTGCTGACATCCCAATCTCTTTAACCTGCATTGGTTTTTATGTCACACTCACAACCTTTAGGCACTCTGTTACCTCTAATGTTATCTTCAGCAACATCACTCTGCTACGTTGAAACATAGAGGCTGGGGAATTTTGTTGGTTTTGTTCATTGCTTTTCTCTTCAGCACCTGTAATCTGGTACCTAGTAGGGCTCTGCAAATAATTTTTTACTTAATGGATAAATGGGTAAACTGATGGAATAGACCATCATCAAGTTAAGTATATAATTACAAACTGCGATGTGATCGGAGAGGACAGCCACAGAGGTTCACGGGAGACTATAACAAGCAGACCTGACTTAGATTGGGTGGGNTAATTTAGAGGAAACNGTTTTTTTAGCCTGAGAACATGAGGGGGATTTTAGTTTCCTGCAAATAGTGCAGGCCCTGCAAGCCAAAAGAAAGCAGAATAAAGGAACGATCTAACCCAAGCAGAATGAAGAAGAGAGGATGTCGTTCATTCAGTTAGCAAACGCCCTTTGACAGAAGGAGAAATGTCAAATGTCAGGTGGGCATTTCCCGAGGACCATGGTACCTTCTGTATCATTAGCCTCACCAACAGCACCAGGGTCTGATTCCCTCCTTCAAATGAGGGAACCCACATGTCAACACTTGAGATCCCCTGCTAGCAAGAGTCAGAGCTGGGTTTCTAATTAGCTTCTTTGGCTTCCAAGCATGTGCTCTTTCACTCTCTGGGTACCTACTGTGTGTTGCTCATGGTACCAGGAACAGGCTTACACAGCCCCTGACCTGCAAGAGTTCACAGCATGCCTCNAGAGACATGTAGAAAATCCCCTAAGTGGAGATACAGCTTTTCCCCCTGGTTCCAGTTGTTCATTTCTGCATATTATGTCCTTGTTTTAGGTTCTTGTTGTTGCTTGTAAAAAGCAGAGAAGGGAGATTGGATTATCCAATATGGCCACATTGGGAAGACAGAGTCTGTCTTGACGGTTATTGACATGACTTAGCTTTAGATAGAGAGCGAGACATATGAATAACTAAACTGTCCAGCTCAAAGTGTGGCCCTGCTCTGCATTGACCCATCACTGTCTTGGCTCTGGTCTGTCCTGCAGGGTGGTCTGACAGGTTGACAGACTGTGTGTAATCTCTTCCTGAGAGGCAGGTTTCTTCTCTGGCTGGGCACCAGTTCTTCAGCCACTTTCCTTCTCCCAGCATGAGATTTCTGGGGTAATTTTTAATACTTTGGGATCGATTGTCTCCACAGTCTGACAGCTAAAAGGAAAGGCACAGGTGTCTCTTTAGAATGTCATTTCTCCTGACAGGACGGTCATGATTGCATGCCCCTTGCTTTTAAACTTCAGTCTTAAGGGATTTAGTGCAATCTGCTGTATTTGCCATGAAAATGCCTGAAATATGCCTGTGCACACATTAATATTTGCTATAACAAAANGTCTGAGGAAAACAATTTAAGGGAAAAAGGTCAGTTTCGGTTCATGGTTTCACAGGTTCAGTCTGTGGTCACTTGGACCTGCCTACCATTACTCCCATTGACGAGGCAGAGCGTGATGGTGGAGTGTTGTGGTGGAGCACAGGAAGGAAGGCAGGTTAGGGAAGCAGCCAGAGACCAAATGTACCCTTCAAGGGCATGTCCCAGTGAGCCACTTCCTCCAGCTAGGTACCATCTCCTGAAGTTNCCACTGCCTTCCAATAGCTTACTAAGTTTTGACCCATAAGCAAATTAACCCACTAATGAAGCCGGAAGCCTCATGATCCAATCAANTCCCCAAGGCTCCACCTCTGGACTCNGCTGCACTGATGTTTTGGGTTGAATACGATGTGTCCTCATAGACTCATAGACTGAGGATTTGGCCGCCAGCAGATAGACTTGTGGGAAGTAATTGAGTCCTAAGAGCTCTTGCCTAGGCAGTGGATTAATCCATTCACAGTGTGATGTTTAAGTAGGAGGTGGAACCAATAGGCTAAGTAGGAGACCCAAAGATGTTGCTGGGGACTATTGTTCATCCTGACTCCTTCCTATATTTCCCCTGTCTAGTTCCTGTCTGCCTTCAGCTGAGTGGGTCTGCCACATGTTGTGGCCACCATGATGTTCTGCTTCATCTGTATCTAATCTNAAAGTGTGGAGACAGGTGACCATGGACAGAAGCCATGAGCCAAAATAGACCTGTCCTCCCTTTAAGTTGCAGTCTCAGGTTTTTAGTCATAGTATCAAGAAAAGTAACTACCACAAATAGGGCTCAGGTCTTCAATACGTGAACATCTGGGGAGACATTCCAGGCCCAACCACAGTGATGTCTTCCTAGGCTGTTATTTTTCAAACTTTGCTAATTGATGGATTTTGCTAGCCACCAGGTTAGATGTCTGTCACCTAGTACCTCAAAACTCTGTGGCTTAAAGCAACAGTAAACACTTACCACTTCACAGTTCCTGTCAGGGATTTAGGCTAGCACACCTCCCTAAAAGTCTAATATCCAGTCTCAAATGAAGTTACAGTCAAGTGGCCAATGGGGACTACAGCCCCTTGAAGGCTTGACTGAGGAGAAATAGTCTTTTCCAGGGTGATTCATTCATGTGACTAGGGAGTCAGTGCTGTCTGTGGATAAGAAACTTTGTGTTGCCAATAGGCCTCTTCTGTAGGGCTGGTCGAGTGTCTACACATCATAGCTGCTGTAGCAGNCATAATCCAAGAAAGTGCAGAGTGGAAGCTGTAAGGTCTTCTGTGATCTCATACCAAAGTCATGCATCCTGTTGGTTNCACANATTATCCCAGTCATTGGTGGGGAGCTAGTAGAGGAGGGTATGCANATTAGGAGGTGAAATCATTGGAGAGCCACATGGAGACCGGCTCCCACAGATACCTATTACTGTAAAATTATCCACCCAGTATTTTCTACTTTTTGTTCAGCAAACCTTGTTCTAAACAATATTATCAATTAAGTAGTAAGATCCATGTGTTAATTATATTTTCCAGCACAAATGAATTTCAATTTGTAGTTATTAATTAAAAGTTATTTCATTCCACCTATGCTAGCTTGCATACTTACAAGTGGCACAGAGGTTACCTTTAAGGGAACACTGGGTCCTGCATGAAAGAATACGTCAAGAATCCTGGTAGTTTTAAGCATAAATCCCAGCTACTCTCTGCTCCCTATTTGGAGGCTGAGAAACTATGGGGTACTGATATCGCTGTCTGCTCTCTTTCCTCAGGACCGCCTGTACTTTGTGATGGAGTATGTGAACGGGGGTGACCTCATGTACCACATCCAACAAGTTGGCCGGTTCAAGGAGCCCCACGCTGTGTAAGACAGACCTCCCGCTGTGCCCTTTCCTTGGGATAAATGGGTGTCAGTTCCTTTGAAGTTTTAACCAATGAGGGATTCTCAACATCTAAAGCTTCCTCTGTGAGGANTATTTGGCCAAGGAGGACCGTATTCTGCTTGTTNGGGGTGTTTCTTTATGCTCCTGAAGGCCAGCTAATAACTCAGAGCTCTAAATAGGCTGGTTCATAATCTCTAAATTTTTGCCCCTCCATCCTGAGAAAGGTCTTCNATCTTCCTCGGAGAATGTCTTTGCAGGTTTTGGTTTGTTCATTTGCTAATATGTATTGAAAGCTTTCTTTGTGCCAGACCCTAAGTACTGAACAAACAGGGGCTCATTTCATCCTGAGCAGCACGAAGAGGGAGATAGTCTCACCCAAGCTTTACCAACAAGTGAACCGAGGCCCGGAGGGTAGAGAACGTCAAGGCTCTGACACTAGTGGAGAATCTGTGTGGCTGAGGCCCACGGGCATTTGTTCATCCATTTCCTACACCTCTTTCTTTCCCTCTGACTCTGGGGGAGATAAAGGATCAGGTTGATTAGCAGCCATGGTCTGCGGGTTCTCCATTTTGTTCCTACCAATGCATGAGCCAGTAAGAGATAATATATAAAATAAAAATCTCACCAAGCTTTTTCTTTGCTTAGAACCCTGTGGGTGAGCAGAAACAGAAAAAGCCACAGGAATGAACGTCAATTCCCCTTCCTGGGTGTTTGCTTAGATCTTGTTGCTTCTCAGGAGAGTCCCCAGTGCCCATCAANGGCCTCACCCTGCAGCTCTTGGAGGGCTGTGGGCTGCAGTTCCTTGGAAGCTTCCTCTCTTCCCACCTGCTAAGTCAGGAATGCTATTCTCTTTAGCCCCGTGCTTCNACTCAAGCGTTGTGACGGTATCCCAGGACTGCTTCTCCTTTTCTCTCTGATATCTAATTGACCCAAATTTAAGTCATCACTCCATGACACGTACTATTAGGACTCACACGACTCCCTGAGGTCCAGCCAACCCTTGTGGTGTAACTGGCTTTTTNAAAAAGTGTTATTAAGATCTCTTTCATGAGCCAGGCATAGTTCTCAGCCCNTGGGAGGCTAAGGCAGGGAGATTTCAAATTTGAGGCTGAGGATGCGCCTAGACNCACCATCCTCTGGGTTCTGTANCCCTGTACAGAACCTGTACCCNCCGAACCACAAGAAGAACAAACAAACAAACTCNTCTTTCCTTCTTGGTGGACTTTCACTGAGAAATTACACTTGGGACNCCAGCTGTTTCCAGTCCTAGCTGNACCACTCATTTGCCTGTCTTCTCCAGGCTCTTCACAGACTTCATTTTTAAGCCTCGATTTCTCCATTTGAATNNCAGAGGGGACTAGTAGGACCTATGTCATAGGATTCTAGGTTGAATTAAAACAGATAATGCTGAAAATGATGCCAAGTGCATGCTAAGCTTCCAACAGCTGCCAGATGCTGTCACCAAAGTCCTTTAACTTGTAGTAGATTGAAACAATCCTTCTACAGCAGCCCACCCACCCCATAGGCCCCTCCCCATTATGCAATTGCTGACCCTTTACCCACCCCATGTGTTACTCAGAACCATCCTCCATCCACCCATGTGCTCAGCTTTTTATGAGATGTCGAGTTGACCATCCATAGTAGGCTTTTCATGCCCCGTGCCTTGTTCAATATTATATTGACTTCTGGGAGTTGCCAAGAATATGGTGTCCTTGACTTTTCATCACCATTTTTTTTTTAAATTTCAGATTTTATGCTGCAGAGATTGCCATNGGTCTGTTTTTCTTGCAAAGCAAGGGCATCATTTACCGGTAAGTGAGCATGGCAGTTCTTTCTATCTCCTCGGCTCCCTCAGCTCCTCCCTTCCTGTCTCTTTCTTCAACTGCTTTTAAAATTAGAATCTGTGGTGGGGGAGGAATTCTCCAGTACTAACTTGGGCATGTGTTCTGCCAGGCAGCATCGCCCACTGCCCTGGCAAAGTTTGGGCAGCTGTACATGGTGATAGAAAAATCTTGATGGACTGTGTCACCCATGATTCTTTGGGACCTCAAACATAAGGACACTGAGTCTCTGAGAAGAGGCGCCTCTGATGAGAGGATGCCAGCACTTTTTTCCTGGACCCCACATCCAGGAAACATGAAAAAAATTAACTGCAGAATGTGGCAGGATTGTATTATTATGCAACAATTTTCCTTGCATGTAGCTGCAATTTGGAAATAGATCTCTGAGTTGCTCTCCCTGAAAGACAGGATTAACTTCAGAAGTTGGCATTTGCCGGTTTGGGGAGAAACAAGTGTGTGATCATAGNTCTATGAGTCATACCATTTTATATTTCATGCAAGGCAGGGTAGCAAGCCTGAGGCTGCTATTTGTCAGTGAGTCCAGGGTGTACAGTTCCTCTTGTGCTNCGTAGATGACAATGGCACAGGCTACGGAGGACTGACTGACTGTTATGTAATAGGAACTGGTGGAGCATGTGCTTTTTATCAGCTCTTGGCATGGGCAAGGGTCTATTTAAAGGCTCCCGAAGAGTCATATAAACCTATTTCATTCATTTGTTTGACAAACATTCATCAAAAGCCTACTGTGTGCTGAGTATACTGTTCCAAGTGGAGGAAATAGAGAAGGGACAAAAATTGTAGAGCGAGAGGCAGAGAAGTGAACTGTAGGGACTAGAGTTTATGGAGAAAAGAAAGGGTAGTAAAAAAAAAAAAAG
>LZPO01044393.1:0-13133 GCA_001675575.1 Neotoma lepida
CCCGTGGCCCCGCCTCCAGCACATGCACCGCCCACAACAATCCACCCAATCCGCTTCGCTGTCGCTTTGCCCCGCCCCCATACACACTAGGGGCCTCCTGGCTTGCGCATTCCCCTCGCATCACTTCCGGGGCGGTGTCAGGACGAGGCTCACTTCCGCCCGCGGCGGAGCGGCGGTTGTGGCGGCGCAGGAGGCCCGGCCGCGGTCCCGAGGGACACACAGACGGACGCACGGACGGGCGGCCCGGGCGGCCGGGAGCCATGGGGTGCGGCCCCGGGGCCGGCGGACGCGGGCGGCGGTGAGTGCGGGCGGGGGCGCGCGGACGGCGGCGGTTTGCGGAGCGGGGCCGGGGCGAGCCAGGCCCTGCGTCCCGACACCTCTGCGCCCTCCGGGGACGGCAGTGCGGCCAGCGTCACCACCCTGTCCCTAGCGTCCTCATCTCCCCGGGCAGCCATCCTGGAGCAATCGCTTAACCTCCTCAGGACGCGGCTCTGAGGAGAAACGCCCGGGCCCAGCCGCAGACCCCGAGCCAGCTCCGGATCCTGCCCCTGTCCCACCACCTCCGCCTCCATCTCCCTGCTGACACTCGCCGGCCACCTCTGCTGCCGCCAGCTGGGGCCCACATCAGGCTTCCCTTCTGTAGCCCAGAACTCCTCCGAGGTTCCCCATCACCCCCACGACGAAGTCCTCACCCCGCAGCAGAGNCCGAGGGTGCAGCTTGAGCCGGCCCTCCCTCCCCTGGGAGTCCTTGCAGTTTTTCGAATCCTCTCTCGCCACCGGGGTTTACCTCTCCCGTTCCGTCTCTTGNCTATTTCCTTTTTCACATGTGTGCGCCCACGCAGAGGCCAGAGGACAGCTTTCTGGAGTCAGCCCTCCCCTACTATGTGGGTCCCCACGACCCAGCTCAGATCTTCAGCCAGTGCTGCTTCGAGGGGGGTTGCCTCCCTGCCCTGACTGGCTGGATGAGGCATGCCAGTGCAGGCAGGCATATGTAGGTCGCCCTAGAGCCCTTACTGTAGCCTGGCTGCTTGTAACACCAGGGCCTGGTTTTATGTTTTGTGATCACAATACTTGGGTTTTTGAGTANCAGTGNGTGACATATCTTGGCTTGCCTCTACCCAGTGACACCCGTCTGTGAGTGAGGTCCCACATGCTGTCTGTCCCCTTCATTATAACACTGGCAGATGCTGGAGGCTTATTTCTCTCTCCTACAGCTTCCTCATTTTCTCTGGCTGCTNAGCACATGGTCGTTGAGTGAAGCAAGTGCTTGTTGGTCTTACTGGTCATGCCTCCATGGAGTTTCCTGTAGCAGGGTGGAAATCTGGTTAACTGTAGAAGAATGAATATGTGGGGTCCTCACCACATGGAGGACTCATAGGGTGCTTGTTTGACGTGTCTAGAAAGTATCCTGCAAGATGAGACCCCAGAGATTGCACCCTGACAAGCTGTGCCTAGGGATGTGGTCTGTGAATAGGGAGGAGGACACCTCTAAGGTCACTCGATGGGTGTGTGGTGCAGAAGGTGTCAGTAGCTGGGGGAGAACAGCCTGGCAAAGATGATGGTGACAAATGTGACCCGGGCAAGGAGGCTAGAGTGCAGTAGGGAAAGGTTCAGGTGGGGCTGATAGGTGGAACCCAGTCCATGAGAGTGGACTGGGAGGAAGTGTCAGTGGTGGCATCCACTTTTCTGGCCTTGGTAGTAGGGCGTTGTTTCACCTTGTTCTTCTCCAGCATGATCAGGGATCAGGGCTTCTTTCTCCCTGGACTGCAGGTCCCTCCAAGCTCCCCATTACCAAGCTGATGTCTCTAAACATTGGCCTTGTGGATATTTGGGGCAGGCTCGTTCCCTTGTAGGGCTGTTGTGGGTTATTCAGGGTCCTGGACAGAGTCTGTAGTGCCCACCCACTCCACACTAGGAGTGCTCTGGGTTACAGATGTGGCCCTGGTGTCTTCCTGGTCTCTACCCACTCAGAGCTAGGAGTGCTCCTGGTTACAGATAGGGCCTGGTGTCTCTTAGAGGCAGGTTCACCTGCATCTGAGAATTGCCACCTGTGAGCTGGGGACTTCTTTTTTTTTATTTTTCAAGACTGGGTTTCTCTGTGTGGTTCTGTCTGTCCTGGAACTCTGTAGACCAGGCTGGCTTAGTACTCAGAGATTGGCCTGCGTCTGCCCCCCTAGCGCTGGGATTAAAGGTGTGCGCCATCACAGCCTGGTGGGAGCTGGGGGTTTCTTGACACTGTCTTTGTCACTGCTCTGGCTGTCGTATCTCTTCTCTCAGTGTGCTCCTCAGTTGTCATGGAGAATGGGACATGGCTTTACTCAGCCCCACGCCGCACACCTCAGGTCCACAGGGAGCAGAGATGTGTCTGTGGGCCCACAGCTGCCTGAGTGCTGTGTGTCCCTCTGTCCTGTGGATTTAGATGCTGTGACCTAAAACCCAGGTGTGCATGGATATTCTGTTAAAGTTGAGCTGTGATGTCTCCTGCTTCCTCCCAGGCAGTGAGAGACGGCAGGCCTGGTTAGTGGCAGGCTTTTCTGGAAAGGTCTGTGTCTGTCCATTGGGCAGCTGTGCATACAATGGTAGTGGCTTTGGTGTCAGTTGAACACATTTCAGGGTGTCCTGTGGAAATGGAGCGTCTGAGTTTCCTGTCAGGCCCTGTCCCCCACTAACTCCCTCCTGTAGTCTGCTGCCTCTGAGGCAAGCAGTCTCCACATTTGTAGGTGCAAAGAACTAAGACCCAGGAGGTTGGATGAGTCAACTCTGAGGTTGCAGCTGCAGGAGGCCCCAGCTGCCCTGACCCCAGGGAGACCCGCCTGGCTCCAAGCACAGGGACAAACCATTGTCCCAGCCAGTGGGGCCCTGCCTCTGAGATGCATCCTGTCCTTGTTTCTGGTCTTTGTGTCTGTTTCCTCCCCTGGGCTCTGTCTCTCTGCTCTAAGGCCCCGTGGCTCCCCCTCCCCCACCCCCCTGCCTGGGAGCTTGGGAGTCTTTGGGTTTCCTTAGCTCAGGACCTGGGCTGCCTTTGTCACCTGTTCCTGGAGGGTAACTCCTTAAAAGACGGAGGAAGACACTGCTGGGTAGGCAGAAGGTCTGAGCATAGGCTTGGGGGTGCTGGAATGGCAGGGGTTGGGGCATACACGGCAGCATTGCGGATCAGAGGCCCAGGAGAGGATGCAGGGTGAGCTAGGGCTGTGGGCAGGCCAAGAGGAACAAGATAGACCATGGATGTGGATGGATGTNGGGACACGCCTTCCTCTCTGCCTGGCACCGGCTGGCACCTGGTCCCTCCTAGCTTCCTGGAGGGAACCCACATCTTGGTGTCCCCTGCAGGGTGTCCCACTGTATGGCATGGAGACCTGTGGCTGCGAGGCTCCCGGGGGCTCGCCTTGGACCGCGATGGGGCCGGGCCGCAGCCTCCTAACGGGACTGAGGTGTGCGGCCCGCGAGCCTGGCCGCCCGCTGCCCGCGTCTCGGAGCACCTCCGCCCCTCCCCTGGCCCGGCGTGGGCCTGGTGCCCGCCATGAACGGCCTGTCGGTGAGCGAGCTCTGCTGCCTCTTCTGCTGCCCGCCCTGCCCGGGCCGCATCGCCGCCAAGCTCGCCTTCCTGCCTCCCGAGCCCACCTACTCGCTGGTACCCGAACCCGAGCCGGGGCCCGGAGGGGCCGGCGCTGCCCCCTCGGGTCCCCTGCGGACCTCAGCGGCCACCCCTGGGCGCTGGAAGATCCACCTGACGGAGCGTGCTGACTTCCAGTACGGCCAGCGCGAGCTGGACACCATCGAGGTCTTCCTGACCAAGAGCGCGCGCGCCAACCGCATCGCCTGCATGTATGTGCGCTGCGTACCCGGTGCCAGGTGAGCTGGGGCCCCAGGGCTCGCTGCAGGGGTGCGTGGGCGCTGCACTACCTTGCCTTCTAGCCTGCCTTACCCCGCTGTAAGNGACAGGAGACCTTCCCTCAGATTCTTGCTTGCAGGTCCCCACCAGAGGGTGAGGTAGAGGGGTGACAGCTTCCCAGGTGGAGTCTGGAGTCCAAAGGGCGAGCCTTTCACTCAGGAGCCAGGCACTTGGACAGGCCCACGCAGGTGCACGGCCTTGACCTGGCGGAGGCCCTCGTTTTGTTACAGGCCTGTCCGGGTTGGCCAGAGGCCAACTGGGAACAGAATGGGCCTTAAGAGTTTGCTGGTGGCCTGGGATGGGGCCCAGTCCTCCCTCCCCAGCAATAGAGTATGCACTCGTGGAGGCACCGGGGAGCAGGCCCATTCTCCGTGCAGTTCCCAGCACCATGGAGTGTACGTACTACCATGGAGATGGCCATTGCCTGGTGGGCTGGATTTGTGCCTGTTAAAGATTGAGCTTAGGCCTCAGCTGTGGATAGTGCTGAGCGGGCAGAGCTGATGGGTCTTGGTCAGCAGTTAAAGATTGGGTCCCTCTNTAGGTCCTGGTGTACCTGTAATGGGCAGCCTGAGGTCTGCTGGCTGAGCACACCCAGGGGCTGCAGGACTAACTGGCCTTGGGAGCCCATCCCNGCCAGTACTGCCTCCCACTCTGGGAGCCTAGCAGTGGGGCTGGGCTGTCCCATGTGGCTCCCTCGGATGAGACAGTGAGTGCTGCTGGCCACCATGGTGGGTGATCAGCCTGTGCCCATGCCCCCCTTGCCTGCACCACCAGGTACACAGTTCTCTTTTCGCATGGCAATGCAGTGGACTTGGGCCAGATGTGCAGCTTCTATGTTGGCCTGGGCACGCGCATCGGCTGCAACATCTTTTCCTATGACTACTCTGGCTATGGGATCAGCTCTGGCCGGCCCTCGGAGAAGAACCTCTATGCTGACATTGATGCGGCCTGGCAGGCCCTTCGCACCAGGTGAGCGCCCTGCCCCTTGGGGCAGGGGTGGGTGTGGGGGCATTGAGGGAACAGGCACCTGTGGCCCAGAGGACAGCTGATGCTGTCCACAGGAAAACTGAAGTTCCTCCCCTTGGTCTGGGGGTGAGCAGAGGACAGCTGTCTAGGAGACGGCTGCTGAGGGTGCCCAAGTGATGGCAGCCAGCAGCTCTAGACTGCCAGCCTGCACTCCAGACCTTTAGTGTACACCCTAGATCCCCATCATCCCAACCTCACCCCACCTCACGAGGGCTTCTTTTGCTCTTTCATAGAGCAGGGTCCATGCAGGGGGACAGAAGAGGCCAGCCATCTCTAGTTCTGGAGGCCCCAACCTTGTCATTACGGTCCCATGTGGTGCTGGGACGCTGACAGCTCTGGGGAGGTGGGGGGCCCTGGTTACCCTGGAGATGTGCCAGGTGTCACTGGGCTGGGTCCCCTGGCACTACTGGTGCTGGCACTGGGGATCTGTCTTAGTGTCCCTTCCCCCCGTGCCACAGGTGCCTGTGCTTCCCCTGTTCCCACTGTCTAGCAGCCTGGAAAGTCACTGACCTCCAGGGACCTCTCTCAACTCCATAGCTAAGCCTCAGGGGGGATGGGAGTGACTCTTCTGAAGGCCCCCCATGGTGGGAGGAGCTTAGGCCTGAGCTGTGGATAGTGCTGAGCGGGCAGAGCTGATGGGTCTTGGTCAGCACACAGGAGCAGTGCAGGTTGCCCCTAGGTGGTCCAGCTCTTGCCTGGGATCAGGGGAGGGTCCTGCGGAGANTTGCCTGTGACAGACAGGTGGGAACTCTGGCAGAGGCAGCAGTCAGGGTGGCACTAGGCCATTTCAGCCAGGGTAAGTTGCCACAGTGATCTGCTGGGGTGGGAGGGGCCACAGGGGAAGCTGGGAATGGGCTGGCTCCCAGGACCTGGGCAGCCACACTGCCTGTGTTGTGCAAGCTTGTAATTGGGCAGGAGGGACTCAAGGGACCCTAAACTGGGCCAAGCCATCCGGGGACACAGTTTCATAAATTCCCAGGGCCCAAGCTTGTGGGGAGGCAGCGCCTGGAAGAGACAGCCTGCCTTCTCTCTGGAGTCAGGAGGGAACCAGAGCTTGGGATTTGGGCTCTTAGGTCCCCAGCCTGCCTCACTCAGGCACCATTAGAGGGGCTGAGGGAGAAGCCAAGGAGCCCTGGGAGCTGCCCATCTCCGGGCCCGCTGACCCTGCTGCTGCTGTCGGTCAGGTACGGCATCAGCCCGGACAGCATCATCCTGTATGGCCAGAGCATCGGCACGGTGCCCACAGTGGACCTGGCGTCGCGCTATGAGTGCGCTGCGGTGGTCCTTCACTCGCCTCTCACCTCGGGCATGCGGGTGGCCTTCCCTGACACCAAGAAGACCTACTGCTTCGATGCTTTCCCTAAGTGAGCCTGGGGGCGGGGCCGGGGGCGGGGCCTGGGGCAGGTGGGAGGACGGCCTGACCATCTTCTCCCTCAGCATCGAGAAGGTGTCGAAGATCACGTCACCGGTGCTCATCATCCATGGCACGGAGGACGAGGTGATCGACTTCTCACACGGGCTGGCACTGTATGAGCGCTGCCCGAAGGCCGTGGAGCCGCTGTGGGTGGAGGGCGCCGGGCACAACGACATCGAGCTGTACAGTCAATACCTGGAGCGCCTGCGCCGCTTCATCTCCCAGGAGCTGCCCAGCCAACGCACCTAGCCAAGCCACAGGGACCTCAGCAGTACACGGGCCTCCTGCCGGGGCTGCATGTGACCCGGCGCCCAGGACCCTACCCGGCACCCCACGGGCCACGAGCCATGTGCAGGCGATGGAGGTCCCTCTTCTCGTGGAAGCAAAGAGAAAGAAAGGGGGAAACTAATTAAAGGTTTAAGATTTTAGGGTTGCCCTGGCTTCTTCATGGCTCCCGTGCGCCTTCCTGGGGCTGGGAGATCGCTAAGACCAGGCGGTGCGGGGCTGTGAGGAAGACCTCCGGCCCTCCTGGCCAGGCCTGCACCCAGACTGCAGGGCAGCAACCTTGCNCTGCAGGAATCCCCGTCCTCGCTGTGCACGGGGCATGAGCTCCCTCTCCAAATGGGGACATGACNGGTCCAGTGGACCCCAGAGCCAGGGCCAGGCCACGTACTGTGCCGACTGGGAGCTGAGGAGGTCCCCGAGGGCTGAGGGCAGCCCTAGCTGGGGGTGTGTGCTCTGCCGAGCTGAGTCACAGGTCTCTCGTAGCCATAGGGTCCCTAGGGTGAGGAAGGGCCTGTCTGCAGGGAGGACCTTCAGAGTGGGCAGTACATTAGAGCCTGGAATGTGTGCGCCGTGGCAGTAGTACAAGTGACGAACTAGCTTTGACACCAGAGGCTTCCATCTGCTAAGGCCGAGACTGGAGTCTAGCCTCCCAAGTCCATGGCCTCCCGAAAGCCTCACCAAATCGGAGCGCCCCTGACGCTGTGCCCCACTCCACCCCGGCCTCAGGACCTTTGCACAGATTGCGCGCTGTGCCCTCCCTAGGTCCCTGTCTGCAGTCCAACTGCTTGGTTCTACCACGACTACCTCCCTCTCCATCACCTGCTGCAGAGTTGTGTTGTCGTCCGTGTCCCCCCCTCCCCCCCCAATGCTGACCTTCAGAACCCAGCTGTCCCACAGCTGAGTCTCCTGTGATCCTGGTGCAGCCAGGAAGAAAAGCAGCTGCACACAGGAAGGATAAGCCTCGCTCCTAGCTGGTCATCCTGGAATCGGGAGGCTGAGGCAGAAGGATTGCCACCAATATTGAGGGTAACTTAGGGTACAGAGTGAAACCCTCTCTTCAAGCCCAGCTATTGCTGGCCACAAAGTCTGGTTTCCTGGGTGCTGGGAATGGAACCGTGTGCTCCCTGCTTGGGAGGAGAGTGCTCTGCCTGCTGAGCTGNGGCCCCAGCCCTCCTTTTACTTTTTGAGTCAGGGCCTTGTTCTGTAGCTTGCTGTGATCCTGAACTGACCCTGAGGCCGGCCACACCTGGTTTGTATGGTCCTTGGGGCATAGGGCATTTCAGAACTCCACCCCCTCATCACAGCCCTACCCCCCTTTTTTTGTTTAATTTTGAGACAGGGCTTCTGTCTTGAGCCTGGCAGAGTGAAAGTTGCTTTGTAGCCCAGGCTGGCCTCCCACCGCTGGAATGACAGACCCGATGAGACAGCATATGACCCACAGCCAATTTAAACAAACAAAAACCAGCCAGGCTGGGCCTTGCTGTGCACACCTTTAATCCCAGTGCTCAGGAGGCAGAAGCCTGCAGGGCTCTGAGTTCAAGGCCAGCCTGGTCTACAAATCAAGTTCTAGGACAGCCAGAGCTACACAGAGAAACCCTGTCTCAAAACAAATGAACAAACAACAAAACCCACATTTGTATGGGGGTGAGGTATACGTGTCACAGCGTGTGTGGAGGTCAGAGGTCAACTGTCAGGCAGTTCTCTCACTATGTGGAGTTTTAGACCTGAATTCAGGTAATCAGGCGTGGGGACAAGTGTCTTTACTCACTGAGCCATCTGGCTGACCCTGCAGCCAGCCTCTCAATGCTTCTGTCCACTGTTTTGTAAAAGCCATCTCTGTCACTATTAGTCATTTAAAAGTTGGATAAATGTACATTTATTATAAAGATGTGTATTTAAATAGTCTGTATTTCACGGCCTCTTTCTACCCAGTTGGTTTTGTCATTAGCTAAAGCTCTTGCAGAGGGCCCGGCTCAGTTCCTGTCACTCCAGCTCGAGGACATCCACCACCTCTGGACCTTGAGCTCCTGCACACATGTGCACACAGATGCATACAAATAATAAGGGTCATGCAAGTGTGTGGGTGCTTGGCCTGGAGGCNGGTGCCCAGGGAGGCATGAAGAGGGTCTCGGGTCCCCTGGAGTTACAGGTGGCTGTGAGCCGGCCCACATGAGTGCTAGGAAACAAACGGTGGATCCTTTGCAAGAGCAGCAAGTATCTTAACATGCCAGACACCCCCTTTTGGGGGCTGTTTACTGAGACAGGAACTCACAGAGACCCACCTGCTTCTGCCTGAGGAGTGCAGAGATTAAAGGTGTGTGCCACCATGCCCCGATGACTTTGTGGTAGTCTTAAATCTGTATTTCTTAAAATTTATTTTGGCATTTTGAGGGGGTCTTCTCACTCATTTTGAGAGTCTCAAACTCACTGTGTTGCCCAGGCTGGCCATAAACTCCCGATCTTCCGGCCTCCAATTCCCAAGTGCTGGGATGACAGATGTGTGCCACCAATCTGGCTGGTAATTTATCTTGCTTTTGTTTTTTGTTTTATTGAGACAGGGTTTCTCTGTGTGACCCTGGCTGTCCTGGAACTCACTCTGTAGAACAGACTGGTCTTGATCCTCCTGCCTCTGCCTCCAGANTGCTGGGATTAAAGGCGTGCACCACCACTCTGCTTTATCTTGCAAGTGAGACATATAAAGAAAAATTATCTGAACTTCCAAGTGCATAAAATACTTTATATTTTCTTCTACAATTGAGACAGTTTTCTGTTTTACACAGGTTAAACTTAAAAAAAAAATCTTATTTTATGTGTATGTCTGTGTGAGCAAATGCTGTGTGTGAACAGGAGTCTGAAGCTGAAAGAGTCAGGTCCTGGGAGCCAGAGTTACAGGTAGTTTTGAGCCATCTGCTGTGGGGCCTGGGAACGGAACTTGGATTCTCTGGAAAGATCAGCAAGTGCTCTTAACCACTGAGCACCTGTTTTGTTTTTTTTTATGACAAGATCTTACTGTGTAGCCCTAGCTAGCCTGGAATTTGCTATGTGGACCAGGTTGGCCTCACAGTTGTTATCCACCTGCCCCAGCCTCCCTACACAGCTTCTAGGAGGGTTCTGTACCTCTTCTCATCTCACTATTCACTGCAAAAACTAAGGTCTCCTACACCGTTACCCCAGTTGTCGGAACTCCTTCTCATACTCCTTAGTACTCTCCCAGGTCCTGTCTCCCCTCCATCATTGGGCATTCTTTTTTCTCATGAACACCAAATGAGCTTTTATCCTACTAATCTTCATCGGGCTGGGGGCGTGGTCAGGGTGGAGCCCCGCCTAGAATCCCCCAGTGAGGGGCTGGGGGCGTGGTCAGGGTGGAGCCCCGCCTAGAATCCCCCAGTGAGGGGCCACGAGAGCAAACAAGAAACGAATGCAAAGCGCTTATATTCACAGATAAAATTATGGAGAAACTGTCGCCTTAAATACAGGATGAGGTCATCCAACCTCCCTTTGGCTCTTCCTGCTGGATACTCTGATACGGAATGCGTCTGTGGCTCCCACACCGCGGCTCAGTCACCGGTGCCCTGTTAGCCTTGCTTTGGTTCACACTGCATCTGTCAGAGGCAGCCGTGGTGTGGGTGCACCTGTGTGTTTTCTCTGCCCGCCCATTTCCCACAAGATGCAGAGCATAGCGGCAGAGGGGAGCCCTGACTGGACAAGGACTCCAGCTCCTAGGTTGTTTGTGACTCCCTCTGTACTTCTGAGTGTCTAGCTTCCCCTAGGCTCCTTTTTCCACACACCCCTTCCCCAGAGGCCATTATCAACTCCAGGAAGCCCTCCCCCCACCTTTGATATGGCTTGTGGCCAGGCCGCCCTCCCACCTGGGAGCAGGGCCAACTTTAGCTCTCCATTTTGTGAGTTTCCCAGCCACACTATTTCACACCCTAATTGTAGTTGTTTCCAAGTCCAACGCATGGCCACAAGACCCTGCAGTCACCTCATGTTCCTTACACGACTTACTTGCAGCCAAGTGACCTAGTGGCCCAGGCATATTATGGCACACAAAGACCTGAGGGGACAGGACCAAGGCCGCCTCAGATGTACCCATCGAACAGGGACATGGTCATNCTGGAGGGCTCTCAGTGTGTACAACAGCTGGACCCATGTGAGGGTAAGAAAGGCCAGTGCCTTGGCGTTCAGACTTCAGAACCCATGGTGTCTTTAGACCTGGGATAGGCCTCTAACACAGTTACCTCCCTTGCCAGGATATACAGTGGAGACAAGGACGTGGTGGGCATGCTGCCCACCTCTGGCTGAGGGGCCCACAGTGAGTACTGATGTCCATGGTTGACCTGCACACTGATTCAGTCAGATTTTGTTTGTTTTGGTTTTTCGCTTCTCAGTGCTAGCCCTAACTGTCCTAGAATTCAATCTGTAGCCCAGACTGGCCTCGAATTCAACCGAGATCCGCCTGCCTCTGCCTCCCNAGTGCTGGGATTAAAGGTGTGCGTCAGCACCGCTTGGCCTCAGTGCTGGTATTTTAAACAGGATTTTACACAGCCCAGGCTGACCTGGAACTTACTATATAGCTAAGAATAATCTGATCCCCCTGCCTCCACCTTGGGTGTGCTAGGATTAAAGGTGTGTACTACATGCCCAGATAATTAAAAACAACCACGACAACAACAGAAAAATGGTCCCATGTAGCCTCATCTGGCCTTCAGCTTGTGTTGGCTGCTGCCATGGTTCAATCTTAGGTTCACTGTCCCTAAGAAACGGCCCAAGTGCCTGTCTGAGCTCTGGAGTGTTTGGTGTCAACTTTCCTCAGCCACATGGCTTGGGAGCAACAAGACGCGGTCTGTAGTTTCTGTCCTACCTGACCCAGGGCACAGCTCAGAACAGGCAAAACAGGCTCACTGTGAGTCTCAGGGGGACGAAAGGCCTCTGGGATCCCTGTCCTGTCCCTCAGAATGGAACTCNGAGCTCTCAACAGGGTCCTTCATAGTTCCCCTTTGGGCCTGGTATGGTGGTCACACCTTAATCCTAGAACTTGGAAGACAGGCAAGTGGATCTCTTGTGAGTTTGAGGACAGCCTAGTCTACACAGTGAGTGCCAGGACAGCCTGGGCTACATAGAAAAAGTCTCAAAAAAGGCCTGAAATACACAGAGCCAAATGTTGGGTAGTCATGGTAGCTCAGACCTGTCATCCCCCTAGATCCTGTCTGGAAATAAAACTTGCCCATNGGACTAGCAAGGGGCCTGTGCCTGAGCCCAGGGTACCANCACAGAAGGAGAAAGGTGAGGACTCTCACCGTCAGGCCTTGTGGAGCAAGCTGGGCAGTTTCCCAGAACCAGGTTCCAGCCTTGACCGTACCATCTGTAAGGTTCCTTAGGTCCTTCAGGGGTCAGCAGCAGCTCCCAGGGTTCGACACATAGTGTCNAACTGGCTTGCAGGTCGGGGGCTAGGCTGTGAGGAGAATATGCANGAGCTGTATGTGAGCCCCGCACGGGGGCTGCTCGGTGGGATGGTAGGGACGGCTCACAGATGCTTCCCTCTCACAGGCGTAAGCCCTCAGGACACAACTGAGATCTAAGGCCATGGTTGGGGCATGCTAAGTAGCACCACCTGGTGGCCGTACAACCCTTCTTATCACCACGGGGCTGTTAGGTGTGACCTCAAGAGCCAAGGGTTGCCTTTCTCTTGGATGGGTGTGTCCTGCTGGCCCAATTCTGTCCGGTTAGAGTGTTGCTGGGGCCCCCCAGAAGTCCCCAACTTCTGCGGTTGAGGGACATAGGGTGTCACCACCAAGGACAGTGGGGTCTGGGGAAACACTAAGAACGGCCAACCCNAGGGCAGAGGGGCAGAGCCTGAGCAAGTCAGCTGGGGGTGCACNTGGGGAAGACAGAGANGACGACACCCAGGGTAGGCACAACTGCCACCGTCTAGCCTCTGCTGGGAACAACCAGGAAGAGCCTTGGCTGACAGACTGCTGTCGGTTGGCGTGCTTCGCCCCCTGGAGGCCGCGCGGGACACTACACGGCCTCCGCAACCCGGCGGGAGTTAGGAAGGGGCGGGCGCCTGGTCACCGACTTCCGCGCACCCGGCGCTGGGGCCTGGGGCTTTAGGGGACCGTCATTTCACAACCTGGCCGGATCATCCATGGGAGTTTCCAGTCGCTCCATTAGCTAGCCTCGGTTCCCCTGTTCCAGTCTCAAGGGCCCCCAGCCGAGGAAGGAAAGGAACGCCCAGAACTCCGGTGTCCCTAGCTTCGAGTGGGTGACCGAGCCAGGCCTTTTCATTGCAGCCCCGCTCAATTTTGCCATTCCGATTATCCACAGGCTTAGTGATTCCTGAACCCCGGTGCGCAAAGAGAACTCTACAGACTCACTCGGCCAGGCGGGGTGGAGGGTGCCCTANGTTCCCAAGTCTCACCGGCGGAATATTTCGTCCCCAAGACAAGCATGGCACTGGAGACCCCAGAGATGGGGAGTCAGGACTGCCGAGTTATTGCCTGGCGCCAGGACGAG
>LZPO01044393.1:18039-35383 GCA_001675575.1 Neotoma lepida
GCCCTGGGGGGTTCAGGTGGCCTTTGGGGACTGCTACCCCTCCTCCTTCCCGGGCACAGCAGCTGGGGCTGGCTGCATTGCTGGGGGTGATAACCACACCCCCACCCAGGCTTCTGATAAAAGCAGCCCAGATGGGGTGGGAGTTGGCAAATGATACCAGCCAGAGGCCTGGCTGCCCTTTGGAGGGGTGGGTTGGTGTCTATCCTGGGGAGTCTCGTGGAGTGCTGTCCCTATTCCCAGTCTCTAGAGCTCCTGGGCGGGGGGAGTAGTCACACAGCCTGACTGTCTGAGAGGGAGGGGGTACAAGGCCAAGCTGCCCCTCTTTACTTGGAGAACTTTTGAGAGTTTCACCTCAGTAGACCAGGCTGGTCTCGAACTCAAGAGATTCGCCTGCCTCTGCCTCCTGAGTGCTGGGATTAAAGCCTTGCCCTGCCACCACCTGGTTTAATGATTTTTTTTGTTTGTTTGTTTTAATTTACTGTGTGCTTGTGTGTATGGGCATGTGTGCGCCACGGTGCTTGTGTGAAGGTCTGAGGACAGCTTGGAGAGTTGGTTCTCTCCTGGGGATCCAAATCAGGTTAGGGTTAAGGTCGACCCGGTNGCAATAGGCATCTCCCTAGCACACTGCCCCTCTGTTCTGTAAATGGGCAAATAATAGTTCTCTCTTGGGAGGTGGCAGATCAGCCTCCCCCGTCCTGGATCATGCTCCTTCATCCAGGCCTGTAGACTTTCCCACAGGCAGGCATTAAGTACCCACTGCATACCAGACTCATGCTCTGAAATTTTAGGACCCTAGCTGGGGACTCTGCTCACAGCTGGGCGTTGGGGAGGGACCGCCATCAGAGTCAGGGAGCCCGCTCTGGGGGTAGTGCCCAGCAGGCAGCCCCTCACCATCGACTCCCAGCCAGGGTGGAGGTCCCGCAAGCCCTACACAGCAGCCCAGGCCTCTCCCTGAGGAGGTTAGACTCAGGCAGGGTGAGGCCTGGCCTGATGGAAACTGCACCTTCAGGTCCCCCTCTGCTGGCCATTCCGCTCCTGGAGCAAGTTTACAGGATGTCACAGCCTCCATGTTTTAGAGGCTGCAAAGCACTAGGGCTCCGGAGCTGTCCCCAGCTCACCCCAGCCCCGCCTGAGTCAGAGGGTCAAGTCCACAGCCACGCCCACAGGGTTCTTCCTGCGTGTTCCCCACCCGGCAATCAGGTAGCCCCGAGCTGTAGGGAACTCGCCTGCAACCTCCCCCAAGTTAACTCCAGTTCCCAGCCCGCTAGGTTGATTGTGATACTGTAGCACAGCCAGGCCAGGCATTTGGCAAGTGTGCACCCGACGTTGCAGGGGGGGCTGGGGTGTGCGCCGAGCACCGCCACNGGTGTGCACACGTGCGCTCCCCAACCCCCTATCGTGGGGCGGGGACTGGCAGGCTCCCGGCTCCGCCGGGCGACCCTGGCCCGGGCCTCTGTCTCCCCGGTGGCGGGAGCTAGGACCACGTGAGCAAGGCCGGTTGGTGCAGCCGATGTCTCCGGCTCACCACCGCCGNGCTACGTGCAGCAGCTGCGTTCCCAGCGGGCTGGCGCTGGCAGCGGTCGCCTCCACTGCAACCTGCTCCTGGCTAAGTGGAACTAGGGGGCGAGAGGCGGGAACCAGCCCCACAGGGAGGCCCCGAAAGGGGAAATAAGCTGATTGCATGCTAGGGGGTGTCCCCTTTCCTCTCCCCCCTCCCCCCTCTTTTCTGCCCGCAAAATGGCGACAAGATTACTTGTCCCCTTTGGACAGACGTAGGACGTGGTTCTGTCACCCGGGGTCTGTTCCAAAGCTAGGAACCTCGCCCTGTAACCGAGCACCCCTCCCTTTCAGATTGAACCCTCTTGGGCGCTATGGTCGAGCCGGGGAGGGGGAGGAGTCCTTTCTGGGGCTGTTTTGGGGCGCTTGGGCCCGCTGACAAAGATTCTTGTTGGGAGCGGGCGTTTTGGATCATTTAGGGGACACTTTGGAAATGATAAGAGCTGCTGGCAGCCGGCTACAAACACTCGTCCATCCCTTCTCCCTTNCTTTACTGCCTAGGGTTGCAACTTCCTGGGGCCTCAAGTTGCCTGGATGCCTTGCAAAATTGGCACATGGGCACCCCTGAAGCCGTTTCCTGGCCTCTGCGCCCCCATGGTGGGGGGCACTTGGGTGTGGTTTGGCCGGATGGAGATAGTTTTCTTCTGGCTGCTTCCTGGGCGGTATTGGCTGTGCCCCGCCTAGTCCCGGACCCGCCCACTTCCCCTCCCCTTTCTCAGTCCTTCTCTCCTGGGATCCCCTGAGCTGCTTACAGCAAAGGTGACACCAGGTCACCCGGCCTTAGGCCTAGCCTGGTATCTGTTCCCTTTTCTGGTCGCCGCTAAACTTTCTTCCCTCGTTTCCATGAAGGCCCCTTGGCAATTTTCTGAGGGACATGAGTCCTTCTGAGTACCTGTTGCCCAGTGGGTCAGCCAGGGACCACACCAGGTGACCTCGTGCTAGTCCCGTTATGACTTCGCACAGGTTAGGCCTTCAGTCATGAGTGGCCTGGTTCTGCCTCCTGCCTCTTGTCACAGCAGAACTGCACAGGGGCTTCAGGTCCACACTGTGCACACACACCACCCTTCCAACCCTTGGGCATCAGAATTCCAGGCTTTTGGGTCCCTGGAGCACCCCAGGCCCTGTCTCCAGAACTGGAGTCTAGGGCCAGCCAGACCAGGTCCAAGGCACCAGGGTCCTGGGTGAGTCCACACGCCTCTTGGTCCTTGCAGGCCCGCCTGGGAAGATGCTAATTCCACGGCAAAGCCTGGTGTTGTGGGTGTCTCCGGGAGACCCAAGAGCTTGGATGGGGATAGCTGTGGCTGGTGGGTCCTAGCCTGGGTCGGCAAGGCCACCACCGGGGTAGTGGGAGTTGTCTGTGGGGGAAGTTGCCTAGTGGTGGCTCNCCCCAGCCCAAAAGCAACTGCTGTATCTGACTGGCTCCGCCCCTGAGACCACGCCCCCTGGCACTCCACCCTCTACACCCAGTGGTTGAATTGAAGCTAAGTTTGGGGTTGCAGGGTGACCTTTCCTACCTCTGTGGGGCACAACAGTGTTGTGCTACACCCCAGCTTCAGGACCTCAGGCTGAAACTAGCCGGGCTTCATTATTCAAATCTACAGATGGCCCAGGGTGTGGGGGAGGGCCTGCTCCATGCCGGTGTGTCCAGAGACCTGGAAAATGCCTCCTTTCAGTGCCCCATGGTTATTTGGAAGAAAGGATGTTGTTGGGGGCTGGGATATCTGAGGACCTTTTATTAGGATGGGCAGAAGTGGGCATAGGTTAGCCTTGGACATGGTGGCCCACTCTGGAGCCCCAACACTTGTGAGGCCTTTAGTTAGTTCTAGGCTAGCTGGGGCTTTATAGCAAGACCCTGCCTCCTGCCTCCACAGACCTGTAGGACTGGCTGGGCATGTAGCTCAGTGGGCAGAGACTCTGCTCCCCTAGCATGCAGAAGGCCCTGGGTTCTGTCCTTGGCACCACATAAGCCAGGTTCAGTGGCCCACGCCTGTCATGCCAGTGCAGGAGATGGAAGGAAGATAATCAAGCCATCCTCAGCTAAGTTGCCATGTTAATTAGAGCCTCTTCTGTANGTGTANGGCAGCCTGGGGATTTATAAGGAAACCCCTCCTTGCCCTTGCCCACTGACCACTCTGTCTTTTGTCCAGGTGAACGGCCCTTTGCCTGTGACTGGCCTGGCTGCGACAAGAAATTTGCCCGTTCTGATGAGCTGGCCCGCCACCACCGGACGCACACAGGCGAGAAGCGGTTTCCCTGTCCCCTGTGTACCAAGCGCTTCACCCGCAGTGACCACCTGACCAAGCACGCCCGACGCCACCCCGGCTTCCGTCCGGAACTACTGCGACGACCTGGTGCCCGTAGCGCCTCGCCCAGCGACTCGTTGCCCTGCAGCCTGGCTGGCAGCCCCGCACCAAGCCCTGTCCCTAGCCCAGCTCCTGCCGGCTTGTAGAGCCCTGATCTGTCCACCTGAGAGTGACCTGCTTGATGGCAGGGATTTCCATCAAGGGACACATCTGCCCTCTGGAGAGCCCTTGTCCTGGAGTCCCAGCCCACATCAACGAAGCATCAAGGGGACTGAGAATGGATTTGGGTCACCAGGGGGCCTGGGAGGTGGCCTCGGGTTCTGTCTGTAAATAGCCATGATTAACTGTCCCATCCCCTCTGCAGGGACCCCCAAATGGGCAGTCGGCAGGTCCTCCATGTCCCCTTCTGCCACCTTCTGCCTTCCCTCCTGGGTGGCACTGGGCATGGAGCCTAGCCACAGCCCCACTCCTTAATCTTCAGCCCCCAAGTCACTCCTCCAGGTTGGGACACAGGTACACAGAGCCATAGGTGACTGGGGCTTCCCGTGGGCCCCGACCTGTCCCCACCCCACTGAAAGCCATTGGCGGAAGTTCAGGGAAATGGGGGGGGTGCAGCCTGGCTGACCCCCCAACATGGGTACTCAAATCTCAGGTGTCCACAGGTTCTGCCCTCAATAAGGGCCACCCCACACCCCCAGCCCTGGGAATATAGGAGCTGCTGCAGTTTTCAGAGGAGAACTTAGGGTTAGGGGCACAGGCAGGGTGTGTGGGGGTCCCTCATAGAGCATCACCACTCACTTTGGGGTACGGTGCTGGGCAGGTGGGAAACAAATTATTTATTGTCCTCTCTGACTGTTGGCATGGGGGAGCCTGGCTCCCCCTATCTGGGTGTGTTGAAGTGTGAGAGAGACAGTGGGTGTCTAATGCCTGGGGCCCTGCCTCCCTACTCCCAGGGATTAGGGTCCCTGAGGTTGGCCTTTGTGGCATTGCGTCTCGGACAATCTTCTCCAGGCCCTGTGTGGCCATCAGGCTAGGGATGCAGGGCTCTGCCCTGCCCTTCATGTCCTCCACACTCCTGGCTGTCAGTAGAGGTGGTCTTGGACTCCAGGACTGGAAGTAGGGGACTCATCTAGGCCTTCTGGGATGGCTCGGGTTTTGTTTTTTGGATGGGATAGATTATTTTTTGAGGCTCCAGTTCCTTGTTTCAGGGGGTCCCCTTGTGTGGCCGCCATCCTCAGGGGTATGAGTGTTGGGAAGGTCTCACCTGAACCTGGGGGTAGGTTGGGGAGATCTCTCCCAAAAGGGTCTAACTTAGGGTCCTCTTTTTGCTGTGGCTTGGAGTTCCTTTCCTAGAAAGACAACTAGGGCCCCCCCCCCAGGAGTTGGGGATCCAGAGAAAGTTGAGCTGCCCCATATTGGCTATAGGAGGTTTCTGGCATCCCCATTTGTTCAGAACCTTCCATCATCCAATGAGGGAGGCTGTGGATATCGCCACCTTTACCTGAGCCTACCTGGAGGGAGGCCTCCCTTCTGGAGCTGGGCTCGGAGGGTCCTAGGCCAGCCACCCTCACAGGTACTTCCATCCGCCCCTTCTCTTTGGCCACAGAAATGAGATGCCTTAGTCGGTGGGGTGGGGGTTGGGCCCCATTCTTTTGTGTCTTTTGGATGTATCTTGCTCCATCCCTGCTCCTGCTGGTCTCCTCCCCTTCCTGCAAACGGGAAAGGTTTTGGGGTCCGGGGACCTTGAGAGGAAACTCCATAAGCAAGCAGAGCTTTCCCTATGTCCTTCCCCTCCCCCCTAACTTCAGGTTCTGGTTGGCCACTGGAACTTGGGTCTAACCATTGAGGGGTAGTGTCTGTGTCACAGGCAGGGTAGGAGTCCTAAGGGATTTGTTCTTTCTGGGGAGGGGCACCCCTCCCCCATTCCGCCTGGCCTCTCACCCTTGTATTTAATTAAAGAAGCCCTTTTTTTTAAAACCTGCCCTGGTGTCTGACTGGTTACCATGTCCACCCCCATCGGTAGGGCCCCCAAGGTTCTCAGATACATCCTGGGGAAACTGAGGGAGCCTGACGGTATACTCAGGCTGGCCTAGGACCCTCTGAGGCCCTGGGAGGGGGCTGCCTGCAGCAGCCTGTGCACAACACAAAGTCACCCACGCCTGGCGCAGCTGCGCACCCGCCACCCCGTTACCCAGCAACCGGAGCTCGGTGACAGGGCTCCTGGGGGCGTCCGCCACCCGCCCCCTTCCGGAGCCGGCAGGGGGGTGGGGGTGGGGACGGACCCCTAGAGCTGTACATAGTGCAGAAACTGTACAAGCTCTAGTCCAAAGGTGCCTTAGGACCTCCCCCACCACACCGTCCTTGCTATGTCCCATTGTGCGCAAATTGCATGCCCACTGCAAACCCTCTTGGAATTAGGAAAGAGGTTGGTGCAGGAAAAGGGGTGCAAGTGGGGATTCAGGAGGCTGAGAGCTTTCAGGAGCCGATGAGACCTTAAATCCNTGTTTGAGAAAAAGACACCAGGTCCCAGGGGTCTGCAGAGCGCTGGAGCTGGGGTGGGGTGGGGTGGAACCGGGAAGAGCAGCCCCAGGGCACCTGCTGTGCCAGGGGAGGCGCCGCACCCCACCTAGTGGCCAAGGCTAGTACTGTGAGCCGGCGGCCCCTCCCAGGGGCTGCGCCTTCCGACCTGCAGGGGCGCTTCACGGGCACCTGAGAGCTTGGGTGGAGCACGCCCACAGCTTCCACGCTGTTCACTTCCCACTGCATACCATTCTGCACAGACATCCATGAACCCTTNCGCTTGTCTGACCCGCTCTGAGGTCCTTGATACTTTCGCCGTGCACACTCCCAACGGTTTTCAGCTTCCTCACGGGACCGGAAACCACCATCCTTGTGTGGCTCCTTGAATCCCCACCTGGAACTCTTCAGAGGCCTCCAGCTGTTAGCTGCATGGTCCCATCTATGCCATGGTGCCCCCATTCTCTGTCACAATGGTCACTTCATGGTCCTTGTGCCACTCTGCAGTTTCGGGCTGAGAGCTTGACAAGCATGTATGAGGCCCTCAGCTCCAACATCAGCACCACAAATACCTATCCAAAACTCACCTCTTTTAAACTGTTGATGGTGCTGGGGATGGAATCCAGGACCTTGCATATACTAGAGAGGGGCTCAACCTCTCAGCCATGCCCCAGCCCCTCACTGGGGGATTCCAGGGCAGCACCAACCACTGGTGACCCAGCCACGGCCTCTGCTTTCTTCCATGTACCCGTTTTGGTATCNCCACTAGTTGCAGAACATTCTCTTTTTGTTTGTTTTGTTTTTCGCGACAGGGTTTCTCTGTGTAGCCCCGGCTGTCCTGGAACTTACTCTGTAGCCCAGGCTGGCTTCAAACTCACAGAGATCCTCCTGCCTCTGTCTCCTGAGTGCTGGGAATAAAGGTGTGCGCCACCACCGCCTGGCAAAAACATTCTTTTATGCGAAAATAAGCCCTTGTCCCCTAAACTGCCGTCTCCTCTGCTCCCCAGCCACCATGAGTACTCTTCTTAAATCTGCATTCCCAGTTCTGGACATTTTCTGCAGAGTCTCGGACTACGCTCTGGCCTTTGTGTCCGGTTCTCTCACTGAACACCGTGTTTTCCAGATCCCTCTATACCAGCGGTTCTCAGCCTGTGGGCCGCGACCCCTTCAGGGATCAAATGACCCTTTCACAAGGGTCGCCTAAGGCCATATTTACATTATGATTCATAACGGTAGCAAAACTAGCCAGGCGTGGTGGTCCATGCCTTTAATTCCAATGCTCAGGAGGCAGAGGAAACAACAAAATTACAGTTAGAAGTAGTAGAAAATATGGTTGGGGGGTCACCGCAGCATGAGGGGCTGTGTTAAAGGGTGGGGAAATATGGTTGGGGCTCAGGGGGTAAGAGCACTGGCTGCTCTTCCAGAGGATCTGAGCTCAATTCCTGACAACCACAAGGTGGCTCACAACCATCTGTAATGGGATCTGGATCTGATGCCCTCTTCTGGCGTGCAGGCATGCATGCAAACAGCACTNATACCTAAAAGTAATAAGTAATTTTAAAGTAGAATAAAATAAAGGGTCCCAGCATTAGGGAGGTTGAGAACCACTGCTCTACACTGTCACGTGTCACAGCCTTTCTTCTGTTCAGGAGTGAACAAGACTCCAGTGTTCATCATCCATCCATCGATGGATTGTGAGCTGTGTTTAAAATTTGACTCCTGCGATTAATGCTGATGAGAACAGTAATATTTAAGTTCTTGGTAGAAATGTGTTTTTATTTCTCTTTGGTAAGCAACCAAGGATTGACTGGCAGGGCTTCATGGTATACTCTCCATCTCCCTAACTGGGCTTATTTCACAGATACCCGCTGAGACTCCCCCGGGAGGGTCTGGGGGGCGTGGTCAGGGTGGAGCCCCGCCTAGAATCCCCCAGTGAGGGGCTGGGGGCGTGGTCAGGGTGGAGCCCCGCCTAGAATCCCCCAGTGAGGGGCTGGGGGCGTGGTCAGGGTGGGGAGTGCCAGCCTGGCCTGCACAAGACGCTGGATTCCAATCTCTTCCCTGGAAAACAAAAAAAGAAAGAAAGAAAAGAAAAAACTCGTTCTGGAGGTGTTGTATTGTTCTCTCCTCTGCCTGTGCTTCTTTTCACCATCATAAGTGTGGCTAAAGTGGGCATGGTATACACAGGGTACCCAGCAGCTCTAGGAGGTGGAGGCAGGAGGATCAGAAGTTCAAAATCATTTTTACTACTAAGAATGTTCACACTAGCCTACATTTAAAAAAAAGTTATGCATAATTGCCCACAGGTCTATCATCTCTGCTACTGAAGAGGGCAGGCAGGATGGCTGAGTTCACGGACANACCAAAGGAAAACATTATCCCAGCNACTCATCAGTATTTACTGTGGTTGGACAACCACGCTGAATGTGGAAAGAATTCATTCTTTTGTAGTCACTGGTTCAGTGAACAGATGGACGCTGTGGGTTGTCTTGCTGGGTACCCAGGGACACCAGGTCTTGACCGCTAGTCTGGTGGGGGTTAGAAATGAGACAGACCTTATTGAGTTAACTATACTCTCAGATGGCAAGATGTCTGGGAAGGTGCTGAGAAGCTATGTCCCCAGGGATAAAAACTGTCAGATGGAGAAACACAACTGAGCTGTACCTGCCAGGGACATTCCACGGCTCCCCAGTTCTTCCGCCTTGGCTGCGGCGCAGTCTTCCCAATGTCACAGGCTGTCTTTGCCTGAGGACTTTGTGAGGAAGTCCATGCCTGGAACACCTCTCTTGCTGACCCAGAGCCCGCTACCAAGCTTACTAAATGTCTATACAGGGACCCCGCCACGGGGTCGCCTATAGCTCCTGCTCCTCGGGCATACGGCACCGAGTCAGGCTTTGGATCTGAAATCACACCTGGTTCTCTTTGCTCTCAGTGCTCTGTCTACTTGTTTGTTTATAATTGTTGCATAAATACTTATAAACCTCGTTTCCACACACAGCCTGGCACCATGAAACACATTCACAGGGCTGGGCTGTGCTCCCCACTCTATCCCCACACTGAAGCTTTGTCTACATCTGACACCAATGCCGATCCTGACCCCAGCCCCAGCACCTGCCACCCTACTTTCTGTCTTAGTGACTCCGATGACTCCACCGCCTCCTGGGAGTGGAACTCTGTGTGTTCTTCCTGAGGGTGCCTCATTTCTTTCTTTCTTTTTCTTTTCTTTCTCTTTTCCCCACCCTGGAGATGAGGTTTCCCTGTGTAGCCCTGGCTGTCCTGGAACTCACTCTGTAGCCCAGGCTGGCCTCAAACTCACAGATGCCTCTGTCTCCCGAGTGCTGGGATTATAGGTGTGCACCACCACCCACCTGCTATTTATTTATTTTTAAATACCAGTTTCCAGGTGACCCAGGCTGACCTTGAATGATCCTCAACGGATCCCTCCGGCCTCTGTACTGAGATTACAGGTGTGCATGACCAGAATTCCCTTTTTTTTTTTTTTAAAGATTTATTTGTTTAATATGTGTAGTGTTCTGTCTGTATGTGTCCCTGAGGCCAGAAGAGGGCGCCGGATCTCATTACAGGTGGTTGTGAGCCACGATGTGGTTGTTGGAAATTGAACTCTGGACCTTTGCAAGAGCAGCCAGGGCTCTTAACCACTGAGCCATCTCTCCAGCCCCCCAGAATTCCCTTCTTAAGGCTGTCTGTCATGTTCCACCCTGTGCATGGACCGCTCCATGTATGTCTGCCATGCATCAGTACTTGTCTAGGTTACTTCTNTCTGTGAGATTTTTTAAATGATGGTGTGTGACATAGCCTTTCAAAATCATGTGTTGGCTCATGTCTGTAATCCTAGGACCCTGGAAGCTGAGGCAGTTGGATTTTATGGAATTTAAAATGAGCCTGGAGCACAGAAAGAAATTCTATTTAAATAAATAAATACCAAATTAATTAAGGGATTAAAAATTAAAATGGCAGGCAGCCATGGTGGCTCAGGCTTGTAATCTCAGCATTTAGGAAAATTGCCACAAGTNCAAGATCAGTCTGGGCTACAGTGTCAGATCCTGTCCACACACACAAACAAAACCAACAAAAAGAGGGAATCTGGGGGTGTCGCTCAGTTGCTAGAGGTGCTTGTCTCAGGTGGCCTTTTGCTTTATCTCCAGAACAGTATCATGGAGCAAGTCCAGGGCCAGTCTGGGCTACATGAGACNTTACCTCAATCAAAAGCAAAACAGAAAAAGGGCTGGGGAGAAGGCTCAGTGAGTAAGAGAGCTTACTGGACCTGAGTTCTAATCCCCAGCTCCCGTTTAAAGCCGGGCGGTTCTGTGTGCATGCAACCCTAGCCTTGCGGACAGAGGGTAGCAGATCCTCCGAGTCTGACTGTCAGTACAGCTGAAGTACTTGGGTAAGAAGCCTATCTCAAAAGGAAGCAAAAGAGAAAAAGAAAAAGGTGGAAAGCTATTCGCTCCTCTAGCTTCTGCATGTGGGTGTACAGTCCTGCACCCCTCAAAAGACCCCCGTCCCCAACAAAAATAAAACAACAACAAAAAAATAGTCAAAANAGTTTCCGGAGTGTGCCTCAGTGGTAGAGCGCTAGTCTAGTGTATCCAGGCACTGCAAAATGTGAGAAGAATCGCCGGGCGGTGGTGGCGCACGCCTTGAATCCCAGCACTCGGGAGGCAGAGGCAGGTGGGTCTCTGTGAGTTCGAGGCCAGCCTGGGCTACAGAGTGAGTTCNAGGACAGCCAGGGCTACACAGAGAAACCCTGTCTCAAAACAAAACAAAAAAGTAAGAAGAAATGAGGAAATGTCCTGTTGATACCCCTCGCGGTTAGGTGAATATCTGGGNGTCAACACACGTTGGTCTCTCCATACTAAGACCTTGGCCCCGTGGTGAAGAGCACTTGCTGTTGTTCTTGCAGAGGACTTGGGTTCGATTCCCAGTACTCACATGGTCGTTCACAACCATCTGTAGCTGCAATTCCAGGGGATCCGACNCCCTCTTCTTCCTTCAGCGAGCATCATGTTTGCACATACACACACACACACACACAAAGTAAATCCTAACAACAACGGAAAAGACANAAAAGACTCGTCCGTAACACTCTCCTTGTCCTCCGGGGGGCGCACGAAGGCATTAGGTAGCGAAATGCAAACACGCAGAGTCCGGACCGAATAAATGCAGCGGGGGCCCGAGGGGCATTTTCAGTCAGGCGTGCTCTGGACAGCCCAGGCTCCTCAGCGGCTTGAGGCGCAAGATACTGAGGCTGTATCCGCGGAAGTCCGGTGCCGAGAGGTTCTCAGAGACCAGGAACGGATAATCACGCTTTCTCCAGAGCTTCCCCTGTCCTAGACCTCGGATCCTGCGGCGGCCACAGTTCTGCGGGAGCCGACATTGTAAGCAGGCGCGCCCCGGGCAGCCCTTCCCGGCGTCCCTAGCGACGGCGTCCCGGGGGCCTCCGGGGGCCTCGGAGCACGATGGCGGCGGCGGCGGGGTCCGAGAGGCGCGAGCGGAGACCTCCGGGGCGAGTGTGAGGAGGGGTCCCGGGGTCCCGGGCNGCTCCGGGCCGGGGCCCCGCTGCGGCGCGGACCATGCTACGCTCTACCGGCTTCTTCCGCTCCATCGACTGCCCGTACTGGGCGGGAGCTCCCGGGGGCCCCTGCCGGCGGCCCTACTGCCACTTCCGGCACCGCGGAGCCCGGGGCCCCGGCGCCCCCGGGAGCAGCGGGGCGGCGGCTCCCGCGGCAGGTAAAGCCCGCACCACCGCGCCCGCTCCCACGGCTGGGCCCGCCCGCCCGCTCGGGCTGCGCGTTCCCCCNGGCGCAGCCTGGCGCACGCCCTCCCGGCGCTCTTCCTCCCCAGTCGGCGTCGTGATGCCGTGCAAGTGTCACTGAGGAAAGCCGTAACCGCGACACGACGGAGGGAGAGACAGTGCAGGCGCGTCGCCGAGCGAGGGGACCGGGTGCAGTCTGTGAGACTCCCCCAGCCCTCCTTCCGTCCACTGTGTTTGAAACAGGATGTCATTGCCCTCCTGTCACCGTGCGCTCAACCCTGTGCGCTCGTGGCACGTCTTGTGTTTGGTCGCGACACTGTCCTCGGGCGAGGCCCCCGCTGTGTCCAGTAGTTGGAAGCNTAGGGCCCTAGGGGCAGCTGCTGTTTTGTCAGGCTGAAAACCCGCTTGGCCTGGACGGGTGGAGACTTTCAGTTTGGCAGGGAGCATGTGGCAGTGATTGGTGTGATGGTACTTTTGAGAAGGCATCCGTGTGTAGGAGGTACTGCATCACAAGAACACATTGGGAGAAATTAGGATTTTGGCAGTTGTCGTTTTGTTTGTTTTTACTGTGTAGGCCTGGCTAGTTTGGGACCCAGGATCCTCAGTTCAACCCAGCAGGTTCTGGGATGACCCTAACCCAATGCAGAGAAGAAGACATTGTGGGGCTGGAGAAAGGGCCCAGATTGAAGAGCACTTGCTGCTTTTGGCTGGGGGTGGAGCGCACACCTTTAGTCCCAGTACTCAGGAGGCACAGCCAGGTGGACCTNGGAGTTTGAGGCCAGCCTGGTCTACATGAGGATTTGTTTCAGAAAAAACGTAGATAGTAAGATTCTATCTGGAGGGTGGGGGTAGGAGGGGGGGAAGCACACTTTGGTGCTATTGCAGAGGCCCTGGGTTGGGTTCCCAGCATCCACATGGCTGCTTTATAACTCCAGTTCCAGGGCACCTGATGCAGTCTGGCTTCTGGGTACCAGACATGTATGGTTCAAATGCATGCATGCAGACAAAACTCTCATATGAATGAAAAAAAAAAAAGCCTTAAAAAGTGGCACTGTACCCAGGCAAGGTTGTGCACTTTGGTTCTAGCGCTTGGGAGGCAGAAGCAGGTGAATTTCTTTGAGTTCAAGGCCAGCCTGGGTTATATATGTGGCCTTCTCTAAGAAAGAAAAACAGGCAAACATTAGGAAGAAAAGGCTAGAGGGAGGCGGTTATTGAATAGAGTATTGTTTAGACCTCTTTGTGTCATCTCCACAGGTGCTTTGTTNTTGCAGCAGTGGGGACAGAACGCAGGACTCACATAGTAGAGGCAAGCCTCAGCACTGACTTCATCTCTAGTTCCCAGGTTGATTTCAAATACCACTCTGTCAAATTTCCCAGGTTGATTTCAAATACCACTCTGTCGAAATCTGTTTGTTTTTTCTTAAAAATAAAGATTTATTTAAGAATGTTTTAACACCACCACCACCCTCAAAGCCGGATAGTAGCGCACGCCTTTAATCCCAGCACTCAGGAGGCAGAGGCAGGTAGATCTCTGAGTTCCAGGACAGCCAGGCTACACACAGAGAAACCCTGTCTCTAAAAACCAAAAAACCAACAAACAACAACAAAAACCGCAAATGTCTTGTCTGTCTGTCTGTCTGTGTATGCACCAGATGTGTGCAGTGTCCAAGGCAGTCAGAAGAGAACATTGGATCCCATGGCACTGGAGTTACAGGTGGTGGTGAGGTGGGGTGCTAGGAATCAAACTTGGGTTCTTTGCAAGAGCAGCTGGTGTTCTTAAGCAGTGAGCCATCTCTCTAACCCCTGCTGGTTTGTTTTTATGAGACAGGTTGGCCTTGAACTTGTGGTGATCCTCCTGCCTCTGCCTGTTGAGTATTGGGAGGCCAAGCATGAATTGCCAAATCCACCTGTTGTTTTGAGCCTTTNCGGTTTCACACNTACACTGGCTTAGAGCACCTGCAAGTGGCCTTCATACTTNGCTCCTCATCTGGCCCTCAGTGTCCCTGCTGTGTCAGCTGGGGACTCAGCCCAGGTACTGGGGAAGCTGCCATGGAGGAGGAAGGACACTGCTTTGCAGATCTCAGCCCAGGGGTGGGCACTGAGTGCCCAGCTTAGGCGGCATGCAGTGTCTTTTTGTTGTAGTATGTATGTGTTTGTCTCTGTGTGTCCACGGAGGGACCGGCACAGCGGCCCTCACAGAGTCAGGGTCCCAGCTGTCTCCATTCTTGCACAGCTACTGTCTGCCCAGGGAGGTAGGCTGAGAGGAGCAGAAATGAGAAGTCAGGGTGTCTGGGCGTGGCCACCCACCCTGCTACCGACCACCGTGTCTTCAGGGCCCCGGGACCTCCTTCTGAGAGACTCCCCAGGAGTGTGGTGGGGATTCCCGCCAGGAATGAAGTGCCTGTGGTTCTACACACACACACCCAGCAGGAGTTGTTCCCAGATTGTCCTGTGGACAGTTGGGGTGCCCTGGAGCTTTCTAGAAAGAATAAGGTTTGCTCAGGCAAAGGAGAAGGAAAGTGTGCCGGGGGGGCTGAGAGAGGGACAGGGAGGTGGCCAAGGCTATGGCCAAGTTCCTTCTGAGCCTTGAGGGCCTCTGTGGGCTCCTGGATCCCAGCCCAGTTTCCACAGTACATGCTTGAGCAGCGAGGATGAGAGGGGCCAGGCGCTGCTGGCCTCTTCCCACCAAGCTCTGCTACCCACACATGGGACCTGTGACTTCCTGTTCTCCTGTCAGACCAGCCTTGGCTCACTGCCTGGGGAGACAGGGGCTTCAAGGGTGGCTTTCCTCTGAGTAGTCTGGACATAGAGAGACCTCTCCCAGCCACTGGTACCCTGCACTCCTACTTTGGCTCCTTCCCAGGGAAAGCTCTATTTCTCCAGCAGGGAGTGCTCCAGGCCACAGCATCTGGCCCCTGTCAGGGACAGTTGGCAATATGGATGTGTGGAGACACCTGAGCATTGAAAGGTGAGGCACGGTGCCCTAGTCTTCCTCAGAAATGCAGTAGCACGCCATCCTACTCCGGTTAGACAGGTGCTGCAGGTGTCCGGTGGCTGTCTCCTTGTCTGCCTCTTCCAGGCCCAGCTCTGCCCAGCCAGGGAGCACCAGGGGCTGCTGCTGCCGGGCAGCTGGCTCCACTAGTCTATTGTTGCTGGGGGAGGTGGCTTAGAGGTCAGGTGGGTGTCCTGGTATAAGCAGGACAGGATGCAGGACACTTCCTCCTGCTGCTCAGCCNGCACATGTGCTTGGTGCTGTCTTGAGAGTGCTTTGTGTGGGCTCCTGGAGAGTGTAGAGGAATCCCCAAGTCACCCATCTTCCTTCTGTCCTACATCTGCCCCTAGCCATGGCTCCTCCGTTTTCATCATGGCCACTTTGGCCCTTGCAGGTTCAGCTAGGCACTGCTGCTTTGTGAGGCCATGGTTCACCTGGCCCTCTTGACCTGGTTCTGTGGCCTATCTGTCCTGGTGCCATTTACACAAGGGACTTGGGATTTCAGGTGACTGCTGGTGAGAGCAGCCGGAGCAGGGGTTTGGAGCTAACATCCTCTCCCCAGGACACCCTCCCACAGAGCAGGGCCGTTGGACTGGTAGAGAGGCCTACAAGAGGGCGGCTAGTCAGAGTCCTGGAAGTATGGCCTCTGCAGGGGGCTCCCTCCTCCATGCCGAGTCTTAAAGAGCGCCTGTGGTGTCAGGAGACCTGTGGGAAAAGAGCATGATCCTCACCCCTTGAGGGGGACTTGTTCCTGGGTACTACAGCCCGCCAGTGTTCTCTGGAAGCAGCCCCCCTAAGAATGGACTTTTGCCCCACAGCAGGCAGTGGTGCTCCCCAGCCTTGCTTCACTTTGCCAGAGACTGGGGTGGCATGGTCTGGGCACATGTGCCCCGAGGCTCTCTGAAGGTCTTTCTGGCTATTCTGGACTCTGTCTACACCTCTGAGACTTTAGGAAGAGGACAGGTGGGCCAGCACACTGGCTTTCTCTGGTTCCGGGAGAGTGACTGGGAGCTGAGGAAAGGAAGGAGCCACCTCTAGCCTTGCCCCAGGGTGATGTTAATATGTGGCCTGCCTGCCTGTCAGCTCCTCTGAGCTCTGGATTGGTGGATGCCCTATCACGGTGGCTCAGGCTTGTCCCTGCCTCAGAGAGCCCACCATCCTAGGCATGCAAGGCANCTGTCTCCTTGCATCCCACTGAGTGGCCACACCTGCTTGGAAGCCCTGTCACCCTAAAGAACTGACCTTGTAGAGTCAGGGGAAGGCTCTGGAGATGACCTGGGGGCACAAGGATCCTGGGCGAATTCCTTAAGGGTGACCTCCTAGGATAAGACCTGAGCTCCAGTACTGAGGATGAGAGGCACTCCCTAGGCTTGGCGCCCTCCTCTTTGGCCAGACCTCATACTTGTGTGCAGCTTCCCATAGCTCTCTCTGGTGACCTGCTGACGATGTGTGTGGTCTCTGTGCATGAGTCAGCTAAGGTAACCTTGGAGTCTCATCCTGCTTGGGCGACTTCATTCGTCCAGTAGTGTTGAGCTTAGGGGAACATAGGTGCCTGGATCCCAAAGTGAAGTGGGAAGGGCCAGCCTAGGAAAGATGGGTCACAGTTGTGGGAGGACCTTGGGTAGTGTGGCCATCTCTTCTGGGGCTGGCATTCAGGACTGTGCCAGTCAGAACCCATGCGAGACAGCCTAGAGTGGCCTGNTGCTCCCAGAACTTGGGCCCAGCACTCCTGCACTACCCACACTTGCCTCTCTTTCCCTGTGGTGTTTGAAGAGCTCCTTCTCCACCTCCAGGGCTGGGAGCTCTTATCAGCCCAAAGCTGGGCTGGACCCTGAGCAGTCTCTTGGCCTTTATCAGTCCTTTGGCCTTGAGTAGAGACCTCCAGTACTGGCTGGGAACTGACTTCCTGTTGGCAGGAGAAAGGCCCAGTGAGATGCCCCCCTGTGAGACTCTGCTGCCTCTGGTGTGGCTTGTCAGAGACTGATATGTGGACAGGGTTACAAGGAGAGCGCTGCTTGGCTGTGTCTGGGTCACTCCTCCACTGGCAATCTGAGCTTGCTGCGTCAGGCCTGTTCCAGCCTGAGGAACCCAGTTCCCCTGCCCATGGGTCTGTCAGCAGGGCTAGGTGGAGAGTGATGGGTGGTGTGTGGATCCCACCCCCAGCCTAGGACTCAGGGACCCTCCCCTGCGCGGGGGGGGGGG
>LZPO01044393.1:36411-52665 GCA_001675575.1 Neotoma lepida
GAGTTCACAGAAAGCAGAGATAAATGCTGGTGCTCAGCTTGCTTTCTCTTCTTTGTTGAGCCTGGGCCCCAGTTCATGCAGTGGTGTCCCCAAGTGTGGGGTGGGTCTTCCCCTCACAGTTAACAATCTAACCTTCCACCCCGGAGGCTCATCTCCCTTGTGATCCTCTCAAGGTTTCAATGTTGTGTCAGAGTCCCCTCTCCATGTGCCCTGAGTCCCTGGGGAGTCTCTCAAGCCTTCACAAGGTCCCCCAGAGGACTGTGCCTCAGGAGGAGGGTGGGGCAGGGGCACCACCAAGTATCTTCAGCCATGGGTCCCTCAGGTTCAGTTCACTACTTTGAGGGTCACTCTGTGTCTATGTTTGAGCTGCAGACAGCCAGAACCAAGCTACTGGTAGCTGTGTGTTCAAAGTCTAGACCTGCCAGACATGGTGGCTCACACCTTTCACTCCAGTACTTGGGAGGCTGAGGCAGGAGGATCACCATGAGTTCCCAGACAGCCTGAGCTAGAGTAAGATCNTGTTTCAAAGAAACAAACAAGCAAACAAAAAGGCCCATTGAGTGGCTGGCACTTGCTGCCAAGCCAGACATCAGCTGAACCCCTGGAACCCCGGTGTGGAAGGAGAGGGCCTACTCAGGCTGTCCTCTGACCTCTACTTGTAAACCCTCCGGTAAATAAAAATTCACTCCAAATAACAAAGCCAGAGGGAGTGTTCTGCATCTGGGCATCGGCCCTTCCTGCGCCCACTGGGCTCACAAAGCAGGGCATTGCTTGCAGGAGGNCCTGGGCATAACATGCAGTTTAGCCCTGGTTGAATGCTTTAGTTTCTAAGTTTACCCACCTCCTTTTCTCCTCATCTCCCCCTCCCTCCCCGTCCCAGGGGCTTTGGGTGTGCTAAGCAAGGTCTTTGCTATTTAGCCCCTCCCTGCCTTTACCTTTTTCTTTTGAGACTGGGCCTTGCTGGCCTAAGCTTGCCTTGAACTTCTGATCCTTCTGCCTCAGCCTCCCTCCCGCATGGCTGGTCCACTGCCTCTGATTGTTGGGATGTTACTTTCTAAGAACCCAGCCAAGCCTGGCATCACCCCAGCATATTCAGGCCAGCTAGGGCTACGCCATATTGAGATCCCGCCTCAGATACCTAAAGAAGAGTGCTAAGCAGCTCACCCATTCCCCAGTTTCCCCCAATCCCTTCCACAAGTCAGTGGGCTCTGGGCAGTTCCCAGCATGTGCTGGGTTCTTGTCCCCAAGCTCCTGCTCTTTTGGGCAGCAGAGGCCTCCTGTGAGCACCCCCATCTTTTGTCCTTCAGGTTGCAGATGTGAACTCTCCTGCTATGTCCCCTCATGGTGCTGCATCTTTCATAGACAGAACTTGCATTTCAGGGTGTTGGCTTCAGACAGCTGCGGGAGTGTCATGGAAGACTGACCCTGGGCCTGCCTGGCACCAGTCCTCCAGCCCCACCCTGCCCATGTGGGAGGCCCCTTCTCCTGATTCCCAGTCCTACCTCCCTGAGGACCACCCTGTGGAGGCACCAGGCCCCTGCTGATGCAGGATGGTCCCCAGCTCAGGGTCATCAGCCACAGGCCCTGGGGACAAGACAGGATGTCAGTTGGAGGCAACTAGAGGGAATTGCCACAGGGTCACCTCCTGGGTTTTCTGCACATGTCAGGGCTGCANGTGCTGTTGAGAAGGCCAGCTGGTCTGTGACAAGCTACCCCTCCCCGACCCTACACCTCAATCGGGTGTCCCNCCAGCTTCCCTTGGGGACAGTGCTCGGAGAGGGTTTATCAACAGTATGCCTGGACCCCACCTCTCTACCAGATAGACGTGGTTGGATCATACAGTTCTTGCTTATACTGGTGGGATTACACCATAGTTACAATCCATTTATTAAGGCTTTAAAAAAAGATTTCTCTTAATTATGTGTCAGTGTGTGGGGTGTGTGAGTTAGGTCCCTATGGAGGCCAGAGGTGGACGGATGGAGTTGCAGGGCTATGAGCTGCCTGCTACGGGGCTAGGATGTAAACTAAGTCCCTCTACAAATGCAGTGCAAGCTCTTACTCCGTTGTTGCCAGCCCCTGCCCTTGAGGTCCTCTGTGAAGAAGAAAGATGGATGAGGTCAGAGTGCTGGCTCAGTGAAGGGTGATTACTCCAGAAAAGTTGGGTGCAGTGGGGTACACTGGAGACTGGCTCTAGCACTGGGGAGATGGAGGCCTGAGGCGCTTGAGCTGACTGTTAACCAAGTGAGACGCACTCAGCTGGGGACAGTGTTGCAGGCCAGCCAGAGCCTTGAGCTGTGGGGGTTTAATTCCTGATAGGGCCTGTGGGTAACACGTCTACGTTGGAGGTCTCCAGGTCCTTGGGAACCTCACTTCTCTGTACCCCTTTTTGACGTACGATCTCACATAGCCCAAGCCAGCTTTGAACCCACTATGTAGCCAAGGCTTACCTTGAACTCCCAATCCTACTCCTGTCTGTACTTTCCTAGAGCTGGGTGACGGGTGTGAGCCATCATGACTGGTTTATGTGGTGCTGGGGAGGAAGCCAGTGCATCCCTGGCCGTGATCTATGAAGACCCAGACACAGACCCTTTTCTTCTTTGAGCCAGACACACACTTGTGCGCATGCACACNCACCAGCACCATCTGTCATCCTCTGCACAGGTCCTGGCATAGGTGATCNTACCACAGCAGCGTCACGGTGTCATGGTGGGGATGTCCTCATGGCCCTTGGGTAGCCTGGTGTGTAGTAGGCTGTGGAAGGCTGCTTCTCTTACCTTGCCCATTTCTGGCAGGCTGCTCAGTGGCTGTTCCCGTTCTCTTCCAGGGCTTGGCTATGACCCGTATAACCCGGAGCTGCCTCAGCCTCCTGCACAGAGAGAGAACGGCACGCTGGGCCAAGGTGATGGAATGCTGGAGCTGGAGCTGGTCAACCAAGCCATTGAGGCAGTGCGTGGCGAGGTGGAGCTGGAGCAGAGGCGCTACCAGGAGCTCCTGGAAACGGCACGGGGACACAGTGCTGGGGCTTCGGCCCTAGCGCCCTGCAGCCCTACCACAAGCCTGGATGATGATGACACCTTCTCGCTGGCCCTCACTTACACACCAGGTGGCCTGCTGAGCCCAGACTCGGGCTACCAGCCCACTCCACTGGCTGCCCCTGCTGAGCCAGGTCACAAGTACTCATTGGCCCCTTCAGAGAGGGGTCAGGGCAGAGTTGGAGGGGGTGCCGGTGCCCTGGAGTATGTCCCCAAGGCTGTGGGCCAGCCGCGCCGCTGTGGCCGACCAGTGTCTGGTGGCAAGTACGTGGTAGACAGCTCAAAGCCATCAACAGATCTGGAGTATGACCCACTGTCCAACTACTCAGCTCGGCACCTCGGCAGGGCCAGTGCCAGGGATGAGAGGGCCACCAAGCGGCCACGAGGCTCCCGGGGTGCTGAGCCCTACACACCTGCCATCAAGAAGCCCTGTGACCCCTTCGGTGGCTGTGAGGCCAGGTTCTCAGACTCCGAAGATGATGTGGCTAGCCCACCGAAGGCTGATGTCAGCAGCCCCAAAGTTGGGGCTGAACCTGAAAGCAGGGCACCTGGGAAACCTGCTTCCAAGGAGGGCTCAGAGCCAGTGGAGGGCAGCCTGCGGGGCACCAAGGAGATGGCCGTGCAGTATGACGTGGAAGACCTCGGGCAACCTCCGAAAGCGGCAGACACAGTAGCCTTGGCCAAGCTTGGCTCCCCAGCCAGGGCCTGTCAAGATGCTGAGGTCCCCAAGGATGGCAAAGCCAAGAAGAAGAAAAGTGGGACACCAGCCAGCCTCAGCCACAAGGATAAGGCCCACAAAAGAGACAAGAAGAAAGACAAGGACCCAGGACGGCCTCGGGAGAAGGAGAAGGTGTGTACAGACAAGAAGAGGCCACAAGCTGTCAGCCCCCGGGGCAAGGCCCAGGGCTCTGAAGGGACCAAGAAAAAGCCATCCAACAGCACTGCGGTGGCCAGCTCAGGGAAAGGGGGACCAGGCTGCCCCTCCAGTGGAGGACCCCGGCCCCAAGACTCTGGGTCTGGTCCCCACGCACCACTGGCCTGGAAAGGTAGCAGTGCTAGGAAGACACCATCAGGGAAGTTGGTGGACCGCAAGGCCCGCTCCCTGGACGAGGGTGCCCCCCAGGANGCCCCTAAGCTCAAGAAGCGGGCCCTGAGCCACGCTGAATTGTTTGGGGATGAAAGTGAGGAGGAGGACTCAGGCCTGGGGGCCAGGGCACCCCGGGTCTGGCCCCCTACCCTGCCCAGCCTCAGCTCAGACTCAGAATCAGACTCCGACTCCAGCCTGGGCCTGGGTGAGACACAGGTGCCCAAACGTCTCAAGGCCGAGCCATCCGCATCCCCCGCACTGCCCTCCCCATTGTCCTCCTCCTCCTCCTCCCCGGGAACCAGCCCGTGTGCAGAGGAGGATGTGGACTACTCGGCCCTGGAGAAGGAGGTGGACTTCGATGCGGACCCCATGGAGGAGTGCCTGCGGATCTTCAATGAGTCCACCAGTGTGAAGACGGAGGACAAGGGCCGGCTGGCCCGGCAGGTGAGGGCGCTGGCCTTGGCAGGCGAGGGCCCTGTGAGGGGACACTCCATCCCGCAGCTGTCTCCAGCCGACTCCAGCCTCTGTGACCCAGACAGAAGCCGCTCCTTCAGCACCGGCCTCTTAACTCCATTCAAAATTCAGGAACCCTCGGTGGCCGCCTGCTGCCCCCCTGCACCCTGCCCAGAACGAGGATGCTGGCTTTCTACCCACCCAGCCGGCTTCCCATGGCAGCGTCCGACTGACCGTTCAGACTGACCGGCAAAGGGGTACCGGGCCCTCCCGCCCCACGCCTGCCTCACACTTCCTGTCCCCAGCTCCTTGGCCTTTCTTGCCCCTCTGCCCCTCTCCCAGCTCTTGCTCCTTTTCTGCCTCCTATCCCCCTTCTCCCCTCTCTCCCTGGCTTGCCGGGCTAAGGCCAGCCTTGACCCATCTGTGTGTCCCTCTTCCGATGTCCTCACGCTGGCCACCAGGGGGCGCTCACCCTGAACAGACAAAGATGGACTTGGCCAGTTCCCTCCAGCACTGGGCCTACGAGATGCCCTTGACTGGCATTCCATATCTGAGCCGTCATCCTGGGCTGGGTGTGGGGGCAGCAGCAGTGGCCGTGCCCACTTGTCCTCCTGTCCACAGAATTGCCACTCTGGCCTGGGAGGCAGGTGCTGGGGCGGGCCTTGGGCCGCAGGGTGCTGATCCTGGGTAGGGCTCTCACAGGACCAACCGCCTGAGGTCTGGTGGCNTGAGGCTGGGTGGAAGGTAGGGGGTGTGCCCCAAGGAGGCCCCCAGAGTGAGGAGTGCATGTGTGTTTTCAGCCCCCCAAGGAGAAGGCCGCGGAGAAGGCGCATGCGGGCCTGACCACTTTGTTCCCGGGGCAGAAGAGGAGGGTCTCCCACCTCTGCAAGTCAGGCAAGGAGGTAAGACCCAGATTTGGGGATAAGGGTGGGCAGCTAGAGGGAGAAGGCCTGCCACCCCAGTCTAGATCCCAGGCCCCCTACTGCTGGCCTTTGGTAAGCTGGTGTCCTGTAGAGAAGCATGCCCTATCCACTGCCTGTCCCATTGTCCCTGACCTAGGCACAGGAACAGTACAGAGAGGAGTGGGACAAACTCCAGTGGGTATTGGAGTTGAGTGAGCTAGCCAGCCTCTGAGCCCAGGCTGCCTTGGTGTGGCTGGAAGACAGTGAGGACACCCGGAGAGGCCTATACACAAGCTTCAGCACACACAAACATTTAGGACTAGGCCTCAGAGCTCCCAGGAGGTGGGGCAGGGTCCCAGATGCACTTTCTCAGGAAGGCTTCGTCTTCGAGGAGACNTGCGCAGACAGGTCACCGGCCTCACCGTTGCCCCTGCACTGCTGGACAGTGGGACCCTGGGACCAAGGTTTCCAAAAGCCAAGGGAGGCTGGGATGGGAGGAGGCCTCGGCACCGTGGGGCTCCTCATCCAGCCTGCCTTGAGTGCTTTTGACTCAGAGCTGGGCTCCAAGACCTGTGTTCTTTCAGGCAGAGGCCCCAAGGAGGGTCCCCGCAGCTCCCCCAGCGCGGCCCCCGACTGCTCAGGAGGTGTGCTACCGCAGAGCGCAGCAGGCGCAGAGGGACTCGGCCACCTGGTTGCAGGTCACTCCAAGGCCATCTGACAGGCCCTCCTCTGTGCACATCTCAGCCCCTGGGGAGAAGAGGAGGATTGCTCACGTACCTAACCCCCTCCTGGCCACCAGTAAGTTGGCCCCCAGACCTGTCATTGGGAGTACAAGAGGAAGCAACCCCCTGAGAACTTCCTGATTACTTGGCCTTGACACTGTCTTCCCGGGGCCTTGGTGGCTGACCGTGGAGGGGGGACAGAACGGCCCAGAAGGCTTGGGCAGCTCCTTGCTCTTGACAAGTACAGCCTTGGGTTGGTTCCAGGAAGGATGGCAGAGGCAGCCTGCTCTTGCCCCCCAGCCCTATCCAGAGATGATCCTGACTAGGGGCAGATGTTCTAGTCTCTCTTGACTTCTTCTAGGGGCTCGATGGTCAGGCACCCCACATCCCTGCATGAACAATCGGGGCAACCCTTGCCACCCACTGCCAGGGCGGAGACTGTATGGTTTGTGACCTCATTGCAGGGATAGGCAGGTAGACTGTCACAATGAACAGGCCAGGGCATCCCAGGCCTTTTGGTCCTGTGCCTAGGAGCCAGGGCTACCCCTCAGACGCCAATGCCTTGGAGTTGGGGATTGGAACATGCGGCAGAGGCCCCAACCACACCCCGCCATTTACCAGACTGTCCCGACCGTGGCGTTGCCTGAGCTGGCCTCCACAGCCGTGTTGCCCTTCCCTACCTCCATGGACTTGCCCCAGAGCAGCTAGAGTCCCATGTCCTTCCGCACCCCGAGCCCGGCGCCCCGGCCCCCGCTGCCCTGCGAGATGCGTGTCCTGCTCACACTCAACGACCGCAGCTTCCTGGTGCTCCGCAGCTCCGTCATGGGCCTACTGTCCTCCTGTACTCATGTCCCCTGTCCCCCACCAGCCCCCACAGGTGCCAAGAGGACGCTCCCTGCCAGCAGCAGCCAGGTGTCCCACGGTCCTGAACCTGGCAGCCAGCCACTGAAGACACGCACGTTGTCAGGGATGGCATCTAAGACCACCACCACTGTCACCCCCAAGCGCATCGCCCACAGCCCATCACTCCAGGTACCCTGCACCCAGCTGGTTCCTCCCTGGCCTGCTCGAAGGACTCTGAGGGACCAAGAGCTATACTCTACTCATATTGTCCTCACTGGGGTTCTGCGTTGGCCTTACAGTATGTTCTGTTTACTAGTGCTGAGGATGAACCAGAGTTCATGCAGACTGGGCCAGCTTATGTCCAAGCCACGCCCCAGCCCCTCACTGGGAGATTCTAGGCAGCGGCTCCACTCCTGATCCATTTTCCTGAGCCACCTTTTCCTCTAGAATTTATGGCTAGGGTCTTGCTATGGACAGCCCATTCCTATCTTCCTCAGAGGCTCTGTGTCCTAACCTCCCACCCCCGGGTCTCTTTCCTCCAGAGTCTAAAGAAACCCATTATCCCAAAAGAATTTGGCGGCAAGGTCCCCACTGTGGTCCGCCAGCGCTATCTCAACCTCTTCATCGAGGAGTGCCTCAAGTTCTGCTCGTCCAACCAGGAGGCCATTGAGAAGGTGGGGCAGAACAGGGAGCCCTGCTGCTGTGGCCTTGGGCTGAGGCCAGGAAGGGCCTGTTTGTCTCCCTGGCTCTCATCTAGGCATCTTGGTCCACTTCCTTGTGGGCAGGCAGCAGGCTCTTCCTAGCCAGTGTGCCCTTGAATACACGGGCAGGGATCTGTGTGGGGTTCACCCTGGTCCTGCAGCCTGCCTCCTGTCCCCAGTTTAGCTGACCTTCCTGCTTATGCTCCTGGTGCCACTGTGTCCTACCCAGGCGCTGAACGAGGAAAAGGTGGCGTATGAGCGCAGCCCCAGCAAGAACATATACCTGAACGTGGCTGTGAACACCCTCAAGAAGCTGAGGGGCCTGGTCCCCAACACCGTGCCCAGCCTTAGCAGTGAGTGGCAGCTATGCAAGGAGGGTCCTGCCCAGAACTGGGTGCTCATGGGCTACANCAGCAGGGACTGTCTCTAGTACCCCACATACAGGCTGCTGCCTGAGCTTCCCTCTGCCTCTTCCCTCCTTCACGTGTAGGGCCTCTGCTAATGGCGCTCATAGCCTCTTCACAGTGAGTGGCTGAGCGCTGTGCATTTGCTAGGGGAGAAAGGGAGAGAGAGTTAAGAGGTTTCATTATGTCTCCTTGAGAGGCCACATTAGGCAGTCACCACAGTGNTCTTGCTTGCCTGTGCAGCCCCTAGCCTCCATTAGCTTCTCCCCCACCTGCTGGAGGGGTCTGGGTGGCCTTTGTAGGCAGTGACAACTCAAAGCTTCAAAATGCATTAGTTATCTGTTTGAGTAGCTGCACCGTGCCCCTGCCTCACTCACACCTTCCGGCAGGAACAGTCGGCCTGGCCTGTCCACCCAGAGCACGGGTGGGGGAGTGCTCAGCCCTGGGGTGACTTGTCCTCCCCTCCCCAGCAGAGACTGTAGGCAGTGGAGGGTAATGTACGTGCAGTGGGGTGCTGGGTGAGGTGTTGGGCTAGGGGACAGCGGTACCGTGGCTGTGAGGACTGAGACTGCAGCTTGATCACCCTCCCTGGCTTCCTTGCCCTTCCTTCTAGAAGCCAGTGGTCGTAGAGTTGTGTCCCACGAGGTGGTGCTAGGGGGCAAATTGGCAGCCAAAACCAGCTTCTCACTAAGCCGCCCCAGCAGCCCACGGGTGGAGGAGCTGAAAGGTAAAGTTAGTCCATACCTCCCCGCATGTCCATGTCTGTCCTGTCCCCGCCCTGTCCCCTGTCACTGTCCCCCTTCCCTCCTGCAGCACTGACACCCAGTGCCCCCACAGGGAACGCCCTGTACAGCCGTCTCAGGGAGTACCTGCTTACTCAGGAGCAGCTCAAGGAGAACGGCTACCCCTTCCCCCACCCAGAGCGCCCCGGGGGTGCCGTCATCTTCACGGCTGACGAGAAGAAGCCCAAGGACCGTGAGTCTCCTCCAGCCGGGCCCTCAGCAAGGAGGACTGGGTGGGGAGCTGACCGCTGAGTTGGGGCATCGTGCTCAGGGGTGCTGGGTGCCAGCCTCTCGCCCACTCGCCCTCTGCCTGTCTGTCTGTCCTCACCCACAGCCTCCTGCAGAATTTGCTGTCGCTGCGGCACCGAGTACCTTGTGTCCTCCTCGGGCCGCTGTGTGCGCAATGAGGAGTGTTACTACCACTGGGGACGGCTGCGGCGGAACCGAGGTGAGGCTTGGCCACTGTTGACGGACAGCCCTGCCCACACCCTGCTGGCCAGGAAGGCCCCGTGCCCACCCCACCCCACCTCCCTCCGTGTGAAGGCCCTGGCCTTCTGTAATCTCTGTGTTCCTTCCAGAGCACAGGGTCTGCTTGTCTCTCACTCCTGTAGTGTCCCCAAGTGGGGGGCCTTTACTGGGCCTGCATCAGCTTGAGATGCTACTGCCCAGATCTCTTCCCTGGATCCTGGCCCCTGACTGGGTGGGCAGGGTTCCCTGCCTGGTGCCCTGAACACCATTGCTCTCTCTCACCAGTGGCTGGGGGCTGGGAGACCCAGTACATGTGCTGTTCAGCTGCGGTTGGCTCTGTGGGCTGTCAGGTGGCCAAGGTAAGTCCTGAGTGCCACTCTCTGCTCTTGGCTTCNGTCTTGAACACTGCCAGAGTTGAGGGACACAGTTGAGTGCTATATTCAGGCTTGTCATGTGGCCCCACCCAGCCCTTCCAGTCAGGAGCACACTGGGCCCACCCGCCTCCACAGGCACCTGGTCCCAGGCCTAGCCAGGGCAGGGAAGTCCCCAGGTATCATCATATGTGGCCTGTGCCGGTCCTGCTGCTGACCCCCTTATTCCCCAGCAACATGTGCAGGACGGCCGGAAAGAGAACCTGGAGGGCTTTGTGCGCACCTTCCAGAAGGAGCTACCAGAAGATTCCCATGCAGGGGTCTTTGCCCTCGACTGTGAGATGGTGAGTCTGGGCTCTTAGGAACCTGGGTGCTCTGAGAAGGTGAGGAAGTGAAGCCGCCCGAGAGCTCACAAGATGAGTGGATGGCTGAGGTGCAAGGCCGCCACTCATGCCACATCTCGATGGCTATCTTGCACTATCAGGCTAGTGTCCTGAGGGAGTGGGGGGGTCTCAGCCCAATTGAGAGGGGTTCTCTGAGTTCCCAGCCTGCACCTCCCTCTGCTGCCATGACTTCCCTGGTGTCCCCACGGGGTCTGTGCAGCAGCCATGGTGAGCCATCCAGGGCAGGTGGGCTTGGGAAGCCGGCTGCATCTGGTGCCCATCTCAATGCCTGCAGTCCTACACTACGTATGGCCTGGAGCTGACCCGCGTCACAGTCGTGGACACAGACATGCAGGTCGTGTATGACACCTTTGTCAAGCCTGACAACGAAGTTGTCGACTACAACACCAGGTGTGTTCCGGCCTACCGCGGGACCCCAGCCTCGCTCCTGTCCTGCCCGGCCCAACGCCCCTCTTGCATCCGGCCCTCTGCAGGTTCTCGGGGGTGACAGAGGCCGACCTTGTGGACACAAGTATCACACTGCGGGACGTGCAGGCCGTCTTGCTGAGTATGTTCAGCGCTGACACCATACTCATCGGACACAGCCTGGAGAGTGACCTGCTGGCCCTCAAGGTAGCTGTCCCTGCTGCAGCTAAGGATGGGAGGCCCTGCCCACCAGGCCCTGTCCACTACCCCTCTGCCTCTCTGTAGGTTATCCACGGCATGGTGGTGGACACATCAGTGCTGTTCCCACACCGCCTGGGCCTGCCCTACAAGCGCTCCCTGCGGAACCTCATGGCCGACTACCTCAGACAGATCATCCAAGACAATGGTGAGGGCCAGGGTCCGGGTGGGGCTGGGGGAAAGAGATAAAGTCAGGACGGTGCTGACCACCTCTGCCCTGCAGTGGATGGGCACAGCTCCAGTGAGGATGCCAGCGCCTGCATGCACCTTGTCATCTGGAAGATCCGAGAAGACGCCAAGACCAAGCGATGACTCACCACCCACCACCCACTACCATGCCACCCTCTCTTCCTACAGCCCTGGCTGCCCTCAGCCCTGCTGCCCTCAGCCCTGCTGCCCTCAGCCCTGCTGCCCTTGGTCTCTTTTCAAACTGTAATAAAACATGACAGCTGACCATGGGCCTCCCGAACCCGGGCTACAGGTCTAGAGTGGCCCTGAGCTGGGGCTGAGACCAACCCCCTGAGCCCAGCCCCACACAATCCCACGTGTCACCCCTCAGTCCTGCCCCCCTCCCCTCCCGCTGCACCAGGCAGTGGCCCTACCTTCTGCTCCTCTGTGTATAATGCAGGTGACAGGACAAGCCCTCATGGTTTGAGACAGGGGTTGTCTTTTTTTTTTACTTTATACTGTTATTTTTATTAATTTTTAATTTAAACCTGCTGACCCACAGTTCCTTCTCCTCAGCAGAGGAGTCCAGCCCTGGTACCATTGGNNTCCAGGACCCGAACCCCACACAGTCATTTCCATGGGCTTGGATATCTGCCCTGCCCTGCCTTGTGGGGTGGCTTCCAGAACTCACCCCAACCAACCAAGACTCCCCAACCTCAGAGCCAAGCCAGCCCCAAGGAAGGCCTGACCTTCCAGGGCCTCTGGGCTGTCTTCCTGGGGGCTGCTTCCTCTCTCTGTGGGTAGGAACAGAATAAATGTTTGTATGAACTTTAGATTTCATAGTGTGTGGTGCTTTGGGGGCCATGCAGGACCCCGACACACCCCCTTGTGGCCCCTGTCCCAGTGGACAGAAAATAATTTCCTTGCCCCAAAACCATCTCTGATCCCAAGTGGGCCCATGGCACCCTGCTCTGAGGGGACCTTTGTGAGACAGCCCAAAGCTTGGTTGGGCTGTGCATGCCAGCCCTCCCTCTCCTGAGGGTCACCTTGTCTCTAGTGCAGGCCGGTAGTGTGGTTTCATTGCCTGTTATGAGCCCAGCTACGTAGACAAGGTCCAGGGTGGAGACCAGGAACCCCTGCCACCTGGTGTCTTGAGAAAGGGCCTGGCCATCAAGGCCACTCTGTCCCTGTGACAGGAAACAAATTTTGCAGTTCTCATGTCCCATGTAACCTCAGCATGATTGGCCTCCTCTTGGCAGTTATTGTAGGGCAGAGAGGAGTCCTGGAGCCATCAGGCCTTGGCTTGGCTAGCTGGAATTAGAACCATGAGGGTGACCCAGCTCTGGGGGTCAGGTAAGCCACCTGTGGGGGCTGTGGTCCATGGCAGCTTCCAGGGAACTACATGGTGGGCAGGGAGCTCCAGCTTCAGGGTCCATGGGAGCTTCCTTGGTTAAGCCAGGCCATCTACCCTCAGGGTTCTCTTGACCAATTTGTCCCCTCTTCTACCTTCTGTAAACAAGTTTTTTAAAAAATAAACGGTGCCGATGTATTCACAAAAGCCCAAGTGTCTGTCTTGGGTGCTTTGGTGTGTGTCTCTGCCTATGCCCTGACCAGGACATGTCAAGGTGCCCTGAAGGTTTGCTGAGGGCAGGAGGCCGGCCTACAAGGACCTTTCTGTTACTTAACCTTGGCTCTGCACTGAAAACCTCATGGCCTTTGTATGTCTGCGTGGANGAGTTCCTGTCCCCTTCCCCTGTATAAGTCAGGGTAAGGGATCTCCCAGATGAAGGCCATCCGAAAGAATATGAGAAATTTGATCAGTGATTCTCAACCTGNGGGTCTTGTCCTGAGGCCAGCCTGAGCTTCTCAAATCCTGCGCTGCACAATGAAGCCCAGACCATGACCCACCTCCACTGGGTCCCTTCCTGACACTCCAGGGATGCCCTGCTCTAGTAGCAACNCATCCATTTGCAGCCTGCCCCCTGTATCATGACTTCACAATTTTCCTAGGCGCCAGACCCCTGCCTGCCCCACTGCCTGACATGTATCTCAGTAAGGCTTCTCTGTCCCTACTTTTGTGCCCAAAACCCTTCTCGTTCCTGGCCCATGATGCTTGCTTCTGCCCATGAGGCATAGCTCCACTCGTGAAATGTGACACGAGGCGTGGCTTTATCCACCAGGCATAGAGCTGCCCAGGAAGCCTGGCCTCCACCCGTGATGCCAGGCCAAGTGCGTTCTTGCCCCACCCACAAGCATGGATTGGTCACTCCCACAATGCCTGGAACCACCCCGCCTCGCTCCCAAGGCATGGCCTTGCCCACAAGACCTGGCCACACCACAATGTCCTGGTCCCACCCACAACACCGGGCCCTGCCCTCACCTCCATGCCTCCCAACTAAGTCCACCTTCTCCAGGTCCTGCCCCAGCTGCCTGGCCCCGCCCCTTCCCCGCCCTTATGCCTCCCACCTTAAGGCCCTGTAGGCCACGCCCCCTTCTCCATGCCCCGCCCCCCGAGCCTGCGCCGCCCGTTTCAGACCCGTTGGCACCAGGCTAACAGCTCCACAACATCGGCGGCCGGCCCTAGGCAGCCGGGCCCCACCAAGCCCGGCCCTCGCAGGTGAGCATCGACGCTCACGAGCTGTGCAGCATCTGTGTGACCTCTCTGGGCTCTGCGGTTCACAGGGCTGGGGTGTCAGCGTTGGGGGCAGGAGATGGCGCCCCCTAGAGTTGGGGGTTATGGACCGGACTGTCTGGTGACCACTAGACAGAGTTCACTGGGGCTGTGCATTGTGGCTAGGGGGACACTGCCAATGGGGTTGCTGGTGAGTGGGCGGTGCTCCAGCCCCAGATACACTTTGACTAGAGCAGCAGTTCTCAACCTATGGGTCGAAACCCCTCAGGGTCGCCTACGACCATTGGAAAACACAGATATTGACATTACTATTCATAATAATAGCAAAATTACAGTTATGAAGTAGCAACAAAATGATGGAGCCGGGCCTGGTGGTGACGCACACCTTTAGTCCCAGTACTCAGAGGCAGAGGCAGAGGCAGGTGGATCTCTGAGTTCCAGGACAGCCTGGGCTAAACAGAGAAACCTTGTCTCGAAAGAAACAAAGCAAAACAAAAATAATAACGAATTTTATGGTTGAGGTCACTACAACATGAGGAACTATATTAAAGGGTCGAAGCATCAGGAAGGTTGAGAACCACTGGACTAATGAATGGGTCCCCAGAATCCCAGCTGCCCCACGGTCTCCTCACCTCACCCCTCCCACCCCCTTCCTGAGACTCACCAGGGCAAGGCAGGGCTCAGTCTCCTAGGACAGAACTGGTGCTGAGCCAGGAGGATGCCCTGCCCCAAGATGCCCTGGGGGACACACATGACTCAGACACCAACAGTCGCTGTCCCTGGGGAAGGTGNGGGACACTAANACAGTGAAAGCTCTAGAAGAGAGGTGACCAGAGGCAGGATGGGGGACATCCCAGCTACTTGGGACGCCCCTCGGAGGCGAAGGATCCAGACGGGCCGGTCTGGGAAGTACAGAATGAGGTCTGAAGGGTGAGGAACTCACCTATCAGGGAGGGGAGGAGGCTGTGGATGGGGTGGGGTGGGGACATGTGGGCAAGCCGGGAGATAGCTGGAGTGCTGGGGGTGTGGGGACTGAAGAGCTGCTAGGAGTGATGGAGGGTACAATTTGTATGGGCTTACAATGGGGACCAGGGTCCCCAGTGACAATGCCAGGCTCAAGTTCCCAGACCAGCTAGGTGTGGTAGCACAACTCTGTCATCCTAGCTACTCCAGGAGGCTAAGGCTGGAGAATCATGAGTTCAAGGCCAGCCTGGTCTTCATAGTGAGACCCTGCCTCAAAAAATAGACCATCAGAAAGGCTATCAGGCTGACATGAGTCACCACACTCAGCAGTCCCAAGGCCAGACCACAGACATCCCCAGTGCTGGGATTAAAGGCGTGTGCCACCACACCAGGCCAGATCTGTTTTTAAGTGGCTGTGAGATGATGTCATACACAGACCCCTCAGCCCCTCGGGGTCAGTCAACGAACATGGATTGAACATGATTGGGCCTCAAGGGGGCAGGTGGAACAGGAGGGGCACGGAGGAGACTGGAGGGACGGCCACGGCTTCCTGGATATGGCTGGAGGCCATGGCATCTCGGCAATGGTGTCCCTCACCCTGGGTGAGCAGCTGTGAATGGCGGATGTAAGGCTGACCCGGAGCGGACTGTTCAGATGACATGTGTGGTGAGAGAGAGAGATTCTCCACCAAGCCGCACCCCAGCCTTAGTTTCTATTCCAAGGCAGGGCCTTGCTAAGCCACCCAGACCGTGCTGGAACTCGAAGCAATCCTTCAGCCTCCTGGGCATGGGACTACTGGTCTAGCTTTCGAGACAGTCTTTTAGAGAGCAGGCCTCTAGGTCCTTGAAGGCAGTGACAGACAGCACCCGGAAGGACTGTGGAGAGAGGGTGATTGTGACTTAGGGCTCTTTCTTGAACCCCACAGCCCCACCAGCATGGATGATGTTCACCTTGGGGAAGACCTAGACGACAGAGAAACAGGTGCAGTCCCGCGTCGGCAGTGAGGCAGGGTGGAGAGGGAGAGGCTGGGTGACGGGTCCACCTCCAGCCCACACTACAGACCAGAATGGGGCTGCCAGGGCTGGGGCTCTGTCCTCGGTCTGTCCTGTGATCAGGTGACTGTGGAGTTCCTGGGACCCTGCTCCCTGATGGAAATGCCTTGGGGGTAAGAGTCCAGGGCCACCTGTGACCAGCCTCCAGGCTCAGAGACCGTTGGGCCCCCAGCGGCTCCCCTGTCCAGTCCTGGTGTTTACCAAGTTCCCGGCCTGAGATAGGCATCGCTGTACCTGGGGCCCCTGGAGGCCTATTAGCCCTGAGGCTCCAGGGCGACGTGCTGGCGGTTGTCCCTGGCGGAGCCCCAGCAGCTGCTGTCGCCCACTCTCTCCGCAGCGTTCACCTGGGAGGTGAAAGCCAACAACCGCGCCTACCACAAGCAGTTCAGGAAGAAAGGCTTCCTGTGCTGGAGACAGAAGAAGTACAAGGTGAGTCTCCACCTGGAGTTCTCGGAGTTACTGTTTGGAAGGAGATCTCACTAGGAAACCCGGCCTGCACTTGAACTCCTGACCCTCATGCCTCGGCTTCCCTAGCACTAGGGAATTTGTAGCAGGATTAGGAATGGAACCAAAGGCCTTCTGAAGGCTCCACCCCTGACCACGCCCC
>LZPO01044393.1:128088-143491 GCA_001675575.1 Neotoma lepida
TCCATCCATCCATCCATCCATCCACCCATCCTCACATCCATCCATCCATCCATCCTCAAGTCTATCCATCATGCATGCACCATCCTCCTCCTGATGAGCAGCTACTCCATGCCACTCTTGTCTGGGATGAATCTGGCTGTGCTTTGGGAGGAATGTAGTTTTGTTTTATTACAGAGAAATTTCACACTGTAGCCTAAAGTTGCTTCGAATTCGAGACAATTCTCCAGTGAATCTATTTCTATGAAAGAGGAACTCATCAGGACGAGAGACAGAACAGATTCACCTGTATCACCAAACACCGGACAAGAGGACTCTGTAGTGACCATGAAGAATATTTGTGAAGCTGGGTATGGTGGCGCACACCTTTAATCCCAGCACTCGGGAGGCAGAGGCAGGCGGATCTCTGTGAGTTCAAGGCCANCCTGGACTACAGAGTGAGTTCCAGGACAGCCAGGGCTACACAGGGAAACCCTATCTTGGAATAAAACAAGAACAAACAAACAAAAAACAAGAGTATTTGTGAGAGAACCAGTGGATGAGAGAAATGAAAGACAGATGGGTGGATGACAGTCTGACTGGATGAGTAGATGGATGGGTAGATGGTTGGACAGATGGATGGATGGACGACAAATGGAGAGTGAATGGAGAGATTGGTGAGCAGGTGGATAGAGAGATGGCTGAGTAGATGTTGTAATATGTTTGTGGATGGGTAGAGGGAGAGAGGGTGGAAGAAGGGAGGAATAGACGTTTGGGTGAGTATAGGGTTAGATGGGTGGTCAGTGGTGGGGGGCGGTGTTCTCATGTCCCTGGTATCTTTACCTCACACTGGGCCCAGGACCTTCAGCAGATAAGGCCAGTGCTAGAAGCTCTGTGGGGAAGAGCAGGCCGTGCTGAGCCCCACAGAGCTTATGTTCTAGGCAAGCCTGAAGGAAAAGCCAGAAGTAAAGAACAATTTACTTGTTGTGGGGCAGACTGAAGCTCCCAGTGTCCCCTCACAGCCTCCTCCTGACCTGGGGGTGCAGACTGTGGGTACCACAGTCCTAGCCACCAGGAGGCAGGCAATGGGATAGAGAGACCTCCGTGTCCCAGCACAGGCAGGCAGGAGCCAGCAGCTCCAAGATCCCCTTCATAATTAATAAATGAAGACGCTTGTTCATCGACGGAGCTGTGAAGAGAATATTGATTTTAACCCAGTGCTGGGAGTGTGTGTGTGTGTGTGTGTGTGTGTGTGTGTGTGTGGCTTAGCTTTTTACACCTCATTTGGAAGTAGGCTTCCCTGGGGAGTTTTAAAACCAAAAGACACTTGCAAGACCCCAGCAGGGTGGAGAGTGGGGGGCAAATCAGTTATGGGCTCTAAAGAAATGGGGAGACTGGGGTAGGGTTGGGATTGGAGGCAAAAGGGGCAAGGAAGTCTCATTTATCGTGGAAGTCGCTGGCGCTGAGACCGCCTGCCTGGAGAGCGTATTTGAATATCTGATTGAGGATCAATTATTGGCTGTGTGGAGAAAGTTCACTGGGCAGTTCCCACCAGGCCATGGGGGAAGCTTAGGGGGCGGCAAATAAGTGCTGTTGTTTTTATTTTTTTATTCCCCCCCCCAGCTCACGGGGAAGGGTGTGCACTGTGGTAAAATAAACTTGATGGATGAGCACAAACCCACAGGAACACACCAGCTCCTACCTCTGAGAGTCTTTGGAGGTGTCCTGTAGGTGAGGGCGCGTGGATTGTGGGGAACAAGGGAGAAGTTCACAAAAGCAGCCGAGATGAAACCGCCATCCCCAACACCACGCCTGGCCGCTCTTCCTTTCTGGTGGAAAAGTAACGCATGGCCAGGGGAGAAAGGAAAGGAGACAGCGGACTGCAAAGCTGGGTGGATGGTGACATTGTGTCTGGAAGATGGAAGCCTGGTCCAGACCTGGGCAGGTGGAGGTAGAAGGGTGTAGTTCCAGGCCTGAACTACATCACAAGCAGGAGACTAGCCTGGGCTACCGAGACCCTGCATAGGGGTGGGGCTGGGGACGAGGCTGAGAGCACCTGCTGCTCTTGCAGAGGATCCGGGTTCCATTCTCAGCCCCACATCAGGCAGCTCACAGACGTCTGTGCCTCCAGCCCTCTTNGGCCTCCACAGGTGCCCACACACTTGTGGCACACACTCACACAGGCACAGACACGTATAAGAACGCAATTTTAAAGAAAATGATACGACGCCAGCCTGGTCTACAGAGCAAGTTCCAGGATAGGCTCCAAAACTACACAAAGAAACCCTGTCTTAAAAACCAAAAAAATAAAAATAAAATTTAAAAAAGAAAGAAAGAAAATGATACCACNAAATAGTGTGCCCCNTCTCCCGTTCTTTTTTGTTTTCCTTGGTTGGTTTTNGAGACAGGGTTTCTCTCTGTGTAGCCCTGGCTGTCCTGGAACTCACTCTGTAGACCAGGCTGGCCTTGAACTCACAGAGATCCTCCTGCCTCTGCCCCCAGAGTGGGAGTGAAGGTGTGCACCATGCCTGGCTTCCACCTGGGTTGTTTGTGGTTTTGTTCTGGATTGTGTGTGCCTATGTGTGTCTGTGTCTGTGTCTACGTGTGTGTGTGTGTGTACATGTGTGCATGCCTGTGTGTTTTCATATTCATTGCACATCTGTGGTATTGGGGGTTGCAGAGGCTGAAGTGGGGTGTCATTGTCATTCCTCACTTGCTCCTTGGGAGCCTGGAGCTTTCTGAGTCAGCGGGGCCTCTCAACCAGCCCAAGGGCCCCTCCTTTCTTTCCCGGCTCTGAGCTGAGGCTGCATCCAGCTCTTGTGGGCGCTGGGGATTTGAACTCAGGTCCTCAAGCCTGTGCAGTAAGCACACTTTGCAGACTGTGCTGTCTCCCCAGTCCCTCTGGTCTTCCTGTCTTCGCCTCCTGAGTGCTAGGCTGACAGGTGTGAGCCACAGGGCGAGAGACGACGACACGCATGCCGGGTGACCTTGCGTGACTGAGCTAAAGCTCCAGCCCGAATTCTTAAAACTTACTCCCATCTTCATTTCATGTATTTGGGTGTTTNACTTGCTCCTTGGGAGCCTGGAGCTTTCTGAGTCAGCGGGGCCTCTCAACCAGCCCAAGGGCCCCTCCTTTCTTTCCCGGCTCTGAGCTGAGGCTACATCCAGCTCTTGTGGGCGCTGGGGATTTGAACTCAGGTCCTCAAGCCTGTGCAGTAAGCACTTTGCAGACTGTGCTGTCTCCCCAGTCCCTCTGGTCTTCCTGTCTTAGCCTCCTAAGTGCTAGGCTGACAGGTGTGAGCCACAGGACGAGAGACAACACGCATGCCGGGTGACCTTGCGTGACTGAGCTAAAGCTCCAGCCCGAATTCTTAAAACTTACTCCCATCTTCATTTCATGTATTTGGGTGTTTTGTCTGCCTGTATGCATGACTGGGCACCACATGTGTGCCTGGTGCCCACAGAGGTTGGAAGAAGACATTGGATCCTCTGAAGCTGGAATTACAGGTGACTGTGAGCCACCGTGTGGGTGCTGGGAACCAGGGTCCTCTGCCAGAGCAGCCATTGCTCTAACCACTGAGCNATCTCCCCAGCACACACCCCAACCCAAACTCGGACCTAGNACTGGGGATGTGGTTCCAAGGCAGAGCCCTTGCCTACCATCCCCTAGTGAGGCCCNGANGCAGGAGGATCAGGAGTTCAAGGTCATTTTCAGTCACAGATGGCGTTCAGCACCTGTGGCTACATGAGACTGTCGGGAAGACAAAACAGACTTGTTTCATAGCTCCCGATGGACACTGCAGATCCACCAAGTGTGTGNGGGGGACTGGGAATGCCTGTTGTTCTACTATCTCAGCAAATGTCTTCCTACCAGAAGTAAGAAATCCACTGTCCCTTCAGCTAGGCCATACTTTGGTTAACTTTCAGATCAACAATATTGTAATCTATAGCTATCTAAAATTTAGGGCTGGAGAGATGGCTCAGTGGTTAGAGCACTGGCTGTTCTTGGAGAAGACCCAAGTTTGGTCCCCAACACACACATCTGGCAGTCCACGACCACCCGTAATGCCAACACCACAAGATTCAGCATCCTCTTCTGGCCTCCACAGACACCTATATAAACATACACATAAATTAAAAAATTAAATTAGCCGGGCATGGTGGCGCACGCCTTTAATCCCAGCACTCAGGAGGCAGAGGCAGGAGGATCTCTGTGAGTTTGGGGACAGATTGGTCTAAGAGTGAGTTCCAGGACAGCCAGGGCTACACAGAGAAAACCTGTCTTGAAACAAACCAAACGTTTAGTGGCTTCCAGTTTATGTTTTTCATCTGTGTATGCAATCATTCCTATGCCAGGGTGGACACGGAGCTCAGAGCCACTTCGTTGGGTTCATTTAGACATGGCTGGCCTGGGGCTTTCAATCTTCCTGCCTCAGTTTCCCCTGGAGTCGGGCTCATGGGCTGTGTCATCATGCCCAGCACACACATGAATTTTAGAATAATGTTTGTTTTTAATTTTAGAATAATTTTATTATTGCTTCCTCTACAGAAAAATCAAACGAGCAAGACTACACTTGATTCCAGCAGCAAAGAGGCAGACATGGGGCGGGGGGGACATTGAGCTGGGGTTTTGACTGACATTGAAATAAAAATGTATGGATTTGTAGAGAGGAAATTGACATTTTTACATCTATTGGATCCTTTCATCTCGCACTGGGACACCCCTGCCCTGCACCAAGTTCTTCTCTGGCTTCTCAGAAGTCTTTCTCCACTGCCCCCAACATTATTGACCTCTCATCAACAAAACTGTATTTAAAGTGTTTTCTTCTGGTTTTAAATTGCATTCATTTTTAAGTGTGTGTGTGTGTGTGTGTGTGTGCACAGTGCCCACAGAGGCCAGAAGAGGACACCAGCTCCTCTGGAACTGGAGTTACACATGCTTAATGAGCCGCCATGTGGGTGCTGGGAACTGAACCTGGGTCCTCTGTTTGCGCTAAACACTGAACCATCTCTACAGCCCCCTTGTTTTGTTTCTTGAAGTAGGGTTTCTCCATGCCCCCTGTGTCTGCCTCCTAAGTGCTGGGAGGACAGGCACTTGCTGCCACACCCTGCNGTTGGAAATGTCTCCAACGAGTGGACAGAGAGCTTTTCCTGGACTCTCTTCTGGTGGGAAGGTTCTGTGACACCAGGCACCCTCTGGAATTAGTGACAGTTGAATGCATGCCCAGATGAGATTGTCACAGTCTCTGATAGACATCCCAGCTGTCTGGGGATGAGCGCCACCGCGCTTCCTCCTGTTTTCATGACTTTATCCACAGCTTCCTTCTCTTCCCTTGCTGCTCACATTCTTGAAGGTGCAGAATACTGTAGACAATCAAATCGCTCTGCATGGAGACACAGTGTAGAGTAAAAGGGCCAGCCAAAGAAACCCACCCTGGCCCTGAAACCAGAGCCAAAAGGCTTAAAAGGACCAGTGAAAGAAATACAATTNAGCCCTGAAACCAGAACCTAAGAAACCCACCCTGACCCTGAAACCAGAGCCAAATCTGCCCCTGACCAACTGAGTAGAAAACCAACCAATCCCTGAGCATGAAGTCTAGCCAGTCTGAGCTTGTCCAAGCTCAAGGGGATCGAAATCTGACCAATTCCCTCCCTGAAAATCTTCTCCCTGGAAAAACTCTGCCCTAAAAAGCCCTACACAAGGCCCTCTGCCTGTTCAGTTATCAGCTGTCCTTCTCCATCCTGGCAGAGGCAGCCTCTCTCCGGGATTTCTCCTTCCCAAATACATCTCCTTCTTGAAAGAGTTTTGGGTNAAGATCTTTTGCGGGCACAGAGCAGAGTCTCCCTTAGGGGGGCAGAGGAGATCGGAACAGATTGCTACATTTCTGCAGGAATTTCCCCTTAGCAAGTGAAGCAGAAGAAGCAACATCTTGGGGTGGAGCTGAGAAGAAACGGACACCTCTGCTGGGAAACTCCATTGAGGAGCAGAGCAGAGCTCAGCTGTAAGGGCTCTCTCTCAGGAGGAGCAGGANTGCCAGGTCCTGAGGGGAGACCACCCCCACCAGACCCAGCTCCAGGGATAGCCTGACTTCCCGACAAGTCAGGATGCCTCCCTTCACAGCTGCAGGTACAGCCTGGCCCCCGACAAGCCGGGGTACCTTTCCCTCTGAGCACTAACACTTGCGCATCCTGGGGGACTGGAGGAGCACAGCCCACAGGATTCTGACTTTGGGTTCAGTCCCTGTCGTCCATGCCACCTTCCCACCCCCACAGGGGCGTGGCAGCTGTCACGGAGTGCACGCTTTGTGGCCTTCTGTGTCTGGGCCTCTCCCTGAGCACCATGCCCTCAAGTTCCCTCCACACTGTGCAGTGTCAGCTCCTGTCATGGCCGAGTAATGTTCCAGTTGTGGGCGGATCACACTGAGCGGATCTGTCCATCCACCTGTGCATACCTGGGTGTTTTTAACCATGTGGCTGTGAACATCAGTGCAAATAATTGTCCATAAACAAATCTTTGATGATTTTTGAACGTGGAACGTTAACTTTTGGGTTAGTTTTGGTATGTAAACTCCTGACCTGCACCATCACNTCTCACCCTGGCTTCAGGGTGGGGCCGNAGCTCTGTTCACATCAGCATCCACTCTGACGTAATTGGTGCTGTCAGGAGCAGACATATCTCACTGTCAAGGAAAGTCTAAGTTCTTAAAATATTTTAAATGCCATATTCTGTATGTCTTTGAAGTGTCTGAATATTGCCTATCTATCTGAAATATATCTATGTATGACCTTGAAAACCTAACTAGCATGACTATAAGTCTGACTATTATAGATGACTATTAATCTGTTTCTTAATTACTCACTACATTTTAATTGAGATGCATAAACACAATACCTTAAACAAAAGTAGAAATATACCTATGGTATAACAAAATTAACTTTAAATTTGTATCAATAAACTAAAATCCATACTAATGTAAAATATTTTGAGATTAACTGTTTTTTTTATTAAAGTAGATTCAATAATCTACCCTTCTTCCTATCATTTTTATATACCCCTTTTTCTTTTCAGAGAGATCCCTGAGTCTAACCTCCTTTGTTCAGCTTTTTTCCTGACCATTACCTATAACAACTTGTAACCAATCCCCCCAAATGATGACAAACATCCATAACCCACTGAATGACCAAAACCNGCCCACCCCACCTCTTAGGAATGTGGGCATCATGTTCTTAAAATTACTTCCTGTCGTGTGGGGGTGATGATATCTTTAGGGGATCCTGAAAAAAAATGGGATATATATCAAGTCCTGGGAGAGCTAGCTGTATCATTTGTTGTCTGGTCTCTGTGTAATGGGAAAGTGCAGGGCTAAGTCCTGGCTAGAGTAGTCTGTGAGGCTGGACCATNTCAGCTAGCCACCTTGAAATTGTCCTGAGCAGTTTATAGTCCAAAGCCAATCTTTAGGTGGTGTTTNTCAGCTTAGAGATGTTACCATAGTCCATGNGGAATCATCGNTCTGGGGCCCCATCCTCCTTTTGGAGACTTCCAAGGTCAGTTGGGCATGATCATGGGTCACTGTTTAAGAAAACTTAAACATTTTAAATGTCATATGCAGCAGATCTCAAAGAGGTTAAAGGGTCAATATTTGTTACATACATCCAGAGTACAAAAACTTAATTCCTAGTCACCTGATAGACACTCAAACCTGAAATCATGTACAGGAAACTAGATAAAGTCTTTTTNTAGAATTAGTTAGTACTCTATATGACCATTAATATCATGACAAAAATTGTAAAATATATATGTTAATCTTATAAATTTTGAGATAATATTTATACCTTAAGAAAAGTTTTAAAGAGTCAAAATAAAACCAAANAATTATGAGATTANTGGCAATAAANTNGTTCTTTAATTTTGGCTCTCTCCTGTCCCANGTCAGATGGCTCTTCTGACATGAGACAGAGATGTTGGATTTTCCTTTAACAAGCATGCTTGGNTTTAGAGAAGGAGAGAGNCATGCTCCAACTCCAAAGCCAGCTTTAATTTTTAATTGAACTGGGACTACAAAAAGACCATTTGCATTACGTGTCTGTAGAGAAAAGCAGAAACAAACANTTGGGAAGATTTATTAAATTTTCTCCTGTTGGAAATGTGATCTACCAATAGGACAATTTACTCTTTTTCTTGAGACATATGTCTCATTTGTCTAGTGTTCTTCAGATTCCTTAGCTGGATGCCTTCATTCTCCTGAAAGACAAAAACAAAACCCTGCCCCAACCCTAACTTTGGGGAGTTTCCCTTTTGGCAGGTTATATCTGACCAAACGAAAAGCATTTGTTAGTTGTATAAGTTAGTTTANATTGAACTATCACCTCCTCTAATCAAGAGGTCTCTCTTCTCTGAATCTAATCTTTATCAATTTTTATGGTGTCCATAGCATTTCTTCTCCTGTGGAATGTCGTGTATCGTATTTTTAACTTTGGTCTTTGATCATTTATAGAAGTTCGCCAAGATATTTGCTTTATGGTTTCTCCTGAATTTTTTGTTTTATCTTCTAAAGCTGTTCTGTCATCTAGAGCAGTACGTTTTTTTACAATAGGCATTAGGTCCTTTACTTGCTCTGTGGAGTAGTTTCCCGCATGGTGATGGGACTGTTGACAGTTANTGTCAGGACACAAAAGAAAGTGATTACCGAACTTTTCCAAGACAAGGCAGGACAGTCCTTCAAAAATCTGCTTCACAGAAAAGTCTTTCAGATATTCTAGGCCTATGAGCCAAAGATGGTTTCTCCAACATTACAGAGGAACTTTGGGTGACTGTCCAGGCAGTGAGATGTCCCTGTCATTAGGTAACATTTCACCCTTCTGGGGTCTTTGATGGAGCTGAAGACTAGATAGTTATAGTTTTCTTTAGTTATGATAAAAGATAAATTAGGTACAAAACTTTAGACTCACAAAGATGAGAATATTCTCTAATTTGGCCAAATACAAATAGACTGGATATTGTAACTGTAACTCTTACTTGATAACTACTTTTGTTGAATATAGTCTTACTATGTTAAAGTTAAAATGTTCTTTTTTAATTAGACAAAAAGGGAGAAATGCTGTAGAATAATCCTCTTGTACACTGTAAAGATTTGTCACTTGAATTGGTTTAATTCTGATCAAAATGCTGATTGGCCAGTAGCCAGGCAGGAAGTATAGGTGGGGCAACCAAACTAAGGATGATGGGAAGGAGAAGGGCCGAGTCAGGAGTCTCTAGCCAGATGCAGAGAGAGCAGGAGATGAATGTGCCATGTTAATAAAGGTACCACCACGTGGCAGAGCATAAATAAGGAATGTGGGTTAACTTAAAATGTAAGAGCTAGTTAGTAATAAACCTGAGCTATTGGCCAACCATTGGTAATTAATATTCAGCCTCTGAGTCAGTTATGTGGGACTGGGCAGCAGGAACAGGAAACANCATTTACATATGCCCATAGACCAGCGACAGTCCCCCAGGGAGACTTTCTTCCCAGGTAATTCTAGATGTGTCAAGCTGACAGTGACATCATTGCTGTTACAAGTTCAAAACCACCGTACCCTGACTTTTCTTGAGTTCTGGGGGGTCACACTCAGGTCCCCACACTGGTAAGACAAGCGATCCTACCCCACCCCTTCCTTGTCTGCTTCAGGCATTTTTTAAGTGAAGCAATGCAAAGCAGACTTATTTATGAAGTCTGCTGTTTTTCTCTTTTCTACGCTGTTAATTTGGCCCTTTATCTCTGTTAATTCGTCCTCTGCTGGCCCTGGTTTCATGAATCTGTTTCTTCCTGATATCCTGGAGTTATTTACTCTTCCTGATTTTCTGTGTTGCGGCATCAGCACTTGAGAGGATGGATTTACAAACAGGAGTCAACATTGTACCTCCACAGGGAGAGTCCCTGCCCCAGCTACTTCTGACCCGTTCTGGAGTTCTAACTCCGAGGCAATTCTTTTTCATACTTTGTGTTAATCTCTAATTTATTGGAGATTTCTTTTTGTTTTGTCTTTTCAAGACAGAGTTTCTCTGTATAGCCCTGGCTGTCCTGGAACTCACAGCAATCCTCCTGCCTCAGCTTCTACATTTTGAGATGACCCATGTGTATCACCANATCTCACTAACATTTTTGTGAGCTGATAATGGTGTTATTTTCTAATCAAATTATTTCTTCCACCGTGTTGAGCTTTTTATTGTAGTTCTTGGCATCTATGGTCTTTCACTGTGGAGCGCCGTACACTGAGCCGCACACTNGGCCCTGTTGGTCTTCAGTGTTCCTTCCATATGGAGGAACCAGTCCTTTATCAGAACTGACTGATCCCGGCACTCAGGAGGCAGAGGCAGGNGGATCTCTGTGAGTTAGAGACAGCCTGGTCTCCAGAGTGAGTTCCAGGACAGCCTGGGCTACACAGAGAAACCCTGGGTGGGGGGTNTAAGGTGTCNGGGAGATGACACAGCAGGGAACGGCGTTTGCCAGTCCCGAGGACCTNAGTTCAGTCTCCAAGACCCACGTGTTAGGAGAGAGTGGACTACCACAAACTGTCCTTTGATGTCCCCCTCCTGTCCCCCACCGAGTGTGTGTGTGTGTGTGTGTGTGTGTGTGTGTGTGTCAGACACACACATAAAAAGCGAGATAAATGAATGTGATTTTACAATAAAAAAGTGAGAGCAACAGAGGAAACACACGACTGCTGGCTTCCACACACATGCGTACTCACAAAATAAAATAAAACGGAGACAGAATTTATTCCCAAGTAGTCCCCTTGGGGCTTTGGTTGGACTCTGGCCTCTCATGGGTTTTGCCCAGAGGATCCCCTTGGACACACTGTGTTCTATCAACAGCCACTTGGGGCCAAACCCCCTCACTCCAGGCAGGGCCTCGTGTCCGTCCTCAGTCTCTCTGGACCGCATCTACCTCACTGTGGGTTCCTCAGACCACAGACTGGTACAGCCAAAACCACAGAGAAGAGATTCCCGGAATGGCCAAGACCAGTAAGACAACAGATGGATGGGCCTTGGTNGATGAGAACCCCAGGGACAGCTCGCGAGGGTCATTCCCACAGCTCGAAGTCTTCCCCGCCGTCCATCGCCACCACCCAGGGCTTCCTGCCAGCCTGGTGACCTGAGCCCCAGGCCTCTGGAGGAATTTTCTCCAGATCTCAGCTCCCCCTTCAAGGTCCAAGAGGCACAAAGAAGACAGGCTTAGATGAGCCATGCGCAGTGGTGTATACCTGTCATCTCAGTGCTCAGGAAGCTGATGCAGGAGGATTGCTGTGAGTTCCAAGGCCAGTTTGAGCTAAAGAGTGAGACCATGTCTCAGGAAACCAAAACAACAAAAGACAGGGGAGAGAGAGAAAATGAGAAGGGAAGACACACAGCAAAGGGGAGGAGGGAGGGGAGGAGGGAGGGGAGGAGGGAGGAGAGGAGGGAGGGGAGACTAGGAGAACCTTCCAGAACTCTCCAGAAGCCAGAGAGCTCCATAGGGGAGCCTGCAGGTCTGCAGTTGATCTCGCTACATCAGGACATTTGCCCCAAGCTTCCTCACCAGCTTTTGATTTGCTGTGGCTGAAGCTGGAGGCTTCAGGGACTGGGACCCGCGCCACCCAGCACTGGCTTCAGACACACACACACCCCACACACACCCAGGGATAGCCACCACTTAGAGGCCACAGCCCTGTCAACGTGCTGGGCTGCTCACAGTGTGTACATCAACCTCTGATGACCCAGAAGAAGCTTTAGAGGACCCTTAGGTGTCTTCTCATTCTGGGAATTGAAAGTCTGGGGACTTACCCTGGGTCTCCCCAGCCCTCAGAGCTTGGACCTCTGAGGTCCAAGCTCAGCCCTCAGAACCAGGCAGAACTGGATTCCAAGCCTACCTAGCTAGCCTTGGGCAGCAGGTAAGCTTCACGCTCACTCCTGTGTAAGGGGGGAGCTCCTGTGCAGATTCAGAGTTGGGCTGCAATGACCATAGTCCAGGCTACTCACATCCCGTGTCTTTGTATAACAGATCCATGACCCAGAGAAGCGTCCCGGGGGGTTAGAAGTGAACAAGACGCTTGGCTTCTGTGACTCTCCCAGGCCCTAGGATAGGGAGTTGGGTCCATTTGCAGCCTGTGCTGAGGTAGTCCATACATGGCACCCAGCTCAGAAGAGAACCCAGCAGAAACCAGGTGATCACCCGGCCCTCCTCAGCCCCAGCCTGACCTGCTGGGAGTCTGGATTATTTTGTAAATGAGGTCTCTAAATCGCGTGCAACTCCACATCCCTTCCACAGCATCAGTGCCAGGTGCAGTGGTGTGTGCAGTAATCCCAGCCCTCAAGAGGCTGAGGCAGGGGGATCTCAAAGATTTGGAGGCCAGTTGAGCTAGAGAGTGAGATCCTGTTTCAAACAACGACAAGAATACATGCTTTAAATAAGAGAGGCTTGCTGGGCAGTGGTGTCGCACGCCTTTAATCCCAGCACTCAGGAGGCAGAGGCAGGCGGATCTCTGAGTTCAAGGCCAGCCTGGTCTACAGAGTGAGTTCCAGGACAGCCAGGGTTACACAGAGAAACCCTGTTTCTAAAAACAAGAAAAAAAAGGGGGGAGGGGGAGGAGGAGGCGGGTAAAACCTCAGTGGGTAAAACGCTCGACTCGTAAGCATGAAGACTGGGGTCCCACACCCAGCACCAGCTTCATGTGGTGAGGATGACACCTGGGATCCCAGCCCTGGGGAGGCAGAGACAGGAGGACCCCGGGGATCACTGGTCAGCCAGCTTAGCCAAACCAGTGAGTTCCAGGCCAGTCAGAGACCATGGCTCCAAAACAAGATGGACAGACACGGAGGAAGACACAGGACATTGGCCCCCACATGCACATCCACGCATGTGCACACCGGCGTGAACATGTACACACATGTATATACAAATAATTAGAAAAACAAAAAACAGCATGTTGGCATGATTGAGGTTTAAACTCCGGCTCGGGAACAGGCTGGAGCATCAGGGAGGTGACCCAGAGGGACCGCAAGACACCATCCACGGTGCTGTGTTCCAATGGCCAACCTCAGGATCTGTGTCCAGAGCTGGCCAGAAGTGGCCAAGGCTTCTCCACACACAACCACCCCCAAGATCACAGGACTTGGCTCCCAGCCACCGACAGGCGCTTCTTGGCGGCTATCTGGCCAACTGTCACCTCCATCAATGCGTAAAAGCCATCAGGCCCCACTTCCCAGACCCTGGTCATAAAGAACCAACTCCCTGGGGTCCCAGCCAGAGGGATGAGCCACATCCCTCACAGTGTCTCCCTCAGCTGTGTCCCTAGTGCCCTGCCCGTCCCCTCCACTCCCAGCCTCATCCCTGATCGATTTTATGAAGGTACCTGAGGGTTTGTCGATGTTTCCGGCAGTTATACACCCCTGTTTAAAAATTCTTAATTAAGCAGGGTATTTTTTTCTGTTTACACTCCGACTAATTACGCTTTTAAAACCAACAATAAAACATTAAGTCCCAGCTATTAAAGGCCTCGATGTGGACCTGCGGCGCAGTCCGTCGGGGCAATTTAGGGACTGGCCACTTCCACTGGAGATAGGGTGCCCGGAGTCCCTCAAGAGGGTTCCTGGGTCTTATCCATTCCCTGGAGGGCGGGGATGGGCCTGGCTTCCGCTGGGCCTGTGCTGATGGAGTTATTGATCGGCTGGCCCGGGCTCGGCCCATCTTCCTGCCATCCTTGGAGCATCACCGTCTGTGCCAGGGNGAGATAGGCGTGAGTCCGGGGAGGCCCAAGAGCCGCAAGGCCGGAAGGGTCCTAGCTTGGGGCTCAGGTCTCTGAGTCACTGTGGATTCTCCAGGCACGGACTGTGGGAATTTCTGTGGCTTTGCTCCCAGACGGATTTCCAAGGCANCGTTGGGGGCTGTGGAGATGGCTCCATGGTTAATGTGCTCACTGCACAAGTGTGAGGGTGCCCAGAGCAGGGGTGGGAAGCTGGCTGACGCAGCCAAGGACACCTGTAACACCCCAGTGCTGGGGATGTGGAGACAGGAGGATCCCTGGGGCCTGCTGGACACAAGTCTTGTTGTCGCAGGTTCAGTGAGAGACCCTGTCTCAAAGAGTAAGGTGAGGAGGAACAGTAGGACACCCGGAGCCCAGCTCTGCCTCCACAGGCAAGGGTGCATATACCTGCACCTGCATGTGTGTGNGGGGGAGGTGATGGGGACAGGGCAGCTTAATTCCAAATCATTGAAAAAAAAAATTCATTCCACCTCAGAAAAGTGGGTGGGACCTTTCTGTAAGCAATGCCAATCTGTAGAAAGGTCTAGAACAGAGTAAGTGTAGATGTTGTATGTAAGAAAAGGTTCCCTGAAATGAGTACTGGGGAAAGAAGTCTAGGAGATGGCAAACTATGGCCCAAGGACCACATCCAGCCCCTGGTTTGTTTTTGTTTTTTCTTTNTTGAATAAAGTTTTATTGTTCCATGGCTGTGTTCACTTACATGAAGTCTACAGTGGTTCTGATATACCAGCCTGAAAGCATGAAGCTTGCCAGACCTAGAGTGGGGAGCAGATGTAGGGAGACCTCCTAAGGACCCAGAAAGTGGGGACATTGTGAAGGGAGCCACAGAGATGGGAACCCAAGCTAAACCAGGAGGCTGGCAAGGACAGGACAGGGTATGTGCTGGGGTTCTCACTGAGATGGAGACACCTACAGGCGTGGGACAGTAGCAAGGGGCTCTCGTTTGGGGTCTAAGGTATCAAGAGCAAAGTCCTAGAACCCTCTGCGGAACCTTGCCAGGGTGAGCCAGAGTCCTTGGCGGCCCCTGGAGACCCTGGTGGCCATCTTTAGAACTCTTCATTGTCCAACTCCTGGCTGACACTCAACATCCGAGATGCACCTGACACCTACCAGGGTCCCCAGTAGTCCCCTCGGTGCACAGGAGGCCATTGAGCTGAGCACTGGTGTACGGGTGGAGAGTTTTCTGTTCCGTGGAACCCACACGTCGGCCATGGCTGACAGGGAATTGGGTAAGTGACTGGCAGAGGTGGCCATAGTGGGTAAGGACAGGATGGGGCCTGGGTTCGGCTTTAGCTGCTCTCACAGCAGGGCCTCCTTCAGGAGCCCACGGGGACTCTTGGATCTGTGCACCAAGTACCCTTTGTTTTTTGCATGTGTTCATGTGTGTGCATGTGTGTATTGGGGATGTGTACATGTATGGGGGTGCATGCGTGTGGTGGCCAGAAGTCAATCTTCAGTGTCATTCCTTAGGTACCATTCACAGAGTGTCTCAGTGAACTCGGAACCCCTTGACTGAGCTAGAGTAGCTGGCCAGTGAGCCCCAGGGACCTCCCTCTTCTGCCTCCCCAGGGCTGGGACCCCAATTTCGGGCTTTTTTGGGGGGTTGCTGGGGACCACACTCATGTCCCACTGAGCCATCTCCCCA
>LZPO01044393.1:143579-156274 GCA_001675575.1 Neotoma lepida
AAGCCTGAAGACCTGAGTTTGATTCCCCGTAACCCGCATAAAAAATAGGAGAGAAATGACTTCAAAAAGTTGTCCTCTGACCTCCACCCACCTGCTGTGACCCAATGGTACGTACACACAAATCANTCTATCNGTCATCCCAAGGAAAACCCTGGGCTGTAGCCACCTGGAGAGATCACAAACCCAGGCCTATGCCTCNTGAGGAAAAGCTAAGCCAAACTCTTCCAGGGACCACCTCACTGCTCCCCCAGAGACAGAACCAGTGTACCCCCTCAGTTAGAAGAATGGCCCGGATCCTGGGCAGGAAATAAGCCCGGGGCTGGTCCTTCAATGCCACAGTCTGGTTTCAGACCGGCTCAGACCCTCCTCTCCCTCCCATCCCTCTGTCTGTCATTGCACACAGGTATCTAGGACCCCCGAGGACACATGTCAGTGGACATATGTTGTCCCTGTGAGTCAAGAGTGGCTGGCCTGTGTGGACACAGTGTGGTCATCTCCAGCTGGACTACTGAGACAGTCTAGGTATTGCCCGGGGCNACCAGAGGATTTAAAGTGTCCCTGAGCTGTGTGTGGCTGAGTTCCCGTCCTGGGACACTCAGAAATGTCCCACTGGGCAGAAGGAGCCCCTTATGTCCAGTCTGGCCCTAGAGGTTGAGCTATGGGAAGGACAGACCCTGTGTTTGAAGGTGTTGTCCCCTCTGGTGTAGAGGCTACTCCAGCCAGATAACAAGTGGCCTGAAGGGACAGTGGTAAGAAGCTCAAAGCATCCCAGAGTCACCAAATGAGGGGCAGGGTGGCAAGGCCACTCGCCTGGGGCTCCGGTGCAGCCCACTCAAGGCACAGTGGTTCTGGGGGGACATTGAGAGGAGCTGGCCCTGGNGAGAGAGAGGGACCTTTGGGGACAGACATGAAGCTTTGGGGACAAGACACCGGAGTCTGGATATCTACCACCGGGAGTTCTCTGATTCTGAGGAGGGAGGGAAGAGGAATCAGGGACCAGGGCTTCTGAGGATGTAGCTCAGGAAGGCCTGTGTCCNGGCCATAGCTCNGTGTGCAGAGCTACCTGAGGTACCCTATAGGAACCTACCACTCCAGTCNGAACCCACGAACTCAGAAAACCACCATGATTGTCTGTCAGTTTCCAAACACATTCAGTCTTTGTTATGAGACAGGGTATCATAGAGCCTAAGCTGGCCCTGAACTCACGCTTTAGTCCAGGCTAGCCTCAAACTCACTATGTAGCCCAGGCTGGCCTCCAGCTCACTGTGTATCAAAGAATGGCCTCAAACTTACTATGGTACCTGACTGGCCTCCAACTCACTGTATATCCTAGGCTGTCCTGAACTTTCTATGTAGGCTGGCATCAAATTCTCCGTGCAGGACTAGGTCGATGGCTTGGTGGGTGAAAGCATTCACTCAATAGGCTGACCAACTGGGCTAGGTTCCCAGAACCTACACAAACATGGGGATGCGATGCTGCACATCTGTAACCTCAGCCTTTCTCCAGAGAGATGGGGGACTGACCAGAGCCACCTAGCCAGCTAGCCTGGATCATACAGCACAGAAGAGACAAGACGAAAACACAGAGCCAACTCGGAAAGTTGTTCTCTGACCCCTGCCCCAACACACAGACACCACACCCCAGATGTGGTGGCCACACCGTTAATCCTTGGCACTAAGTGGCAGAGACTGGCAGATCTCTGTAGTCCACATCGTAGAAAGCCCCAAGCCTGCCAAGCTACATCGTGAGACTCAGCCTCTAACTAAATAAACAAATAAATAAATAGCCCAGTGGTGGTGCACACTTTAATCCCAGCACTCAGGAGGCAGAGGCAGGCTGATCTCTGTGAGTTCGAGGCTAGCCTGGGCTACCGAATGAGTTCCAGGAAAGGTGCCAAAGCTACACAGAGAAAAAAAAAAGTAAATAAATAAATAAATAAAATAATAATAAAAATAAAATCTCACTGTAGGTCCGCCCAAGCTGACTTTGAACTCATCTTGTAGCTCAGGCTGGCCTAGAACTCACAGCCATTCTCAAAGGCTCTTGACCAACCTCGTAAGTTNNGAGGAGCACCATGTTTACAGACATGGCCAGAGTGTCTGAGGGGGACTGTCCTGTGCCGGACCCCTCTGCCCACCCTCCCTCACTGCCTGGCTGGAGAAGATAAAGCCGTTAGCAGATGGCGTGTGGTGACGGATGGGCCGGACCGTCCGGGAATCGCTGAACGGCACCATCGATCGAGTTCGGGCCTCCGTGGCTGGCCACGATTAATTTATGTGGGGCCGGAGAGCGCTAATCAAGACTGTTCACAGGAAGTTAACTTTAATACCCCGACCACCAGGCACTGCAGAGGGAGACCAGCCTTGTGTTTCCTCTGGAAGGACAGGGCCACCTGGAGCACGACTGTGGCTGGCCACCCAGACCCACACCCAGCCACTGTCCTCTGCACACATGGGATCTGGGCCAAATTGAGGTTCCCCGTGCACAATGTAGACAACCTTAGACCTGCCTGGCAGAGACACCAAGAGACACCAAGCCAGTCGCTCTGTCCCAACCCCTGTGGTTATCAGGACAACGTGTACAGTAGGTACTTAATCTATGCGTGCTGAGCCAAAGAGTACTCTTCTCCTTTCTCTTTTCTTTTCAAGACAGGCTCTCTCTGTGTAGCCTGGCTGTCCTGGAACTCTCTCTGTAGACCAGGCTGGCCTCTGCCTCCAGAGTGCTGGGATTAAGGCATGCACCGCCACCACCACCGCCCATGCCACAGGTTTCTAAGTGGCTCCTGCAGCAGCTTGCACCAAGAGTACTATAACCTTTCTTGAAGACAAACTGGGACACTTCTGCCACCTGAGACACTCCATGGCTCTTGAGTGCCCAGATCCTGTCTTTGGCTTCACCCTGTTCCGTGAGGCTTGCCGCATCCCTGGGGCTTCAGGCCCCCCCGGGAGGATTCCCACCGCACAGAGGGCTGTCTGGTGGAGTGAGCGAGGGAAGAGCAGCTGTGTGAGTCTGCTGGCATGGTAAGGACTGGAAATCTTACTGCTCTCATTACCACCGATATCACTGTCTTTGTTATTATTTAGTACCTGCTGACTAGCACTGCCCAGCCTCAGTTTCCCCGACCCCCTTTACCTCATCCTCCATCTGGGAACTCACCTGCTGGGGGTAAGAGCTGAGGCTCCACCCAGCCAGGACCCTGAGTCCCAGGGGTTCCTGGAGGTCAGCTTTCAGTTGGGGCACCCTGTGTGTAAGAGCAGGAGGGGCCTGGGGTGGAGGAAGATACCTGGGAGTTCAGTGTAGGGTCCCCTGGGAACTGAGAAGCCCTGCTGGGTTCTAGAGCAGGAGAGAACCACACTGAGATCTGTGTTAGAAACGCACGGAGAGCNGGGCNGCGGCGGCCACGCCTTTAACCCCAGCACTNGGGAGGCAGAGGCAGGCGGANCTCTGTGAGTTCNAGGCCAGCCTGGNCTACAGAGTGAGTTCCAGGACAGCCAGGGCTACACAGAGAAACCCTGTCTCAAAAACCCAAAGGGGGAAACAAAGAAGAAAGAAAAAGAAACCCATGGAGACTGAGAATGTGTTCTGAGTGGAGACCACAGCTCTAGGCTGTGCGACCTCAGGCAGCTAAGGAGACTTCTATGCTCTAGCCCCTCCCCCATTGCTCTTCTCCCCTACGTAGCCCAGGCTACCACAGGACTTGGGATTCTCCTCCCTCAGCCTCAGGTGTGTGCCTGGCCTCTGTGTTCCTCACCCTGTGTCATCTGAAGCAGAGACAGCCCGCTGATGTGGCCCATGAGCAGAGACCCTGAGGTTGGAGGGAGGCTAGGAAGGCCACAGAGGCCAGTTTAGGCCAAGGAAAACAGGGCACTAGGGAGGCACAGGTGGCTCTGGAGCAGGGGTGGATGAGATCTGATTTATATATATAAAATATATGTTGAGATACACACACACACACACACACACACACACACACACACACGAGACAGAGGCTTACAGTGTAACCCAGGCACGCCTCCAACTAATGACAATCCTCCTGCCTCAACCTCCTAAGTTGTGAGGCTGGTATTTGCATCTCACCCAGTCTAATTCTTGTTCGTTTGTGTGTGTGCTTCTGTGGCCCGTGGCCACAACTTAAAGACGTCTGTTTCCGCCTTTACGTGAGTTCCAGGAATTGAACGTGAGTTCCAGGAATTGAACTCAGGTTGCCAGACCTTTGCCCACTGAGCTTCTTGGCTGCTGTTCTCGGATTTTATTTATTTTTATTTTATGTGTGTATGTGTTCTGCTTTCAGTCGTGTGCATGTATGAAGTGTTCATGAAGAGGGTGTCACAGATGGTTGTGAGCCGCCATGCGGGTGCTGGGAACCGAACCTGGGTCTTCTAGAAGTGAAGCCAGTATTTTTATTTTATTTTTTATTTTTGGTTTTTCGAGACAGGGTTTCTCTGTGTAGCCCTGGCTGCCCTGGAACTCACTCTGTAGCCCAGGCTGGCCTCTAGTGCATGTGCCATCACCGCCCAGCGAAGCCAGTGTTCTTAACCACCGAGTCGGCTCTCCAGCTCCAGCTGCTGATCTCAGATGTCTCCTGGTGACAAATCCACTAGGCAGTGGCTCAGATGTCATTTTGTGCAGCGCCCAGAGAGCAGTATGCCTTCCTGGGGCAGGATGGAAGAATAGGTTTCAGGGAGCGTGGAGTGTCCAGACAGTTCAGGATGGGTCCCCCAGCCCTCTCCAGACACACACAGAGCCCAGAAAGTTGCCTCTGCTGTGGCCTTGGCCTCATCACCCACACAAGTGGGGCATTCAGGTGGGGCACTCACACCACCCAACCTGCTTGGTTATCTCTAAAAACACCCTTTGCCTGTGTCGCGGCCCCACCACTCGCCCGCCTCCCCTCTCAGACAACATCTTCATTACAGGACCGAGTTGTTTAAATAAATGAATTAATATTGACGAGCCATCAGTGACCTAATAAATGATTAGTTAAGGCACACATACATCACACCGTGGGGATGCCCAGAGCCCTTAATTACTGCTGCGGTGGGGCCAGCAGCTCTGCTGCTGCCCGGGAGCCAGGGTCCCCCAGTGAGGGGCTGGGGGCGTGGTCAGGGTGGAGCCCCGCCTAGAATCCCCCAGTGAGGGGCTGGGGGCGTGGTCAGGGCGGAGCCCCGCCTAGAATCCCCCAGTGAGGGGCTGGGGGCGTGGCCAGGGCGGAGCCCCGCCTAGCTGCCCTGGGTACCTCACCACCCAGCAATCTCTCTTACTCTCCAGTACGTGCCAGAGGAAGAGCCTCCTCAGCGTGCTGCACAGGACCCCAGACAGCAGGACCCTCTTCTCTCACATTCTCTGTCCTTCGGCCAAGAACTCAGCTCTTCTCATGCAACAACTTAAAATTCCTCTTTCAGGGCTAGAGACATGGCACAGAGACCATCAGTAACTCCAGTCCCAAGGGATCCGATGCCCCCTTCTAAACGCCACCATGGGCACCAGGCAAGCATGTGGTGCACACACATACATACAGGCAAAACACTCAGACACATAGTTAATTAATTTTTAAAAATTCCTCTTGCAGGAAGCTCTCCCAGATCCCAGCTGCCCTGAGGTCCCAGGCCTTCCTTCGGGAGCCTGGTCTCTTCTGTTGTTGATCAGTTGCCTGGGGGTCTGCTGGGACCTGGATCTTCTGAATGCTTTAAAAATAGGTGGGGGGGGGCACTCTGGAGGCAGAGGCAGGTGGATATCTGTGAGTTTGCGGCCAGCCTGAGCTATGGAGAAAGTTCCAGGACAGCCAGGGAGGGGGCTGTGGTCGGGGTTTGGGCTCAATGATAGAGCTTTTATTTGCTTGGATGCAGGAAGGCCTGAATTCCACCCCAGCACCATAGAAACCAGGTGGAGGTTCGTCTCTACCATCCCAGTATTGGGAAGCGGAGGCAGTGGAGCCTGGAGTTTCAGGTAGCCTGGGCTACATGAGACCCTGTCAAAAACAAACAAAAACTAGGTTGAAGGCTTGCATCCACCCCTGGATCTTGTGATTTGAGAGGCCTCATTATCCCCGTCTGTGACCCTGGACAGATACCAGACCCTGCTTGTCCCTGGAGTCCTCCGGGGGGTTGGAAGACAGTGTGGAGGCTGCTGGCAAAAACCCTGATGTCTCCTGAGGCTTCTCTATCCCTCATCAAGATCCAAGATCCCTGGGTCTGTAGGTGACACAGTGATGGGTAGAGGAACCCATGAGGGGCAGACATGTCTTCACAGCTCACATCCTCGGTTGCAGAAACTGCGGCCTCTCCCTGGGTATTGGTGGCTGCCTCTGGGAGGTTCTTCCTGGCTGGTGACAGTACACCAGGGCCCCTAATGAGGGAGTCTATGAGGGGCTGGCACGCACTTTGCGTCGGTTAGGAACCTTGGAAAGCTGTGGAGGCAGGATGCCCAAAGCTGGGTCAGGACTTCTAGTCCAGCTGCGCATTTACTGGGTTCCTGCTGTATTTAGGGCCTTCCAACCATCTTACCTAGACAGTGTTTGGAGACACACAGAACCACCTCCCTTAAGGACCTCAGTTTCCCCTTCTGTGGAATGGGTTTTGTTTCTCCCATCCCAGGCACACACAGCCCAACAAGGCCAGGAATCAGACAATTGTTGGAGGATTGTTCGAACATCTCAGGCTTACTGCACACTAAACTCCCNGTAAAGGCATGTATTAATGCTACTTTCTGGCCAGGCTACTTTGGAGAAAGATGTAGCCACTNTGTGCCTCAGTTTCCAAACTGAGGGTCCCAGGGAACATGGGATCTGGGAGGCTCCCAGAAATGAGCCCCTAGTACCCTGGGGAGCCGTTTACAAGAAGCCCTCCTCTTTCCCAGGCCCCCAGGCTGCCGTTCTCAGCCCAATAATCTAATCTCGTTTCCAAGGCTCCGATCAATAACCCCCAGGCAGCGCCAAAACGAGGCTCTTAAAGGGCCAGCAGCTGCTTGGCCATTGGGGATGGGTCCCTCAGCCTCAGCCAGCAGAAATATGCTCCATGGCCCCCACCCGCTGGCCTTGTGGCCCCAGGCAAGTAGCCTGACCTATCAGAAACGTCAGGGCCCATAGGATCCAATACTCTGTCTATGGGTCTGCCTAAATGGGAAACTGAGGGAAGAGAGTGGGTGTTGGCTTCTGCCCATCTCTGCAGCTGCCTGTTCTGTGTTCTCCCCCCCCTTCCTCCTGGGCATCCCCAACCCCAACCTCTTCCCAGGGTCTATTCAGATGCATTTACTAGAAAAGGCCATGCCTGGTGCTCCTGAGCTCCACCCACCAGTACCGGGAGGAGCCAATCGCCTCAGGAGAGCCCCTGACACTGCCAGCTCCCAAGAGGGACCACACACACACACACACACTACACACACTACACATCTGCATCTCTGTCTTGGTATCTGGAGGGACCAGCTGTGCAGAGATACAAGGGTGGGGCGTCCAGAATCAGCAGGTGTGGAATGTTCTGGAAGCTGAGCCGGGCTGANNGAATCTTCTAGAAACTGCTCTGTTGACTGCTCAGGAGTCGTGGCCCTGGGCTTGCTGTTCAGCTGATTTCCAGTGACCCCCTTGACCCTGATCACTTGACAGCAACTGGGATTAAGACTGAGCCTCCCTCCAGCCAGCCACTGTCCACACAGCAAGTGACCAGGCCTGGACGCAGAGTCTAGTGGTCAGAAGGCTGAGTGTGTGGGGAAACTGAGGCCCAGGGGTAGCCCTCTGACCCTGCTGACCCGCAGGNCCCCCCTCACGTCCTAGCTGACTCCCAACCTCATCATCATCCGGGTCCAGTGTTGGGGTTGTAAGGGTGATGTGCGGTCGATGACACAGCTGACCCGGTGGCTGCCGTTGCCAAGGAGATGGCCTATGTCCACCAGGGGTGACAGCGGACATGGGAGGGAGGAAGAGAGTGTGGCCAGAACAAGCAGGGCCCATGTCAGCTTCCTCTCTGTGTGAAGACCACCACTGAGGACCTGGGAATGGGCACCCACGCACCTCTAGCGGCCTGCTGGCCAGCCGTCGTCGCAGATAGGCTCCTGTCTGCAGGCTCAGTTCACTGGCGGCCACCCAGAGGCACCCAGGAGATGACATGCTTCCTGATCTCCTCCGATAGCCTGTACTACACTCACCCCAGAAGACCACACAAGGCCTTCTAAGTGGAAGGCCAATGTCCCAGGGTCCTGCAGGATGAACAGCCTGCTACACACACAACACAGCTCCATCCTCTGGCCCCAAGCCTGGTCTCTATTTGGCAGGCATTCCCTGGTGAAAATCAAGTTGTAGAACTGAGTCAGGGGGATTTCCATTATCACCTCAGCTGCTAAGCACACGCTTTAGCCAACCAAACCTCGGCTTTATTGGGTGGTCTACTTTAGGTGCACTGGAGCCACGAATCTGGCTTCTCAGCATTGTCAGGCTTCACATAGAGGAAACTGGGGTGACAGAGGCAAGCTGAGACACGGATTGTGCTCATGATCNAGCCGAGGTGAGGGACATGGGAATCTGTTGGGGGAATCCTGGGCCCGTGAGCTGAGGTCATGGGGGTGCCAGCTGCAGCTGGAGAGTCGGTGAGGGCCCACCATGCACATGGCGACGTTCCGAGCACAAAGATCGCCCAGCACAGAGGACATGCAGGCTTATGCATGGAAATGTGAGGATGATTGGACACTCCAGGACAGAAATGCGCACGACATGAGTGTGCATGCACTAACACGCTGTGTAAACCCAAGCACGTCTGGGTGTGTGTGCGTGCCTGTTAAGACACCCTTGAGCGTGGTGGCTCTCTGCGTGGACGTCGCTCGAGACATGCGCGAAGCACGTGTTCGCTATCTGAACACGCGAGCTCCGAGTCCACGGTCTGCACAGGGGCCTGGAGCACACGGACGCACCGCGTTTCTGAGCGTCGTCCGCCATCTAGTGGACAGCTGCTGAACTTCAGCCAGTACCATCCAGGGAAACCTGGGGGTATCCCAGTGCGACTTCCACCTCCCTCCTGGGGACCAGTGTGTGGCCTGGTTTCACTGGAATAAGAGCGGGAAGGAACGGAGTCAAGACGANGGTCTGCAGGGGTCAAAGGCAGGGAAGACAGGAAGGACACCCCCATCCCTCGCTTCCGCCTGGGTCTGGGCCGGCTCTGGTTTGGGGGAGTCAGCTTCGTATCCCCTAGGCTTTCCTGGCCCACCTCTCCCCTGGAGTGGTAGTGGGGCTCTGTCCTGGTTAGCTTCTGTCACCCGGACACAAGCCAGAGTCATCTGGGAGGAGGGACTCTCAGCTGAGAAAATGCCCCCAACATATTGGCCCGCGGTGTGTCTTTATGGCATTTTCTTGACCAATGATTGATGTGGGGCGGGTGTGGCCCGGGAGGGCCCCGCCCCCGCCCCCGCCCGCTGTGGCCACCACTCCTGGGCCGGTGGTCCGGGGCTGTATAAGACAGCAGGCCCAGCAAGCCCTGGGAGCAAGTCCTTAAGCAGTGTTCCTCCAGGGCCTCAGCCTGGAGTTCCTGCCCGACTTCATGGTGGACTGAGTGTACCTGTGACTGAAACAAACCCTTTCCTCCCAAGTCGCTTTGATCATGGTGTTTATCACAGCAACAGAAACCCTAAGATAGGATTCCATTCTCAGGGTGACCCATGGCCGCATATAGAGACACCAGTAGGTGGCGTCTTGGGCCCAGGTGCACACAGGAAGGCCCAGGATCCCCCCTCGCCCATTATCTTCAGTCTTCTGGGAGTCCAGGGGTCTGGGTTAGAGTCTGTAACCACAGGCATGTAGCCTCATAGTTCTGCGCCTCAGGTTCTCCAGTGGATATGGACCAACCTGGTCTAAAACTACCGACGGGGCCTTTCCAGAAAGAGCCAAGGTGTGGAGGCATGTGCAACCTGGCTTCTGTCCTGAATGGAGGAGGGGGACATTTGTGGGATTTGGGGTCTCCTGGTACCTAGGACCCCAAGGTGTTTCAGATGGATTCTGATCTCTACTTCTTAGCTTTCCCAAAACTTTCCCTCTCTTCTCAGAAGAGACACTTGAAGAAAACTTCAGAACTCTAATTCCCCTAGTGGGAGCTGAGGTGGAGATCCCGAAGCCAAGGTGGGGAGGGCTGTCCCGGAGGGCCNTCTCTGAGCGCCTCAGAGGAAAGGATGCCAGAGGCNAGGGTTCCCAGCAGGGCCAGAGACCCCAGAACCCCAGGCCAGGCGAGGAAGGCCAGACCCCAACCACTTGCAGATTCCAGGCATGGCAGCAAAAGCTGCAGCTGCCTGAGTCATATGCAAACATGCAAATGAGGCATAATTACGCTACACCCCCCCCTTCCACAGTGATGGGCTTCATCGACTGTATGAGGTCGGGGTGCTGCTGTACTGGGGTGTAGCTCACTTAGAGGGCTTTCATGAGAACAGCACCCCCACCCCTAACCCCCACCCCACTGTGGGAGCAGAGGTGAGAAAGGGAACTTGGCCAAGGGTGGCTGAGGCCTCCTGGTCACCGCATTGTATCAGCCCCACCCTGGCCCAGGCTCACCTGGCCATAGCTTCCAATGTCTTCAAGGGGACCTGCATGTTACCACACTTCTCCATGAACCATGAAGTTGGAACAACCCTGTCTCTCAGCGCAGAGAACATTTTGCAGACACCAGACTCAGGCTGCACAAGGTCCCCGGCCTGCAGCCAGGAGAGGGGCCTTCATGGTCACCTNAGGCTGACCCAGTTCGGTCACCCACATAGGGCAGCACATGAGAGGGGACAAAACCAGAGGCCAGAGTGCAACCGAAGAGGGGTCTAGAGAGAGAGAAAGACAGAGACAGAGACAGAGAGACAGAGAGAGACAGAGAGAGAGAGAGAGACAGAGAGAGTGCAGGACAAGGTGACGAAGGGATATGGGATACAGATGAACACAGAGAGGGGAAGAGAGAGACAGAGACAGAGAGAGAGACACACGCAACTGCCTGTGGGGCTCANACCTGTCATCCCAGCTCTCTGCAAGTGGAGGCAGGGGGATCATGAATTCAAGGTCATCCTTGGCTACACAGAGAGTTCAAGGCCAGCCTGAACCTTGTCTCAAGTGAGAGGGTGGGGGAAACCCTGCAGAGGCAGAGGCAGCGTCCCTGTTCCATCTGGCCCGGTGCCAGCCACCAGCTGCCGCCTCAGCTCCCCTCCCCCTCCAGTGGGGGTGGGGGGCCCAGCTGCTGCAAGCCACACACCGCACACCACTCTCAGCCCCTGCAGCTGCTGCCTTCCCTGCCCGGGACCCCAAAGTCCACTGCCCGGAAGCTGGGGCTGTGTGGCCTTCAGACTCACTCCTGGGAGCTCTGACTGGAGCCCTCCAGCGAAAGGGAACCCTCCTCTCCTTCCACTCGGTGCAGGTGCTGCAAGGGGTCTGCAGGTCGCTGGGTACAAAGTAAAAAAGTAAAAATAGCTAATAAGGGCTAGTGAGAGGGCTCAGCAGGGAAAGGGGATTGCTGCCAACTCTGATGACCTGAGTTCAATTCCCAGAAATACCTGGTAGTAGGAAAAGAACCAATTCATGCACATATATACAACAAAATAAATAAAATGCAATAAATATATTTTTATTATCTAATAACCCAGCAGGTGGTGCTGGCAAAAGGGTACGAGTGGCAGGGTTGCTTTGGGGTCGGCAAATACNAAGGTCCTGTGGTCAGCAGACGCCATGACACCCAAGAAACAGGAACAGGAAGGACAGGGGATCACATGGCCATGCAGAATAACCTTGAACTCCTAATCTTCCTGTCTGCACCATGCCTGGCCTTCAGTTTTGTAATTTTGGGACACGGTCTCACTCTGTTTGTAGCCCAGGCTGGCCTCAGGCTATGCCACAGAGTTTACATGCTAGACCAGGACTCAGAGCCTGGGGGCCATCTGTGGTTGGAAGGGACCTGGACACCCCTGCCCCCAACCCGACAGCCAGGGGACAAGGAGGTCACAAGGGTGCATAGAGATCTGAGGTTAGCCTCTCCTTCCACCATCTTTTTGTTGTTGTTGTTTTTCGAGACAGGGTTTTTCTGTGTAGCCCTGGCTGTCCTGGAACTCACTCTGTAGCCCAGGCTGGCCTCGAACTCACAGAGNTCCTCCTGCCTCTGCCTCCCGAGTTCTGGGATTAAAGGTGTGCACCGCTGCCACCACCACCCGGCACCATCTTTTTACAAGGTTATTTATTTACTTATTTATAAGGACGTGAACTTGTCTGCGTCTGTCTCTTGAGTGCAGTGTCCTTGAAGGCCAGAAGAGGGCGCTGGATCCCCTGGAGCTGGATTTACAACTGGTTATGGGAGGCCTGATGCAAGGGTCAGGATTAGAACTCAGGTCCAACGGAAGAGCAGCAAGTGCTGTTAGCCACTGAGCAGTTCTCTGGCCTCCCCGTCCTTCCTAAGAGATCAACAGTGAGGCCTGAGCCCTGGGTCCTGCAGCCCACTTCCTCCTGTGTGGCCAGAGGGGCCCTCCCTAGGCTCCAGGCTCCTTGAAGGGACTGCCCCTCCTCAATCCCCAGACACCTGCAGGGCCCCAGCCTCCACAGCTGAGACCAGGACCCCTGTGACTTCCCACAGCCCTGTGACCTGGCTGTCCGGGACCAGCCATGGTAGTCCCCACCCATGTCCCTAGCACTCGGGAGGCTGAGGCAGGAGGAACTGCCTTCCAGGACAGCCTGGGCTACATAGTGAGAACTTGTCTCAAA
>LZPO01044393.1:257085-273858 GCA_001675575.1 Neotoma lepida
ACCCCAGAGCGTCCCTCCCCTGTGTACCCCAGTGCAAACCGCTACTGCGCACACCAGCGCATCCCAGAAAATCCTGCCGCGCTACACCCCCAACCTCCCGCCTGCCCCAGGTGCCTTCGCCGGCTACTGGAACGTGACTCTGATCCCCGAAGGCGCCAGGCACATCCGCGTGACCCAGCGCAGCCACAACCACCTGGGTACCGCGGGGCGTCTGGGGAAACTGAGGCTGGGGTGTGGGGCAGGCGGCTCCCGGGAGCTCAGGCTGACTGGTTCCTTGCAGCGCTGGTGGCCCGCGACGGGCGCTACGTGCTCAACGGCCACGGAGCGCTCAGCCTGCCTGGCACCTACGAGGCTGCGGGTACCCGCGTGGTCTACACCCGCGGGGCGGGCCCCGAGGAGACCCTGCAGGCGACCGGGCCCACCTCCCAGGAGCTGTTGTTGCAGGTGGGCCGGAGTGGACGGCTTGCGGCGGGAGCCTGGGGCACAGGCGGGACGCTGGGGTCGGTCAGACGGGGAGGCAGGGGTCCGAGGGCCAGGGTGGGCCACCAGCTCCCGCGCCCTCCCGCTCCAGGTGCTGCTGCGGGAGCCCAATCCGGGCGTCCACTTCGAGTTCTGGCTGCCCCGGGAGCGCTACGGTCCCTTCCNGGCTCAGGCGCAGGCCCTGGGCTGGCCCCTGCGACAGCCTCAGCCTCGGGAGGTGGAGCCTCAGCCTGCAGAGACCCCTGTGGTCCCCGAGGCCATCCCTGCCCGGGTGGAATCCCTGACACCCGGTGAGGCGAGGACGGGGGTGGCGTGGGGCGGTGTCAGGCAGGGAGCAAAGCCTGTGTCACTCATAACCACACCCCCCTCCCCTGTAGACCCCTGCGGGCCATGCCCTGACAGCAGGGGTCGCGCACACCGGCTTCTGCATTACTGCGGCAGCGACTTTGGTGAGACCCCTGACCTCTGGCCCCTTCTGCTGACCCCAGTGATCCTTAACTCCTCCTGGATAGTTGCTCTGACCCTCTCCGTTGACCTCAGCTGACCCACCTGACCCTCGGTGTCACCTTCGTTCAGTGTTCCAGGCCCGCGTGCTGGGCCGCCACCGCCAGGCCGAGGAGACCCGCTATGAGGTGCGTGTCCTGCTCATCTACAAAAACCACTCACCGCTGCGCACTCGAGAGTATGTGTGGGCGCCAGGCCACTGTCCCTGCCCACCACTGGNCCCCCATCGAGAGTACCTACTGGCTGTCAGGCGACTGGTCAGCCCTGATGGCACTCAGGACCGGCTACTGCTGCCTCACGCTGGCTACGCTCGGCTCTGGAGTCCTGCAGAGGACAGCAGAGTTCGCCTGGCTGCTCGGCGCTGTCCAGTCTAAATCTCCGGAGGTCAGAGCCTCTCCAGGCTCTTGTTCTGGTGATGCGTGACTCAGAAAATCCTCCCGCCAGGATATCTCGAGACACGGTCTCACTGTGTCTGNAACCTTCGCTGGCCTGGTCGCTGCATAGACNAGGCTGGCCTTGAGTCACAGAAATCTGCCCGCCTCTGCCTCCCCAATGCTGGGACTAAAGGCGTGTGCCACCTGCCTAACTGTCCACCNAACGACTTTGGTCCATCTCTTTNTAAATTACTATTTAATTTGTACAAGAACTTGGAAAAAGAACATAGCCCTTCCCGGAAGTCACTCGATCAGCCGTANAGGCTCAGGGACACCCCAGTAGAGTGGCAGCCACTGTTCTCAGGCATGCTCAGACATACCCTAAATTACCATCTTTTCCTGACACCCCCTCCCCAGTGCACTGGACCATTGTGAGACCAGCACAGGAAGTCCGAGAGTTTGGGGACACACGGGAGACTTGATGTGCCTCCTGTCCTGTCTGCTATCCAGGCTATGAGTTCATTTCAGCTTCTGTACATCATGGGTGTCTGTCCTATAGTCACTCAACAAGCCATCCCCAGTGGGGTGTTCCTCTCTGGGTCCTGTCTCTGTCAGATGGTCTAACCTGTCCTCAGTGACCATCCAGGACTGGGATCCAGAGGCCAGGGAACATCAGCCTTACCTCACTCCACAAGAGCCGCTCTGGCCTCTGACCGTAGTCACACCCTCCAGGGCAGAGCAGTCGCCTTGGCTTCCCGACGGCCTCAGTTTTCCCATCTGTTAGCTCTGTCTGTGGGCACTTAGCTCTCCAATGAACACTTATTGAGCACTGACTGTATGCCAGAGACCCAGCAAAGCCCTGGGGAGGCGCGGTGCTGTTACGGGATAAGCAGGGGGTCCCTTTATGTGGTAGTGTTTTATGGCGCCGGGGTGTGGAGAGCATCAAGAATCTACCCCAAACCCCACACAACATGCAGCTGGAGTCTACAGGGATCTGTGGGGTCCTAGCGCCCCCTCGTGGCTTGACCATAAATTCCCAGGCTGGGAGATGGTCTGCAGGGGACAGCTCCAACAGGCCTTGGGGACCTCATATCCACCTATAATGGCTGCCCAACATGAGAGGACAGGGTCATCTCTGGCCAGGTCCCGGTGCTGAGCCCAATGCACATGACAGAACGAGGACCCCCTGGGCACTGCAGCATTGCCCAGCCTGCTGGCTCCAATGACAGACTGGTAACTATGCCCCAAACGTCGTTCATCTCAAATTTGGCTCTTTGTGGTAACCGATAAAGGGGGGAATGTTTTAATTTGAAAACATTGAGCGTCATTAGCAAGTGGAAATAAACCCACGGGGAGAGGCCTTGCTGGCCCAGACCTGGGATCCCAGTGGGGAATGGGGGCAGAATGGCTGACCTTCAGGGCCACCTGGGAAACTTAAGGAAGACTCTGCCTCAAAATAAAAACTAGATGGAGGGGCCTGAGGCTGCGGCTCAGGTGGTAAAACGCTTTCTCCACAAGCATGAGGGCCTGAGTTCAAATCCCCAGGAGCTGTGTAAAAAGCTGGGCAGAGGATCCCTGGGGCTGATGGCCAGCCTAGCCAAACCCATGAAGAGTCAGTAAGGTCTCACATAGCCCAGGCTAGACCCCAAGTCACTATGCAGCTGAGGATGACCCTGGTGTCCCCCATCCTATTCTAACCCATACCTGGCTCTTCTATAGTTTAATAGGCCAGGGTGAGGCTTCTAGCCTTGACAGGAGGGCCCCTCCCTTTCACTGCCTCCCCATTGGCTGACCTGGCTGGAGGGGAGGAGCTATTGCCAGTCCCCTTTTGAAGCCCCTCTCCCCCAATTCCCAAGTCTGAGCAAGCTGGATTTCCCCCACCTGTCNGTACCCACCCCCTCACCCCAGGCCACACTTGCGGTCAGACCACATTTCCAAACCAGTTGCTGCAACCCATCTCTAGTGCCCAAGGGGACAGTCACCTGGGCCTGGGGAAGGTTAATTAATGACCACCCTGGATCCTTCCAGAGCAAAAGCCAAAGTTCTCCCCTGATCTCCAAGTACCTGCAGGTCCCTCTGCCCTCTGGCTTCCTCTCTCTTCTGTCACCATCACCCTTCTGCTCCAGGGACTAGGACTTTTGGTCACTGCTCCTTCAACATGCAAGGCCCATTCCTGCACCAGGGCTTTGCACAGNTTCTGCCCTCTGCCCGGGACCTTTGGACAGCAGCTCTTGTTGCCCCCAGCAAACAGTCTTCATGGCCTCACTTCTGCAATGATTTGCTTAAATTTATTTTTATTACTTTTTTTAGGTCTTAATATGTAACTAGGCTAGCCTGGAATTTCCCATGTAGCTAGCTCTGGCTGTTCTGGAACTGCTATGTAGATCAAGCTGGCCTCAGACTCACAGAGATCCTCCTGCCTGTGCCTCCTGAGTTCTGGAATTAAAGACCTGTGATACCACACCCAGCCCAAATACTACTGAAAAGGTCTCATGTAGCCCAGGCTAGTCTCTACCTCCCTGTGTAGCAGGATGGTCTTGAACTAATGAATTCACTGAGCCCAGTATCTCAAAGTTCTTACTTCTCCTTCTCCATTGGAATGCACCAAGGTCAGGGGAGGACTATTGACTGCTCTTAGCTGTGGCATTTTCTGAAAATTATGTTGGATGCATAGAGACCACACATCCCTAGCAGATCTTTGGAAGGGAGAGATTGGGTAACACAATACTGTATGGGACAAAGTCACCCCTAGGAACCACTTCGCAACAGCCCTGTGAGCAAATACATTAGGGTTTATAGCTGATCCCACTGTCGTTTCTACTGGAGATTCCTACTGAAGGGCTAGGGGTGGCTAGCTCAGGGAAAAGTAAGGGGCTGGGGGCGTGGTCAGGGAGTGGAGCGCTGGTTCAGTATTCAGGAATCCCTGGTTTCCATCCCAGAACTATGAAAAATAAAATCTAATCACTGATTTTCTTGGTCTGTGACCCTGGCTATCTGCAGGGTACTAGTCTGGACTAGGCTCTGTCCCACACTGATCCGTATGTCCAGCCCAGCACTCCACCTGCCTAACACAAGTGTCAGGTGTCAAGGGCTGCTCTCTCTCGTCACCTGCTTGATAGTCTGACTTCCTCTCCAAGCAAACCCATAGGATTTGAATTCTTCCCACCTCTGCTGGGGAGAGATGAGGGAACAAACTTGGCCACAGTCTATGACGGGGAGGTGGGAGGTGGTGGGGGCTGATCGGTCTGTGTGTAACTGTGTTGTCCAGACTGAGACATTTCTCCCTGAGGAGGGAGGGGCAGGGAGGAAGGAGGGGGAAACAGGGAGGGGAAATAGAGGGGGGCTCAAGAAACGGACAGAAGGACCAGGAGTGAGACTGTTAGGGAGGACCCAAGTTCCGTTCCCAGCATACATGCAGGTGGCTCACACCTGCAACTGGTGCCTCTGGCCTTCTCGGGCACCTCATGCACGGACCAACACAGACAAATAGAAAAATTAAAAATCTTAGAAGACCCTGAGAAACCTTTCTGGTCTTCTGAACAGTAACAGGGAGAGGACTGGTCACTCTGGCTGGGGTGACCCCCCACTCCTGTAGGTAACCCCAATAAACTCCACTCCCAGCCGGACCTGGCTCGTTGCCTGCCTTTGGCCCGTAGATGCCCTCTCTATCAGGAGTGAACACTAACACTCTTTACCCCATGCAGGGTGGCTCAAGCTGTGATCTCAGAACTTGGGCGGCTGAGGTGGGAGACTTTATGTTCCTGGCCAGCCTGGGCTACACACACACCAAAATGCTGTCTCAGGGAGGGAGACGTGTTTTCTGCCTGGGCTTGTGCATGTCTTGGCCCCTTTGGCAGGATTCAAGGTAGGTGGCTTTGCCTTCCCCTGCCTCTGTTTCCTTGGGCCTGACCACATGGTTGGTGCTACTCCCTGACAGCCCACCCAGCAGCTGAGCTGACACAGTCAAGAGCTTGAGCCGGTGATTTTATTGCGTGCCTCGGAGGATAGATGTTACACATGGGACCCCCAGATGGTGTTTCATGTGTGCCCTGATGGATGTTTTATGTGCTACTGTAGTGGTGTTTCACGTGGGGCTCCCATGGAAGGTGGTTCACATGGATTCCATGGGCAGGTTTTACGTGTGGGGGCCAGCGGCTGGGTGTTTCACGTGGTACCATGGCAGGTGTTTGGCTTTGTTCCGTAGGTGGGCAGTTGTTTGCTGTGGCTCTCACATGGCGCTCCAGTGGGCAGGTGTCCAGACATGGCCCTAGTATGCCAGGTGTTGTAAGAGCCAGCAGTGTCTTGGGCAGCGCAGCTGGTGACCATAATGTGGCCATTTACAGGTGATCTCGGTGGTGGACTCGGACACATACTCCAGAGAGGAGTCAGAATGGCAGGGGACTATCAGCTCGGGCAGGCTGCTGCTGGCCGTCCCTGTGGTCTGTGTCTTCTGCTCCTGCTTGTTGATCTTGGAACCCACATCCCCTGGCTCACTGCAAGCCTGGTTGGGATCAGGGGGTAGGCTGGGCGACTGCGCCCTGGGTGAGTCCTGGTTGGAGACGCTGACACGATGCGGTGTGGCGGTGGGCGCAGACGCTGCTGTGGCTGCCGCTGATCGGCCGGCTGGCTGGCTTGCTGCTGAGGCCTGAGGGGTCTGCTGGTTGACTGCCACGTTCCGGCCTGCTGTCCGAGTAGATCCTGGGGACCGGGCCGCTGGCTGTGAGAACCCCCCAGGGCGCGCGGCCGGTGGAGAGGGCCCCACGGAGGTACTGGGTATCCGGGTATTCTGTGTAGGCCTGGAAGGCACACTGCTCCGGCCGTGATGGCTCGGGACCTTGCTGGGAGGCTGGAAGCTGCTGACAGGGCCAGTGGCCACCTGGCCCCGGGATGCAGCTGTGGAACCTGGGGTGACAGGGGACGAGGACTGCTCGTTCACAGTCCGTGATGGGCTTCCTGCTAGCTTACTTGGGCTCGATGGGCTTCCTGCTGGCTTGCTTGGGCTCGATGGGCTTCCTGCTGGCTTGCTTGGGCTCGAGGTTCGGCGTTCCTCTTGGGTCTCTGACTGGGAGTCAGAGGAGTCAGAGGTCTGGGCATCAGCTATGTATCCCTTGTCATTGGCCATAGCCTCCATGCACAGACTAGTAGTGGACTTCACTTGTGCTTCAGGGGCGGGGTCTGACTTGTCTTGGCTATGGAGAGGAAAGGGACGGTGTGTGAGGGTGGGTGAGGCTGGCTCGGGAGCTGCTGGGAATGTCAGCTCAGCTGCAGAGAAAACAGGTCACCCCCTGCAGACATCTGAACCCAGACCTGGCACGCTCTGCCCCTCGCGGGCGCATGCATGCACTCGTCCATGGGCATCTGCAAACACATCCCCAGAGCAGCATGCACCACCACACACACGCACACAGGTGCAGAACCACACACAGCACACACACACACACACACACACACACACACACACAGACACACACACACACACACACACACACACACAGGCACACAGGTGCAGAACTACACACAACATGCACACAGAATGCACACGAACCCTGAACAATCCCTCCTAGGGAATTACATACGGTCCAGTTCCAGAGCGGCTGGGGGTTCCGTTGTTGATGCTGGGGTGATGAGAGCCCGGCCCCGCGCTAGGGCCTGCAGTACTGGTTCCCAGACAGCCAGGGAGAGAGAGGCAGACAGTAAGAGAATAGCGGAGCCATGCAGGGGGGTGGTCGGGATGTAAGACAGGGAGTGAGGTCAGAGTCAGGAGGCTCAAGACAGGGGACGGACAAAGGCAAATCCGGCCGGAGGGACAGACAACAGAGAGAGGGTCAGTTGAGAGCCAGGAGNCAGATGGGGCAGGGGTGATACTGTCACACCTGTCATCCCAACACTCAGAAAGGCAAGATCAAGATGAAAAGGTCACCCTCAACTACTTAGTGAGTTGACAGCTAGCCTGGGATACATGAAGTCCTTCCTGTCTCAAAATAACTGAACCAACCGTGTGTGGTGGCACACACCTTTAGTCCTAGCTCTCGGGAGGTGGATCTTTATGAGTTCCAGGCCAGCCTGGTCTACATAGGAAGATCCTGTCACAAAAACCAAACAAACCCAGGACCCAGATCAAGCCTGCTGGGCACCCACTCCGAGTACTCACCGTCCCGNGTTATCCCAGCTGCCATGTCCAGTGCCCTTCCGCTGAGCTGGTTCACGGCGCTGTCTAGAGCCACGTGGTGTTTTAGAAATAACGGTCGTATGACGCGATGGTACAGTAGCAGAGCCCCGTTCCAGGGTCCCGGAGTCATGCAGAATAACAGGAAGGCGCACTGCATGGGGATACATCACGTTGTCACACAGGGCCATACCACACTGTCCACACAGGGCCCTGCCCAACTCCTTTGCCCACCCCTGCCGGTGCCGATGGTCTGCCCACCTTGCCCGCGTAGTAGAAAGGGAACCAGAACAGGAGTAGATCGCTGAAGAATTCGACCAGACCGAATAGGGCGTACACTACCCAGTAAGTTAGCCACACAGTGTCGTCCTCCTTGCTTGGACTCTCGATGGCTTTGACTCTGTCCAGGTGGGAACACACATGTCTGCTCTGGTGCCCCCTGGGAACCCGCAGAACCCTCCCCATCCCATGGACTGCCTGGTGCACTCACGATGCATATGCGGGGTATACAAATCCGATGACATTGCACAGTAGAGAGGCCCCGTAGCCGAAGAGAAGATACAGGCTTAGAAGGGCGAGGGCTCCTGGAAAGACAAGAGTACGTGCAGTGCCTGGGTGACCTGTACCTCCTTCCTGGTGACACTCCGGGCAATGCATCCCCCTGTTGCTGCCTTGAACCCTGGCCTCATTTCTGTTGTATATCCCTCATGGAGTGGGAGTGCCTGAGTTCACCAGAGCTGGCAAAGACCTCGTTCAGCTCCAGGCTGGGGCTCAGTTTTGGGTCAAGATTTCATTTGTTTGGTTTTTTGTTTGTTTGTTTTTCTTTTTTTCTTCTTCTTTGAGACAAGGTCTCACAATGCAGTCCTGGCTGGCCTCAAACTCATGGAGAGCTGCCTGCTTCTACCTCCTGAGTGCTGGGATTAAAGGTGTGCTCTGCCGTGTTGGCTAATCTTTTTGGTTTGTTTGTTTGTTTGTTTATCTGTTTGTTTGGAGACTGCATCTTGCTTTGTAGTCCAGGCTGGCCTTGGACTCTAGCTCCTCCTATCTCAGCGTCTGGAGTGCTGGGATGACAGAGTCCACAAGGTCATCCTTCTATGTAGTGAGGTCAATGTCAGCCTGGCCTACATGAGTCCAGGTCTCAAACCCCACTACCTAAAAAGGGTTGGGGGGGTGATGCAGTTGATACAATGCTCTCTATGCAAGCATGATGACTTGAGCTTGGGCCCCCAGTACACACCAACAAAACAGAGCAAAGGCAGGCTTGCTGCACTGTGGCTGCGACCCCAGCACTTGGTGGAGGGGGACAGAGACAAACAGAACTTTGGACCTCATTAGATAGTCAGTATAACCAAAGCAATAAGCTACAATTTCTGTGAAATACCATCTCCAGAGAGAGTGGCCAGCCTGAGGGCTCAACAGGTAAAGGCACTTGCCAAGTAATCGGGGACACCCAATCTGATTACTCGAACAACTCGGAACAAATGGGAAGAGAATACACCCCCCCCTGTCTCGTGTACTAGAGGCCCCCAAAACAAACAAGGTGAGCTATGCTATTCCTTGGTCTACAGTCTACCCAATCAGATCTCTGCACAAGGCTGGATTGTTCATGTGCAGGTGCGGCTGGCATTGTGGCTCAGTCACTCTCCAGTACCACATTCTAGGAAACGGCCTTCTGGCCCCTAAGACATTCTTAGCAATGAAAGGCCTGGGGCTTAGCTCCCTTTGTAAACTTGATGCTAGAAAGGGTTGTGGAAGCTGGGCCATGTGGAAAAGTGCTTTGGGGGGACCTGGGGCCTTACGTACTCCAGTGAAGGTCAGAGGTTGGGCTGAACTGGTGAGATGGGAGGGCTTATCTGTGAGAGGGGACCTTTGCCCTCGGGGTAGCTGGGGCTGCGATGTCTCCTCCTTCCTCCCCTAGACTGTTATCTGCTGGGACACAGGCTTCTGTGTCTAAGGTCAGAGTCCCTGCCCCTCCTTCCACCTGCTCAGCCTCCAGGACCTGAGGCTGAAGAGGAGGGGGACTCCAGCTGGCCCCAGCTGGCTAGGGTGGCCTTCCCATCACTGCCCTGAGCCTAAGCTGCCAGCCTCATTTAGTGCCTGGGGGCACAGGGTGGACATCTGGAGCAGTTGAAACCTAAGAATCCATCTCTATTGAGATCAGTGTCCTGAAGCAGGCCGGAATGTCACCCTGTCTCTGGCATTGATGGGGGAAGGGCTGTCCAGTACACTGGGCCCCTCAATCTCTTTAACTGCAACCTCAGCAGGAGGAAGATAATCGTGGACACCAAGCCCATACAGTAGGGAGAGGAGACACAGTGACAGAGGGGTGGGATGGGGGTGATAAACGGCTTCTCAGCACAGCCCTGACTCCTGTGCCTCAGTTTCCTTCCTGGTGACACCCAAGCTGTTCCCTTCCTGGCCACCCCCTTCCAGGGTACTATGATGTAATTTTCCCTAGTGATGTGGAAACTCTGATCAGAGGTTGCAGCTTGTACCTAGGGCCCTGCACAGTGGGAGAATCACCCCCAAAAAGAGGGAGATCCTGGGATCTGGATACAGATATCAGAATCTCTCTCTCTCTCTCTCTTTCTCTGTCTCTCTCTCTCTCTCTCACACACACACACACACACACACACACACACATACATTAGGGTATGGGAGCCCACCCTCCAGCTGGTGAGGAAGTGAGAGTACACAGAACTCTTGGGATCTGTCTGTCTGGAGAAGGGGCTTCATGACCTGTGATACAGGTTCTTCACACAGAACCCCCATGGTCTTGTGATTCAGAAAGGGACTTGAGAAAGAGATTCAGGAAAGGACTTCAGGACAAGGCTGTGGGATTCTGAAGACGCAAAAAGGGGGCACACGAAAATAATTTTGGAAAGACACACAGGGGCCCTTACCACACTTGCAGAAAGGGCCTGGAACCAGAATGGACCTACAGTTGGGATGCTTGGATGGTTCCTCCCCCAGGCTCCCCAACCCCCAAATCCCAGCTGACACCTCAGCTAAACAAATATCGACTCAACGCTATTGTGTTGTGGCAAAGAGGAAGAGGTTGGGGTGCTGGGTCAGTCTTCATGTTCCAGACATGCATGGAGAATTTCTCCGTGAGAACATTTGAGAAGGGGTTGGGAACATGCAGGGGATTGAGTGGGGGGGTGTCCCTTGTTTCTCCACCCACATAGGGGCCAGCTGGGCCACTGGAAAAACCAGACTTGCAGGGACTTGGGCCTGGCATGCAGCCAGGGCCCCAGGAGGAGGCAGGCTGCACAGGGGAGTGCTTCAGGACACTAGGGTGGCCTTTTCCAAAGACCTTGGAGAAAAGGCAGACAAATTAAAGAGCTTCTCCACAATCTAGAGTGGAGAAGTCCCACAGGCAGAGTCCCCAGACATCAGGGTCCCTGGGGAAACCAGATCATGTTCCTCTTGCATGGATGGGGACTCAGGACATCTTGGTTTCCTGTTGGAGACTCAGCTGTGCACCCCTTCCCAGGCAGGATGGGACCCTAAAGTAGGTCCGGGTGCTTGGAACCTCATGAGGCCTTTCACCAGGTCCATCAGGGACCTGAGATATGCAACCCTTCCATGTCTGAGTCCTTATGGCCTTGTAGAGGCCCCTCAGGGACCTGGGATGTGAACCCCTTCCAGGTCAGAGTCCCCAGGACCTCACGATGCCTAAACCCGGGATGTGAGTCCCTTTTAGGGACACCGCAGCTAGGTCTGAGTTCCCAGAGCCTCCCATAACTCGTCGGAGACCTAAGATGTGAACCCCTCCCAGGGTGAGGGCACCCAAGACTTCACGGTGCCCATCCGGTACTTGGGCCATGCACCCTTTCCAGGGATGAAACCCAGAAGCCAGGTCTGGGTTCCCAGGGCACCCTGGAACCCGTCTAGGACCCACGACGCGCGCCCTTTCCAGGGATGGGACCCAGGACCTCGTGGTGCCCGTCGGGGACCCGCGCCTTTCCCCCTTCTCCCGGCTCACCCACGGCGAGATACCGCTTCTCTACTCCGGTCTTGGCTTCGAGCGCCCCGAGCGCCTCGGTGGCTACGTTCTTCTGCTCTAGAAAACGCTCGAAGCGCTGGCGCAGACCGTCCATGGCAGCGGCGGGCCCGCGGCAGGCTGCTCAAGCACACCCGCAGCGTGGCGCACCTGCCCGCCCGAGACCGCACAGGCTTCACCTCCCGCTCGCCGCCCGTCCCCGCCTCCAGACCGCTCTTTTCTGCCCCCGGCCCTGGCTCCGCCTCCGGCTCCCGACTCTGGCCAATGGGAGGGCAAGGCGGACAAAGGAGGTGGGGCCTGCCCCGTCTCCCCCGCCGCATGGCCCTCTGGCCAGAGTGGAGGCCAGCCGAGCAGCGAGAGGGCGGAGGGGGCGGGGCTCCGGGCTACCGGGGCACTGATTGGTCAAGAGGGCGTGACCCGGTGCTGATTGGACAAGCGGTCGATTATTGACGGAGCGCGGTGAGAAAGTGGGTGGAGCTAGCTGAGGAATAGGTGGGAGGGGCCCAGGTTAAGACCAGCGCTGATTGGACGGACTAGAGAAGGCGGAGTTGATCACAAAGGAGGCGGGACTCCAGTAGAAAAAACGATGCTGATTGGAAGATGTGGGGAGGCAGGGCTGATTCTCGAAGGAGGGGCGTAGAGGAAAGTGGGCGGAGCCAAATAAGAGGTGGAGGGCGTCCCTGTGATCTTGAACCTGCTCCTAAGGGCCGAATGGAGGGGGTTGTCCTTGTATAAGTGGGGAGACTGAGGCTCCCGAAGCCTTAGGTTGGTGTGGATGTCGCTCCATGTGGGATATTCCCACCCCTCATGGGTGGGGGGAAACAGGAAATCGCAAGGCCCCTTGGGAGTTGAAAGCTTCGGGGTTGCTATGGTGCCTGGGGATGGGGTGGCTTCCGGAGGCCCCGCCCCCCGCCCCGCCCCCCGCTATGCGGCCCTCCCCGACTTCGCTGTGGCTGGGTCTGGCTTTGGCTTTGGCCCTCCCGGCTGTGGGGTGGGCCTCAGCTCGGGTCCCCATCTATGTCAGCAGCTGGGCCGTGCGGGTGACCAAAGGTTACCAGGAGGCTGAGCGCCTGGCACGTAAATTTGGCTTCGTCAACCTGGGACAGGTGGGTGGGACCTGGATGGACGGGACATGGGGTGGGGGCCTGGACGACCGCAGACCTGGACAGATGGGAGGGGGGTCCCCAGATATGAAGAACGTGTCTGCGTGCCCCCTCCATGTTCAATTTGGGATCCTGCGGCCCTCAACTGGGGGCACTATTGCCGCGGAAACTGGACTCCATCCTTGGGGACTCTGTCAAAGGAGCCAGGTCCCAGCCGATGTCCCTGTCCATCACATTCCCAGATCTTCCCTGACGACCAGTATTTCCATCTACGGCACCGGGGTGTGGCCCAGCAGTCCCTGACCCCGCACTGGGGCCACCATCTGCGCCTGAAGAAAGAGCCTAAGGTGAGCGAGCCCATGGCTGCCATCTCCTAAGGTCAACCAGCCACCTTCTGTCATTCTCGTTATTGTTATGAGTGGCCTGTAGGTTTGTGAAGTGGGGCCTGGTTGGGGAAGTCACGAATGAGCATGGCATCTACCACAACATGGCACTTGCCGGGAGGCTCTTACTGATGGCCCTGCCCTGCTTCTCAAGGATGGAGGTCCTCATGCACTNCTCCTTCCCCGCTCCAAGCCATAAGATGTAGGAAAGGGAATTGGTCCATTTTAACACACTGGAAAACTGTGNCCAAGGCGAGAACCTGGAGTGTGTGAGTGTGCAGCTGACTCGGGAGCAGAGCCCGTGATGTTTGGGGAACCTCTCTAAGTACATCCACGTTAGGCCAGTCCTCCATTGGGAACAGCCCTTAGATGGCAAAGAACCGGCATGGAGTTGTGGTAGTGTGAGCCATAAAGGGTTACAAGATACAGTCAAGAAGTGCTCACCTTCAGCATCAGGAACGGTCTTACTGTCCTATTGCTGTGACAAAAACGCCATGATCAAAGCAACGTATAGAAGGAGGAGTTTATTGGCGCTCACAGTGTCAGAGGGTGAGTCCGTGAACACCATGGCGGGAGCACGGCAGCAGACAAGCAGACTGGCCCGCTGTGGCTGTGCGCTTACATCCTCATCCACAGGGAGGAGGCAAAGAGCCCTCATTGGGAGAGTCACACAAAGCCTTCCACCCACCTCCCAGTGTCACACCTTCTCCAACAAGGCCACACCTTCTACTCCTTCCTAAATCAACTGGGGACCAAGCATTCAAATATAAGAGCCATTNAAACCACCACAGGGAGCCAAACCCTGTGGAAAAGAGAAAGACCAATAGGAGAAGGAGTAGAGGGAAGAAAGTGTGGAGGGCACAAGGGATGAGATGAATGGGTGGATGGACAGATGAAGCCAGGTTACCCAGGAGAACATGGTTCATGAGACTGAGATGGAGGTGTAAGGAGAAGGGGACTTGANCTGGTTTGGGCTGGCAGAACAGCACAAGCAAAGGTCCTGGGGTGGAAGACAATTCGCNAGCTCTTTCCTGGTTGCNAGCTGTAGCTGAATGAGGAGCAGGCTGACTGCTGAAGGCCAGTGGGGTAATCAATAGGTATGGGGATGTTGGACCAAGGGGGAGGTGACAGGGCCTAAGGCTCAGTGGGTGGAGCACTTGCTCAGCAAGCAGGCAGTCCTGGCTTCCATCCAGTGCGCTTAAACCAGGCATGAGAACACATGCTCATCATCAGCTACGTCGAGTTTGAGGCCAGCCTCGGCTACATAAGACCTTATCTCAGAAAACAGAGNTAGAAACAGAGAGCCAGTGTGACGGCTCAGAGGGTAAAGATGCCGGCTGCCCAGCCTGGCTGAGCTCAGTTCCCAGGAGCTACACAGTGGAAGGAGAAAACTGACTCTCATGGTTACTTTGTAAAAGAGTCAAACATTTTTTTNAAATTTGTATTTCTTTTGACTAACATGTAGTGTTTCTCCTGCTTGTCCACATGCACGAAGGTGCCCAAGGAGGTCAGAAGAGGGCACGAGATCCACTTGGAATCTGTCCCAGGTGGTTGTGAGCCACCATGTAGATACTGGGAATTGAACCCTGGTCCCCTGCAAGAGCAGCCAGTGCTCTTAATCAGTGAACCATCTCTCCAGCCCCACTAGTTGTCCTTTGACCTCCACATATGCCTTGGTACACATATACACAGACACACAGACACACACATAGACACAGACACACACACACATACATACACACACAGAGAGAGAATGAATACAAATGTAAAACAAGAGGAAGAGGGGACACATGACACATGGAGGTGGTGGACGTTGTGTGACATGGGACCAGGGGTGTTCTGACCCAGAAAGAGTGTTGGAGTGGTGGGTGTTCAAAGTGCTGCTGGTCCGGGAGTGGTGCCACACACCTTTGACCCCAGCATTCCAAAGGTGGCCAGCTTAGTCTACACAGTGAGTTCCAGGCCAGCCAAGGCTACACAGTGTGACCCTGTCTCAAAAGAAAAACGTGCTGCGGGAGGGATCCAGCAGGACTTAGCGAGAAGGATCTAGAACAAGGAAGGAGGCGTAGGGTTGGGACCAGAAGAGCCACACCTGTCCCCACCTGTCCCCAGCAGCTTCACTCATGCTTTCTCGGGCCTCAGCGGTCTCTGAGAACCCAGCCTGAGGATCATGGGGGACCCAGAGAGCAGTCCAAGCCAACATTCCTATCTGTTAAGAAGGCCCTCCATGGAGGTCCACAGNCCTCCTGCCTGCATTCCCACACCCCTGGAGGTAGTGGCTGGTCCAGCCCCTGTGCCCGTCTGCAGGTGCGGTGGTTTGAGCAACAGACTTTGAGGCGGCGAGTGAAGCGCTCTCTGGTGGCGCCCACGGATCCCTGGTTTTCCAAGCAGTGGTACATGGTGAGCATGGGCTGGCTGAGCTGGGGAGGTGGACACCAGCCTGAGCACCACTGACCCCAGGTCCCTCTTTGTGTGCNGCAGAACAATGAGATACAGCCAGATCTTAACGTCCTGAAGGTTTGGAACCAGGGACTGACCGGCCGGGGTGTGGTGGTCTCCATCTTGGATGACGGCATTGAGAAGGACCACCCGGACCTCTGGGCTAATTATGTGAGTCCTTGGGCTGGAGAGATGGCTCAGAGGTTAAGATCACTCGCTGCTCTTCCAGAGGTCCTGAGTTCAATTCCCAACAACTACATGGTGGCTCACAAACTTCTGTAAGGAGATCGGGTGCCCTCTTCTGGAGTGCTGGCATACATCTTTCTCTCCCTGCCTGCCCTCCAGGACCCTCTGGCCAGCTATGACTTCAATGACTATGACCCAGATCCCCAGCCTCGNTACACACCCAACGATGAGAACCGGTGAGCTAGGTGCTGCTGTACCACCCCGGGCCTGCAGAAATGCCCTGCCAAGGTGGGCTGTNACACATGGCTGCTTTCCTCCTTGCCCGGAATCAGGCATGGGACCCGCTGCGCTGGGGAGGTGTCTGCCACAGCTAACAACGGCTTCTGTGGTGCTGGTGTGGCTTTCAACGCCAGAATTGGAGGTACCAGGGGTGGAGGCCGGGGGATGTGAGGATAAGCTTGACCAATGGAAGAACACTACTCCCAACCCCTTCCCCGTTCCCACCACTGATTGCTGGGCAGTGTCAGGCCCCAGGCTAGGAGGTGGCCTAGTAGGGCAACCAGTGTTGGTGCTGGTGCAAGGCCCACGCCTACCCGCGCAGGCGTGCGCATGTTGGATGGAACCATCACGGACATCGTGGAGGCTCAGTCCCTCAGCCTGCAGCCGCAACACATACACATCTACAGCGCCAGCTGGGGGCCTGAGGATGATGGTCGCACGGTGGATGGACCGGGCATACTCACTCGGGAGGCCTTCAGGCGTGGTGTGACCAAGGTGCACAGGGAGCGCACGCACCCTGGGCGGAGGAGGGCAGACCCAGAGGTTGGAGGCTGACTCTGTCCTGGGTCACTCTCCACCCACGCAGGGTCGCCAAGGGCTGGGCACACTGTTCATCTGGGCCTCGGGAAACGGTGGCCTCCATTACGACAACTGCAACTGCGATGGCTACACCAACAGCATCCACACGCTGTCAGTGGGCAGCACCACGCGGCAGGGCCGAGTGCCCTGGTACAGCGAGGCCTGCGCCTCCACCTTCACCACCACCTTCAGCAGCGGAGTGGCCACCGACCCACAGATCGTGAGCACCCAGCCCAGCCCGCACCACAGGCCCCGCCCCCGCAGGGACCTCACC
>LZPO01044393.1:275498-293304 GCA_001675575.1 Neotoma lepida
GGAGGGGAGTCTGGCCATTGGTACACAGTAGGTGTGCAACAACCTGGGAGAATCATGGGGGTGGTCTGACCAGTGGTAAATAATAAGGTATTAACCTGTCTCTTATACACATCTAGATGTGTATAAGAGACAGCCCAGACCCGCCTCCCGGCGCCACCCGGCCCACGGCAGGCCCACAGGACGGTCCTCACCTTACTAGCCCCATCCTGCCTCGGATGCTGGTGGCGAAGAACGTGTCTGCGTGCTCTTATGGCTCTCACCGCTTCATCCGCTCGCTCGAGCACGTGCAGGTCCAGCTGTCACTCTCCTACAGCCGCCGTGGGGACCTGGAGATCTCCCTCACCAGCCCCATGGGCACACGCTCCACGCTCGTGGCCATCAGGTGTGAGATTCTCCCAAGTGGCCCTGTGGGCGAGGGGGGGCCCTGTGGGCGAGGGGGCCCTGCCTCGGCCCCTGCAGCTGGTACCCTAGGCGGGTGGGACTCAGAAGACCCGTGTTAGATGTCACCCGTCCTGTGTCTCCCCTGTCACCCGCCGGCCACAGACCCTTGGATATCAGCGGCCAAGGCTACAACAACTGGATCTTCATGTCCACCCACTACTGGGACGAGAACCCACAGGGCCTGTGGACCCTGGGCCTGGAGAACAAGGGCTACTATTTTAACACAGGTGAGAGCTGGCTGCGGCTGCAGGGCTGGGCACCCCGTTTGGGTTGGACCCACAGCCACAGAGGGTCCGGGGGTTTTCTTTGGAGAGACCATGCAACAGTTACTTTAGCACACAGTAGCTGTTTTTACCTGGAGGATGGTTGGGTCCCAGCCACTGGTGCACAGTAGGTGTACAGTTGTGGGGTAACATGGGGGAGGGAGGATCTGGCCACTGGAACACAGTAGGTGTAGTACCATGGTGGAAATGGGGATCTGGCCATTGGTGCATAGTAGGTATAAGGATACCTGAAGGAAGTAGATGGGGGAGGGGTCTGAGCACAGCGGCACACAGTAGGTGCAGTCACCTGAGGAAAGGAGGGGAGTCTGGCCATTGGTACACAGTAGGTGTGCAACAACCTGGGAGAATCATGGGGGTGGTCTGACCAGTGGTAAATAATAAGGTATTAACTACCGGAGGGATTTGATGAGGTCTGGCCACTAGCACACAGTAGGTACGGGTGGCCTGAGGAAGTGGGGGCCTCCAGCCACTGGCACAAGTAGGTGTGTAGCAGCCAGGCTCAGTTGATGTGGGGCCCTGGGTGGGAGCCACTGAGGTTGGCTACAGAGCCAGGCAGGTCACTGACAGCGTGTCCCCCTCGGTGTCCACCACAACCCCTGCCCAGGAACTCTGTTCTACTACACGCTGCTGCTGTACGGGACGGGTGAGGACATGACAGCGCGGCCCCAGGGCCCCCAGGTGACCAGCCAGGGTGAGTGGCCGCAGCGCATGGTCACTTGTCGGGGGCAGAGGCGCAGCGGCCCGGGATGGGTGGGCGGGCACTGGCCGCCCCCTCCAGCAGCAGCCTCACCCCATTTCCATTCTGTCCCTATACAGAAAGTCATGTTCCCCGTGCCGTCCTGGCACGGCTCTGCCTCCTCTCCAGCCGGCAGTGGTGGTGGCTCCAGAGCCTCAGAGAGCAGCCAGTGACCGAGGGACAGCCCAGCTGTCACCCTCCTATTACACCTGCTGGGGCAGCTTGACCAGCGACTACACTGCCTGTTCCCTGTCCCTCATGCTGGATGAGCTCCAGGGCTCCTCCAAGGCCTGCCATCTCCGGTGACCACCCCGGCTACCAGTCCCGGGCCATAGTGCTGGCCCAGCTGGCCAGAGCCTTCAGGAGACCCCTCTCGGCTTCAAGAAGGCCCACCCACCCCAGGCTAGACTCCTGGCTCCCTGAAGGTTGGGGAGCCGGAGATGCCTGACTCAAAGGACAGAAGGGCAGTACCCCAAGGCCCCGCTCCCAGGCTGGAATAGGACCCTGCCCCAGAAGGCCCTGGCGGATCATCGGCAGGCCACTGCGTGGGCCACGGCTGCTCCCGGTGGAAGAGGTGTCTTCTTACTCATTTTGGAGCAGGACAAGGGGTGTGCCGTGGGCAGAGGTCAGGCCACAGCCACCAACCACCTGTCCCTTCCCTGCCCTGTGTCTGACCTCATAGTTGGTAAATAAAAGTTAATGGTAACTTTTGGTAAATATAAATACAGATGTCGAGTTTGTGGTGTCCTTCAGGGCAGGGTGTGCCCAGGGTCGCCCAAACAAGACAAGGGCCCCTGGAGGACTGAGNAGCCCAGAGACCCCTGCAGGAGGAGAGAGCCGGGGCCAAACTACGGCTCACCGTGCATCTAGTACCGAAATGCCACACAGCCGTGAGCAGGAAGCTAGCTCTTTTTCCTTTCCTTTCTTTTGTTGTTGTTGTTGTTGTTGTTGGTTTTCGAGACAGGGTNTCTCTGTNTAGCCCAGGCTGTCCTGGAACTCACTCGGTAGCCCAGGCTGGCGTCGGACTCATAGATCTCCTGCCTCTGCCTCCCACTGCCGGGATTAAAGGCGTGCGCCACCGCTCAGGACAAAGAACCAAGGCTCCGAACACGTTACCCTGTGGATGGTCACCATGCAGCATTTATTGAGTGCCCACTGTGTACTTAGACACTGACTCCGAGTTGCTGCCCAGCCAGGGGAACTGGAACTCACGCTCACCACTCGCACATCCTGCCACTGGTGGTCAGGGAGGCTGAGATCCCTTCCGTCCCGTCAGATGGCACCTAGGAACGTCCAGGACTAGGGCTCCTTAAGACAGGGGAGGCGTTTCGCGAGGAGCCGGAGCCGGAGCTGACGGACCGGAAGTNCAAGACCGGGGCGGTGCTCAAACAGGAAGCTGCGGTGGTGGCGGCCGCACAGGTTCCTGGACCCGAGATAGGCTGTGGAGGGTTTGGGGCACAGTGAGGCCGAGTTTGAGCCGGACCCTGAGACCCCGGGAGACGGGAAGGCGAGCGGAGGGCGGCCCTGCGTCAGCGCGCGCTCCTCCGCCTTCGCGATGAGCTCCAAGGGCAAGAAACGCGTGGTGCTGCCCACGCGCCCCGCGCCTCCCACGGTGGAGCAGATCCTGGAGGACGTGCGAGGGGCGCCCGCCCACGATCCTGTCTTCACCGCGCTGGCCCCGGAAGGTAGGAGGACGCGAATCCCCCGCGTCCCGGCCTGTCCGAGTCGGGAGCATCCAGGCCCCAAGGGACGAATCTTTTCTGTCACCGGCCCCTCTGCCTCTCAAGTGGGGTCATCAGAAGCAAAGCGGAGGGGCCGGTGAGCTTGGTGACTTAAACCAACCCAAGAGTCTGGGGCAGGAGGATTGCTGTGGGTTCAAGACCTTATCTCAAAGGGAAAAAGAAACAAAGCCCGTGCCCAGTGGCTCCTACGTGGGTATCTGGGGAAACGATACGTGCAGGGGNCGTTTTCTGCGGGTCCTGCNCTAGAATCCAGGATCCCAGGCAGTCCTGGATGGGACAGCAAGGCCAGGGTGGCTGGAGGGGTCTTGTCGTCTCAGGGACCCCCGAATCCTGGGATTTTTCAGGCCTGTAACTGTGACCCTCTCTTCTAGGGCTGAGACANGTCACATGTAGCTCAGGCAGGCATCCAACTCACTATGTAGCCCCTTGATGTGAAGTAAGGCTTGCTGACCTGTGGGTGGTGACCCTGTTTCTCCTCTCCAGACCCTCCAGATCCATCCCCAAGGACTGAGGACTCTGAGGCCAGACACGAGCAGATCTACCAACAGAGCCGTGCCTATGTGGCCATGAACGAGAGGCTGCGGCAGGCGGGGGACACACTGAGGCAGAAGTTCCAGGACCTTCGTCANGCTGGTCAGAGGCTTGAACAGGATGTAAGCCAGGTGACCTCAGCCTCCTCCTAGGCTACACCTGAGGCGCTCTGTCCNAGGCCAGGCACTTGGCTTGCAATCGGAGGCTCTGGGTCAATGTCTGCTGCCCCAGCACTGGACGGAGGGGTCCCAGTGGCTCACTTGGCAGGCTTTGCGTCTTTGTTCCCTCTCCCATCCTTGGTGGCCTCTAATTTGGGGTGGATTAGGGACATGGCCACCTCCTCATTCATGGGGGCACTGGCCTGGATTGCATCTAGGACTTGGCTGGAGGTCAGGGCTCAGAGCCATCCTGGCCCACAGTGACCAGCCCTCAGCCACTGTGCTCTGGTCCCACTTCCTGCCCCATGTCTCTCTGGGCAGCTAGGGTCTCCATCCCCGACATCCACAGCAGGCTAGAGCCTAGCTCGGGTCCTGCAGGGTCCCACNGCCTTGCCTGCTCTCTGGTCCCATCTCNGTAGGGCTGGAGGAACTCGGCAAGGAGGTTTTCATTCTGGGAAGTCCAGGGGTACTGGGGGAANCCAAAGGGGGTGACAGTGCAAGGATCTCTGCTGGGCACCCATAGGACCCCCAGTGTGCTGGACGTTGCCCCTTCTGGACCTGGGGTTAAGTTGACCTTCTTGCTGAAGCCCCACTGCTCTGGGGTGGGCAGTCTTTATTTCTGGAACATCAGAGTTTGATTCTAGAGCCCACACCTCCTCTTAGTTGGACACTGAATCACTGGGGCCCAAGTCCATGCCGGCCCCTTCATGCCCTAGGGGTCGGCTACCCCACATGCTTTCTCACATCCCAAGCTGGCTGGGACTAGGTCAGAAATGGCCTTGGCTTGTGGCCACCTTATTCTGCCACTCCCCATTCCTAGGAGTCACAGAGACCTATTTACTCTGGGTTTCCAGGTTCTCCACCTCCACAAGTGGCCAGTGGCTAGTGTCCAAGAGCAAATGGCCAGGTGTGGCTCAGCTGACCCTGAATCAACCTCGACTCTAGCATGTGGGGACCTGGTGCAGTGTCCCATTTGGCAGGGAGCTCAGGTCCATGCACCAGTGCCTTGTGGGGTTGGACTGTAGCTGTGGCAGAAGGTTCTGGAACAACCTCCCCCTCCAGAGCCCATGTTGACAATGAAAGCCTTGGGCAGCCCCAAAGCAACTCAACAACTCATTTTATTAAAGATGTGAACGAGAAGCCATGTGTCCTGCTGGGTGTGTCTACGTGGGATTGTGGGGTCAGTATGTACAGTAATGTTAACCCTGTAGCACAGGACAGAGATGGGGCAGCAGCAGAGGACAAACCAATCAGGTGTGAGCAAGACAGTGNGACAGACGGGAAGGCGGTGAGGTAACTGGAGGGCGTGTTGCCCTGTTCAAGCACCCAGTGGTTAGTCTCCAGCAGACCACTGGTCTCCAGCTCAGGGTGCTCGTAGCCATTGCCAGTCTGCAGGACAGCGGACCCCTCCTTTTCTGTCTCTAAGGACANTCCAGAGGCAGACTGACCCCCTGGCTTTGGTCACCCCTCCAGAAGCTGCTGTCCCAAGCCAGCTCGTACCCACCCTGGCCTGGATGTTGCTCTGTGGCTTGTGTACCCCACAAGTGGGGTGGAGAAGGCAAACGTGGCTGCTGGGCCCAAGGCTGACAGGACAGGAGGAGGCAGAGTGATGGCCTTTCCGTGCTGGTGCCGTGGTCCAGACCTCCCACTGCTGCACTCAGTCCTCCCCACTGGGGAACCTGAGGCACAGAGCAGCACGCATGCCACCTGGGGTCTCACAGTGCGTGGTTTACAGGTTCAGTCTGAAGAAGATGAGGTTCACCTCTCCAGCTGGACACCTGTATCCTCCATGTCCCCACCATGGGGTGGGGTGGGGCATCCTGTGGTGCGAGGGGGATATGAGCTGGGGTCCCAGAGCTGCCTTGCTTCCTTACCCCCTCAGGCCAGCATGCCCTTGGGATTGCCAGAGCCCTGTGCAGCAGGCAAGGTCCTGGGATTAACAGTTGCTACCTGGCGTTCCTGCTGTGGTGATGGGCAAGGAAAGCGCCGGGCATCTCTTGGACTGTGGGATTTCAAAGCACTGGATGGATGTCAGGAGACGTGTGAAGTTGTACAGCTCTGTAGAGTCAGCCCTGGCAGTGCCCCCNAGTTGTCAGTGTGCCCATGCAAGAGGGCAATCGTGGATCTGTCAGCTCCTCTGCCATAAACTGATGGGGAGGGGCAGCGGTGTCCACAGGCCTTTCCAGAGTCTCCCACCTTCTTCCCAAAACCACTTCCGTCATCTCAGAGCAGGGACTTGAGGCCAGCTCAAGGGACAGTGTCCTTCTCTGGGAACAACTCCCGCAGGTGGACGTGGCTACAGGTCCCCTTGCAAAGAGCAGCCCAGGTCCCACAGGAGAGAGGTTGTTGGCTCTCTCTGCAGGAAGACACTGAGCTGAGACCCAAGACCCGGGTCCTCAAAGGCCCCCCCTACCTTGGGTCTTGATCAAACTCTTATCTTGATCNCAGGCCTCCCATCTTGTTACCAAGTCCCCACATTGATTCCAGGATGTGGGTGAGCCAGGGATGAGGATCTCACATCCTGACACCTCCTGCATCATAAACACCAGACACTGGGAACGACCAGGCTCCCACAGATGGACCTGCCTCCTCCTGAAGTGCAGGTCCCCAGGGATGCAGACTGCCTAGGCCTGCTCTCCCTAAGTCCCCAGAGCCTGTCCAGCTGGCAGCCAGCTTGTCCTCGGAACTGGAGCCCCTCCTGTGTAATAGTGAAGGGACATGGGGTCAGCGTCTCCCCAGCATCTGTGCAAAGGGGACCGTTCACCCTTGGCGATCTGTCAGCGGCCATGGTGAACGCTCAGTGAGCAGCTTGGCTACACCCCTTACCCAGCGCTCCTCAGCTGCCTCTGAGAAGGCAAACACGCCTGGCAGAGCCCTCATTAACCAATTAGCCCGGCACTAATTACAGGCTTCGTGGTGCAGGGCTGAGGCAGCCCCAGCTGCCATAGTCTCACCGCCCTTCCCACAGCCTGTTCCCCACCTTGAAGGCAAGCTCAGTCACCTCCCCAGAGACCGTGCCCACCCTCCCACTGGGTGCAGCCCAGGGCAGGTCCTGCACGGGGCCTACAGCTAGTGTCCCTCAGAGCTTGGCTCTCCATCCCCTTCCCAGGCCAAACTCAGAAAATGGCGCTGTGTGTGCCCTGCGGCCTGTCTATAGCCGGTTCCCTGGAGCCCCAGGCATAGAAGCAAGGGCTGGCTCTAAGGTGTGGAGATGCGAGCTAGACAGGAGCTCTGAGGGCACAGATGTGCCTACTCAGAGCATCTGGAGAGCAAGCCCCCAGGGTAGCCAGACTGGGCCACAGGGCAAAGAGAGAATGTTCTAGAAGGCTGGCCTACACCCACTACTCCAGGAGGCTGGCTGGAGAGGCAACAGGGGCTTTCTCCACTGCAGAGTCGCTGGCAGCTGTGGCCACCGCCATAGGGCTGGGCACGTAGTTGAAGGGAGGGACTCGTGCCGCTCTGCTGGGGGAACCATGCCTGCTGGTGGGAAAGCCCCCCACGACGACACTCAGGCCCTCATGGGTGAAGGGCACTGAGGCAGGTGGCTTGGTGAGGACTGGCCCATCCACATCGCTGCCCAATGGACCAACAGGGCCGCTGGCCGGGGCTTGTGGGGGATCCCTGCTTTCCAGGCTGGGTGACGTGCTGGAGTTGGTCTTAGGGGTGGCCACATCCTCTGTTTGTACCACTGCGTCACTGGTCTTGCGTTGTGGAGTCCCAGTGGGGCTGTCCTCAGGTGATGGACCCCTGAGAGGCAGGGCAGTGGCAGGCAGTGTGCTACGCAGGATGTGGGGGACATCTTCATCTTTGATACGACGCCAGGTGGTACCTGGTGCAGCCACCCTGGGCAGTGGCCTTGTCTCCCCATCACTTCCCCGACGAGTGGTGTTAGCATGGGTGGTGGGCACAGAGACAGCACTATCTGGCCTGCGCGCAACGCTGATGTGTGGCAGGGATGCGTACCGCTTGACTGTCTCAGGCCGCCCAGGAGGTGCCCGCACAGGCAGGCGTGAGGGGCTCTCAGAGCTGGTGCGCCTGGGCGCACGTGGAGCAAGACCTGGCTTGGCCTGTGGGGACCTCTGTGGTGGCAGGGGCTGCCGTGGGGATGCCCGCAACTCATCACAGCGAGAGGAGCAGAGGAAGACAGCAGGGAGTGCAGGGCGTCCACGGTGGGGTGAAGCGGCCTGGGAGGTGGAAGCCGTGGAGTCCGCAGAGGACAGCTCCGATCTGCGGCGACGAAGGAGACCCGGGGATTCCTTGATGAAGGTCAGCTGCCTGCGGAAGCCTGAGCGGTCCGAGGACTCACTGCCACTGGAGCGGGCTGATGCCATACGCACTAGGCCCAGGCGGCCACTACGAACCCCGGAAGCCCCCTCAGTCCCAGCTCTGCCCCTGGGTCCAGACTCTGGGGATGGCCTGGCCAGTGGTGGTGGCCCTCGCTTGGCTGGCCGTTGCATGAACGGGATCCGCACAGGTGACTTCTGGGTCTTATGTTGCTTAGCCAGAAGGGCCCGGGCCGGTGACTTGGGCACTGGGGACCCGCCAGGGCCAGGCAGAGGCCCTGCAGTTGGAGTGGCCAGAGGGGACCTCCTAGGCAGGGGCTGGGACGCTGGCGAACTTTGTGAGGAGCTTGAGGATGGAGTCTTGGCGAGACGGGCTGGAGGGGTCGCACTCCTGGGTGGGTGACTCAAGGCTGCCAACTCTGAGATCTTCCCTGGCCGGTGGAGGCTCCGGGAACGCTGTTGCCCAGGGCTGGGGGTTTTGGTGGCAGTTTCTGGCTGAGTGGTACCAGATGTCCCCATCTTCTTAGATGTGGTACAAGGGCCAGAAACTCCTTTGGACTGAGCCCGGGAGGCTGGGCTGGCTGTGTAGATCACCGTCCGTCCCCGGAGCATGGCTGGCTCCCCTGCCACCATTTTCTGGGTACCCTTTGCCTTCTCGGGGCCACTAGGAAACCGCGGACTCCCACTGATCTTGGTGGAAGTTGCACCCCGTTTCTCTGGACGCCAGACACCCCCAACCTCAGCCCCAGGCTTTCGTACTTTCCTGGGTTTGGAGGGCTGTGAAGTGGAACCTGCTGACAGCCCAGACACCAGAGACAAGAGGGACTCAGACTCAGAAGATGCCTCCAGGCTGGCCTTGGCTGCCGCCTGGTGCAGCCATGTGACAATGGAGTTTGCACCCTCTTGGATGGCCTGCCACTCAACACTGTCTAAGTCAGAGGCTGGATCAGAGCCAGGCACCTCCTCGCGGCATTTCCGGGGTACCTCAGTGGACCGCATGTCAGACCGGGCAGCTCTAGGCTTGCGACGCCGTGAGCTAGGTACCTGGGTCCGGCGCCTGGGTAGGGCTAAACTGATACACCTCTGCAGTATTTCCTCCTCTGCTCTTGGGCTTGGAGAGCTGTCCTGTTTACTGCCTGGGCCTGGGTCCTTGGTGGTTGCCTGATCCTGGCCTCGGGGGTGGCTGGCCGGCTGTTCAGAGGCCTCAGGCTCGCTGAGAGAGCTAGCTGAGGAATAGCAGGGTGGAGTCTCATCCACAATCAGTCTGGGCTGGACCCTCACGGGTGGTGTGGCAGGCTGTGACGCCTTGGATGGGATCTCCTTCCTTCCTGTAGGTTTCTCACGCTTAAGAGCCCGTGGGATGGCAGATGCCAGCCGGGGTGGTGGTGCCGTGGCTGGTGGCTCCTCATCAGAGTCATAGAAGCAGTACACGGCTTCCTCTGTGGGCGTTGTGAGGCATAGGGACTGCAGAGCACCGTCCCCTCGGGGCCGGGTCTGGCATGAGCCATCCCTGTTGGATCGAGCACTNTGGGGCCGGCTAAGCGGTAATTCCAATCCTGCCCGGTTCCTCCCAGTCCCCCGGGTGGGCTCTGTACTCTTACCAGCACTTGCTGCCTTGGGTCGGTGCCCACGGGTCTGCCTGGCAGGGGCGGCTCGTCCTGTGGGTTTCTGCCTTTCTCCAGGCCCTCCCGCTTTGTCCCTGGAGGGTCCCTGTAAGGTCTCATCACTGAGCGATGCAGCACTGGAGAAGTTGACAGGTGTGCCCTCCGCAGAGTCAGTGCCAGAGTCATCATCCCGAGGCGGGGCGGGCACTAACATGTACACAGGGACCGGCAGTGCCCGGCGGCCAGGCACTAAGGCAGAGACCACCTTGCGGAGCCGGGCGGGCATGGCTGCCCCCAGACATTCACGCAGTACCTCCAGCTCTTCATCAGCTGCAGACCGAGCCCTAGAACCAGTGGGTGCTGGGCCATCCAGGCGGCCAGCAGCCTCATCCCTCCGACGGTGTCCCCCGCCACCCCCTGCACGTTCTGGGCAGGCTGGTGGCCTCAGGCGCAGCTCCACATCCTGCTGAACATACAGCTCATGCAGGGCCAGCGCGCTGAGGCTGGAGGCGCAGGAGAAGTTCTCATCTGGCTTCTCCACTGTGAAGCGCACGCTGCCCGCGTCCAGCTCCGAGGGCGGCTGGCATCGCTCCCGACAATCTGCGATGTCTAGGAAGCGCTTCACGTAGCTCTCCCACTGCAGGCTGAACTGACTGGTCTCAGGATGGCCTGGAGGCGCTGGTGGCGTCTTGCTGCGACTTGGTGGCATTGTCTGCCCGGGGCTGTCGGGCAGCTCACTGGGACTCACTGTGCCACTGCCCAGCCCACTGCACGGGTCACTGGGGATGGAGCTGGCAATGGAGCGGCTCTCAAAGCTACCCAGAGAGCTAACAGAACTACAGCGGCTCAGGACCAAGGGCGTCTCCTGGATGCAGTTCTCAGATGAACTGGACGGTGTTGCATCCTCCACCCCAAGACCTCTACTGCGGCCCCGGTGCGGGGCTGGGATGGACACGGGCAAAGAGGTGGACCCAGATGCTCGCCACGCCCCGTCCAGCTCCGCCTCACCGGGGCCAGCCTCCTCTAGCCCCTCCAGGGATGAATCACTGTCATCAAGGTTCCCAGCCTGGCTAGGGCCAGCGTGGCCAGCGGAAGACAGAGAGGACAGTGAACTGCACCGGGAGAGGGACATCGGCCCATCTTGTGCCACCAGTTTCTGCAGCACCTTGCTAGCCACGGGCAGCGGGGAGGACACTAGTTTCTCGGGGACTTTGCTCAGGCTATCTGCAGGCATCCATGCCTGTTTCCGAGCCCCCGGGGAGGCTCCAGGTCCAGCGAGGGGTCTGACACCCACCCCGGTGGCACCATCGAGCAGTGGCACATGCTGATAGGTTGGGGANAGCTTGATGGTACGCACTCGGGCATCGGTGGCTGCCGNGTCTCGGGCAGGCAGTTCAGCCCGGCTGGGCAGGTCCAGGTCCAATCTNCTGGGCCGAGTCTGCCCACGCAAAGGGTCATCTCGGTGCTCTGCCAATGCAGCCAGTGGGCAGGGCTGCATGTGTTCCCGGGGACAATAGCCATCACTTGTGCTACCACTGTTCAGGCTGTCATTAGAGAGGCTGGTGTGGGCTGCCTTGAGCCTCAGCAGAGGGTGCGCCCGGCTGCTGGCCTCACGCCGCCCACCTTCAGTGCCCCGGCATGGTGAGCAGGACTGGGCACGACCCTCCCTTGGTGCCTCCTGTCCAGGGTCCCCCGAACTGAGACTGAAGCTGTCATCCGATGAGGTGTGCAGGGCAGAGATGTCCTCCACCAGTCGGTCAATCCGAGCCACCGCCAACGCCAGCTTGGCCTTAGCTTTGGCAGCCACAGCTGCCTCCCCGCCAGCCTCCTTCTCGGGTTCTAGGCCACCCTGGCGGGCAGGTTGGGTGCGGGCCAGTGCCTGGCCCTGAAGAAAGGGACCGCCAAGGAACATAGACAGNACTGCTGGGCTGGCAGGCTCAGCCGTGGTGGCCGCAGCAGCCAGGGATGGTGCATCATCATCGTCAAAACAGCCAGAGTCAGAGGCATAGTCCTGCACCAGCCCGTCTAGGTGGCGGAGGGGCGGCAGGGGCTTCTTTGAAGTGCTCTCTGCCTCAGGCAGACCCTGCTTCTCCAGGTGGCCGAGCGCATGCGCCAGGCGCCGGGTGTCCAGCTCGGCTTCCAGAGCCCTCTGCTTTCGGACGTATAGGCTGGGCACGCAGGTGCCCGGGGAGATGGCCGTGGCCGCTGCCTGGTACTTGGCAGGCCTGTGGGCCAGCAGGTTCCGTAGGGCGGCAGCACTACCCATGGCGATCATCTTGTGTTTGGAGTGCACGAGGTTACGCAGCATGCCCACGGCCCCCAGGTCCCACAACAGTTCCTGGTCCCGGGGGCTGCGGGCGGACAGGTTCCAGAGTGTGCCGCAGGCGTTGCTCACAATGGTCAGGCTATGGGATGTGAGGTGCTGCAGCAGTGTCTGTAGGCAGTTGTGGTCACGGAGCACCTGCCTGAGGGAACCCAGAGCAAAAGGAAGGTGGGCTTGGATACCTCAGCCCTGTGGAGCCCACCATCCACACCACACTGCCAATCGGGCCGTGCAGCAATCCAAGCCATCCCCACTGCAGGAGAGTTCCACTCCAAGGTCCCCAGCACAGCCCCCAGCTCAGCCATGCTCACCTTGCTCTGCCATGGCCCCGGCCTCGCTATGCCCTTTGCTCAGCCATGCCCACCCCTGGCCACCCACACCCCTGCTTGTCACGCCCACCACCAGAATAGAACCACTAGATTTGGCACCTGTCCATCCTTCAGGTTTGAACTTGAGAAAAATGAAATAGCACNAGCATAAGCATCCCCACCCCGGGCTGCGTGATGTGCTGCACTTGTTTGGTTTTTGGTTTTGGGGAAGGCTCGGAGGAAGCCGAGGCTCACTTTACACTCAGTTGCTAGCTGACGCTGGCCTTGCATTTAGGTCCCTTGTGCCAGGGCCGCAGTGTGTGCCCTGGACCGCCACACCTGGGTTACTTATGTAGCTTGTTTGTTTTTAAAACTTAATTTTTTATTTTATTTATTTATTTATTTATCTTTGAGACAGTCTTTCTCTGTGCAGTCCTGGCTACCCTGGAACTCGCTCTGTAGACCAGGCTGGCCTCAAACTCACAGAGATCCTCCTGCCTCTGCCTCCTGAGTGGCAGGATTAAAGACGTGCACCGCCACCACCTGGCTAATGATTTTATCACATGTGTAAGTGTGTTTTGCCTCTATGGATATCTGTGCACCGCGTGTGTGCAGTCCCCACCAATGCCAGAGGACCTTGGGACTGGAGTTACAGGTGGTTGTGAGCTGCCCAACCTGATGCTGGGAACTAAACCCAGGTTCTCAGTAAGAGCAGTGACTGAGAAGCACCCAGTACCCCATCCACCCACCCNNTCTTGTTTTCTTTCTTTTTTTAGGAAAGATCTCATTGATAGCCCTGGCTGGCCCGAAACTGCTTCGCAGGTGCTGGGTTGAGAAGCAGGCCTTGTCACGTCCACCTTTCCTGGGCATTATTTACCAACATGGTTTATCTGATTCTATGTGTACAGGTGTTTTGCCTGTGTGTCTGTGCACCANGTGTGCCTGGTACCCACAGAGGCAAGAAGAGGGCACAGGATTCCCTGGAACTGGAGTTACAGATGTTTGTGAGCCTCCATGTGGGNGCAGGGAACCAAACTCANGTCCTTTGCAGGTGCAGCCAGTGGTCTAACCCTAAGTTATTTCTCCAGTACCAACAATACCATTTTAACTTAAGCAGTCTAGGGCTGGGTGGTGGCGCACGCCTTTAATCCCAGCACTCGGGAGGCAGAGGCAGCCAGATCTCTGAGTTCGAGGCCAGCCTGGTCTACAGAGTGAGTTCCAGGACAGCCAGGGCTACACAGAGAAAACCTGTCTCAGTGAGGGGGACAGCAATCTAGGATAAGTATCCTCCATGCACCTTCTTTTCTTGGTTTGTTTGTTTTGTTTTCCTGGAACTAGTGCTATAGCTCAGGCTGGCCTTGAACTCACAGATCCGCCTGCCTCTGCCTCTCTGGTGCTGGGACTAAAGGCGTGTGCCACCACTGCCCGGCCTCCCACATAACTTTCTTGTGCTGTGTTTTTGTATTTACTTTTGTCAACTGGATACAAACCTAAACACAGTCCTGGTGAGGGAGACACTGCCCCATCAGCTTGGTCTGTGGGGAAGTCAATGAGACATTTCCTAGATGATGCTGCCGGAGGGCCCCAGCCATTGTGGGTGGTGCCACTCCTGGGCTGGTGATCCTGGTGTATAGAAAGCAGGCCTAAGCCAGGCGGTGGTGGCGCACACCTTTAATCCCAGCACTCAGGAGGCAGAGGCAGGCNGATCTCTGTGAGTTCGAGGCCAGCCTGGGCTACCGAGTGAGTTCCAGGAAAGGCACAAAGCTACACAGAGAAACCCTGTCTCGAAAAACCAAAAAAAAAAAGCAGGCCGAGCCAATGCCATAAGCAGCACCCTCCATGGTTCCTGTCTCTGCTCTTGCCCTGAGATCCTGCCCTGGCTTCCCTCAAGGATGGACAGTGATCAGAACATATAAGTCAAATAAACCCTCTCGTGGTGTCTATCACAGCAATAGAGCCCTAAGACACTGTGTGTTGCATCTTGAAAAATGAGCATCTTGCTACNCATGAGGTAGGAGCTGCCATCTGTAGCCCCGCTGTCCCCTAGCCCTGGCCGGCTGTACAGCCGGGCAAATCATAGCGGAGGCTGACCTGTAGTCCTCTCGGGTGGCAATGAGGCTTGACACGTTGCGCAGGATCCCACCACCACTCTCGATGACCGCCAGAGAGTTCCCTTGGCAACGATAGGTGAGTGTGCTCACCAGGAAGCCCAGTGCACCATCCACCTGGCAAATGGCTGCCTTGTTCTCTGTGCTGTGTGCCGACAGGTTCCACAGAGCACTGAGCACGCTCTTTAGGGTGGACTCCTGGGACGGGAGGGAAGGAGGGTCAGCATGAGGAGCTGCGGCCACTCATGGCCCCTCCACTGTGGCCACACGGGGTGACCACAGAGATTTCCCTCAAGACCAGCAGCCCGTCATTCTGCACTCTGGAGCCTGAGGCAGTGTGGTAGAGCCCCGCCTAGAATCCCCCAGTGAGGGGCTGGGGACGTGGTCAGGGTGGAGCCCCGCCTAGAATCCCCCAGTGAGGGGCTGGGGCGTGGTCAGGGTGGAGCCCCGCCTAGAATCCCCCAGTGAGGGGCTGGGGGCGTGGTCAGGGTGGAGCCTGTCTCTTATACACATCTAGATGTGTATAAGAGACAGGCGTAGAGCCCCGCCTAGAATCCCCCAGTGAGGGGCTGGGGGCATGGTCAGGGTGGAGCCCCACGAATACAGAATCCCCCAGAGAGGGGCTGCAAGTGCTCAGCAGAGAGGTTTCTTGTCCAGCGTGTGAACACCAACCCTCAGCAGTGTGGTGTTCAGGGCTGCAGGTTTCAGAACTTGAGGTTGGGAGCCCTAAGCTCACTCATCCAGTTTTCCCCAGAGACAGGGCNCTCATCACTAGCCCCAGTGTCTCCCCACTCTGAGCCTGTGGCTCATGGTAGCAGCTACGGTGACCCCCTCTGAGCGGTCACGCCGTCCACGCTCACCTTGGAGGCCCGCAGCACACACTCCATGAGGGCGGTCATGCTGCCGACTTCCCTCAGCACCTTCTTGCTGTTGATGTCGGCTCTCCACGACAGATTACGCAGGATACTGGACACGACCTGGCCGTGGGAGGAGGGNCAGCCACAGTGGGCCCAGAGCCCAGGATCCAAAGGCACCACCCTCCTCCCACCACCGCGACCCTGGAGAGTGGCCGGTCACAGAACCTGGGGAGTTACTCATGAAAGGGATCGTGGGGCAGTCATCCCAGCCTGGGAGGAACAAGCTAAGCCCACTCCAACGCTGCCCAGGTACCTGATGCAGCTCCTCGCTCTCAGAGGCCAGCTGGGCCACGATGGCTTCCATGCAGCCTCGGCGGGCGCACAGGGTGGCCTGTTGGGATTGCCATGGAACAGTTACTGTCACAGCAGCGAGAACAGGGGACTCCCCTGCCCTTTCTCTCCCTTCAGACAATTCTGTAGACAGTTGTCCTTGCTGGTATGAGTGTGATCCCAAAAGAACCTCTGGCCAGCCTCCGCCCTCTCTAATCGCCTGCCTTCACCATCCCTTTGTGTGCCGGAAACGACTCTCCCCACCTCTCAGGACCACATCCAGGCTGGGGTGAGGTAAGGAAAGCCTCAGGATCGTACCTGAGCCCCACCCAGCCTCCCCCCACCCTGGGAACCTTGTTGGCAACATCTCCAAAGGTGAGGTTGGTGAGGGTCATGCCAGCGTATCGGCGCAGGGCAAGGTTGAGCGGGTCGCGGGTCATTTTGTGCATCTCGTAATCCACTTGCAGCAGCTCTGCCACAGCCTGCAGCCCCCCTGTAGGAGTGGGAAGGAAAGGCAGGTGAGTGGCGGCCAAGGCTGGCCTCTCTATCATATTCATACCCACTTTCCCAGTTCTTTGGTTTGGTTTGGCTTGGTCTCTTATACACATCTAGATGTGTATAAGAGACAGACCATATCCATACCCACTTTCCCAGTTCTTTGGTTTGGTTTGGCTTGGTTTTTCATGACAGGGTTTCTCTGTGTAGCCCTGGCTGTCCTGGAACTCACTCTGTAGACCAGGCTGGCCTAGATGTGTATAAAAGCCAGCGCCACCACTGCCCGGCCTCCCACCGTGTGCTGTGTTTTTGTATTTACTTTTGTCAACTGGATACAAACCTAAACACAGTCCTGGTGAGGGAGACCTGTCTCTTATACACATCTGAGCCCCGCCTAGAATCCCCCAGTGAGGGGCTGGGGGTGTGGTCAGGGTGGAGAGCCTTTTGTGCATTCCTTTGCCTCACTATCTTGAAGTCCCTTGGGTTCATCTAGACACAGCTAGAAGGTGCGAAGCTCTGAGGTGGTGCTGTCCCAAGCCTATGCGTGCTGTGCAGGTGCTTCACACTCACCGCCTCCTGCACCACCCTCAGTCCCGCTGTCGCGTGCCTGCAGCCAGTCCCAGCAAGTCTCACAGTAGGCTCGGATCTGCTCCAGCACGTGCAGCACACGCATCTCCTTGCGCGCCAGGCCCTGATCCGGCTGGGAGAAAACGATGTTGTGCAGGGCCGCGTTGGCGCGCATGCGTGCATCTTTGGCACCAGGTGCCCCAGGGGTCCCCGCACGTCCCCCAGCCCCGGCCTCAGCGCCNTGAAGGATCTGGAGCAACAGTGGCAGACAGCCCGAGCGGCGCATGGCTACGCAGCTCTCGGGAGAGCTGGACATGGCTAGCAGCGTGCGCGCTGTATCTTCCTGGTCGCGTGTTGCCAGCATGGATAGAAGCCAGAACACCACCTCCACCTGCAGGGGGGTCACAGGATGAACGCAGGTTAACAGTGGGGACTGTACCCCACCACTTATTGGCAAGTCCCCTTCAAGAAGTGGCCCATGGGCCGGTAAGAAGGCTCGGTAGGTAAAGGCACTTGCCATCGAATCAGGCGACCTAAGTTCTCTTTCCAGGACCCACGTGATGGAAGGAGAGACCCGACTCCTCATTACATCAAAGCATGACCGTCCCTCAAGGCTCCCACACTAAGTAGGGCACTTTAATCCCAGCAAGCAGGAGGCAGAGGCAGGCGGATAGCTGAGTTTGAAACCAGCCTTGACCACACAGAGTTCCAGGCCAGGGCTCCACCATGGGACTCTGTCTCAGAACAAAGACCTCTCACCTCCCAGGGAGCCTCTCTCCAGGGAGGCTCTCCATCAACCCGGGTTGCCTGGGGACCCTCACCCTGCGCCACTGGCGGCCCACCCTCGGACTTGCCCTTTCTCACCTTACTGTTGCCAAGCTGAGGGGTGCCATCCTCAGGGTGCGTGGGAACTTCGGGCTCCTGGTCCTCCTCTACTGCCACAGGCTTCACTGCCAGCAGAGCCTGTAGGGAGAGCATGAGGCTTGGGGGTTCAGCCTGCGCCGCCCACAGGCTGCAGACCCCTTCCTGGGCACAGGAT
>LZPO01044393.1:354235-371140 GCA_001675575.1 Neotoma lepida
CACCTTTGGTTTAGGAGACAGGGTCTCCCACTGAACCTGGTCTTTGCTAATTAAAGCTGTCGGCCTTGAGTCCAGAATGTCCTCCTGTCTCCACCTTCCCAGGCTGGAACTATCGGTACACAACCACCCCNAGCTTTTTACCCGGGTTCTGGAAGCAACACCAGCACTTGACTGACTGAGAGAGACATCCTCTAGCCTGGAGAGCCTGGACCCCCCACTGATGGGATGAGAAGGCTGGATGAGGGAGTGCACCAAGTACAACACCCTCGACTGCCGGAAGCTGGGCACTGGATGCTGCCTGGAGAGTCGGTCCCAAGGCCTTCACAGCAATGTCTACTTGGGGACAAAATCTTGAAAATGACAGGAGCGGCACACTCCCTGGGCAGGTGGGCCAGTGGGAACCTAACCTGGCTGCTCTGGACACTGAGAGACACCGGGCCAANGGCCCATTGCCGGGCTGGGGATGCTGACTTATCGTTANGGNTGATGTGCCTCAACGTGCCAGGGCCTGGCTTGTGGCTCTGGATGGAGACCCCACTGCAGTCCTCTGCTTGTCACTGCCCTGTCCCGCCTGGCTCCCACTGAGGTCTGGCAGCATGCCCAGAGGTGGATTAGAGGCTCTGAGGCCACACATCTCAGGAGTGCTGCAGGCCGACAGGAGAGGCATCTTTATCCCGCTGCACTGCTGACGGCCACACTGCCTCTTAATCTAGCTCTGTGCCCACCACCAGCCGCACCGGAGCAGGCGGGGTAGAGGCCATACCACCCCACACAAGGAGATTACAGGGGTCTCGGGCAGCGCACGCGACCGCAGAGGAGGCTGTTGCCCAGCCCCAGGGTCCTGGCTTGNATCCAGCCTGGCTCAGAGAACAGCCTGCAGACCTGGGCCTTCGTCCAGCCCCTGTCCAGCACCTGTGCGCTGACACAGNCAGCACCTTGTGGAGAGGAGCTGAGCAGCTGTGTCGTGCATCAAGGGGGCCTACCGGTAGCTAAGTGTGGGACCACGGATGTACTTCTGCTCGGCTGTCTTGTAGTCCACTGACTCCACTGCGGCAATGGCGCAGATGATGGCCTGGGGAAAAATGGAGAGGGCTGTGGCTCAGGGGGCAGAGCTAGCCTGGAGTGCGTGAGGCTCTGGCTTCCATTCCCAGCACGGCATCAANCTGACATCCCAGGCCCCAGGGACATCGAGGCAGGAGGATCATCAAGGTCACCCTCAGCTTCACGGCAAGTTCAAGGGCAGCCTGGACATAAGACCTTGTCTGAATGTGTAACAGTTCTGACAGTCAGGAACTTGGGGAACTACCACTGATTTAGGTGGTCACACTGTGCTTCTAGTAAATATGTNATTGTTTGAAAATGTCTCTGCTGCGCATGGTGGTGCGCCTTTTAACCCTAGCACTGGGAGGCAGAAGCTAATNGATCTCTGTGAGTTCAAGGCCAGCCTGGTCTATAAAGCAAGTTCCAGGACAGGTAGGGCCACACAGAAAAACCCTGTCTTGAAAAACCAAAAATGAAAAAGAAAGGAAGGAAGGGAGGGAGGGAGGGAGAGAGAGAGAAAGAAAGAAAGGAAGAAAGAAGAAAGAGAAAGAAAGAGAAAGGAAGGAAGGGAGGGAGGGAGGGAGGGAGGGAGGGAGGGAGGGAAAGAAAGGAAGAAAGAAAAAGAAAGGGAAAGAAAGGGTCTTACTGTGCAGCTTAGGCTGGCCTGGAAGTCAGTATCCTGCCTCAGCAGCTGTGTGCTGGGATGACAGGTCTGTGCAACCACACCTTGGTGACAGGGTCTTTAGAACTATCCCGTTTGCATGGGATGTCCCAGGCCTACAGTGAGCATGCCCAGCAGCATGTGTGCTGCCTGCTCAGCAGGACCTCCCTGCTGGGGCTGTCACACCCAACCCCAGGCATTGCTAAGCCCTGAGATAGTCAAAACCANCCAGTTTTAATACACACTGATTCCAGGGGACAGATGTGGAGGTCAGACATTACCCAAGTACTTAGGAGGCTGAGGTAGAAGGCTCCCCAGTTTGAGGTCAGACTGAGCTACGAAGCTAGCACACAGCCCCACCCACAGCAGTAAGGCAATGGGAGCGACTTCGAGCATGAAGGTCTGCCCAGGGCTGGCAGCTTCCCTAACTGACCTGCACTTGCTCCTCCTGGAACCCTAACTCAGGACAGAGTACAAAGCCTCCTCAGGGCCGAGCATGGGGCACCCACCTCGGGCAGCAGCACGTCCAGGATGAAGCGAATGCGGTCCCCACTGCCACGCGCAGGCACCTCACCGTCCATGTCTCGGCAGATGCCCTGCAGGTACTCCACCACCTCGTCCAGCTGTGCCTCGTCCTCCAGGTATGTCTCCACGCACGTCACNTACTGGCCAGAGGTCAGGAACGTCTTCAGCCAGCGTGAGGGCTTGCGGCTGCACAGGATAGCCCGCAGGTGGCTCTCCGCACCCTTGGCCTTTACAATGTACTCCACCAGCTTCTGGTTGGCTCTGTCACGCGCAGCCCGGGAGCGGTCGGGCAGCACCTTCCTGCATGGCCGCCACTGTCCTGGCTGGCTGTCCCCCACAGGCTCCTCAGGGTCCCCTTTGCCCAGCTGAGGAAACCTCGTCCCCAGGACGTCCTGTTGGATGGACTTGCGCACAGGGTAGCCTGCAAGGGGAACACACAATAGGAGCTCGTGTCCACGAGGAGAATCCTCATTCTGGGGACTATCGGTGTGCCAGCTAAATGCCCCCGTGTGAAGGCAGTACTCCTCAGAGCCCCGCCCNGAATACAGCTGCCCACTTGACAGGGATGCAGGGCAGAGGGCAGCTGAGGTCACAGAACTCTGCCCAGGAGAAGACCAACATCTCAGTGCATGCACCAAGGACAGCAGGAGTCTTGGGAGGACAGTCTCTCGAGGACCAAAGGTAGACCCCATGTGAAGAACACTTATACGTACTGATATCAGCAACATAATATTCCAAGAAAGATCCAGAGAAGGAGCCGCAGCCTGTGGAGGGCACGAGAAAGGGCTGTGCTCAGACCTGCGCCCTGCCAGGTCCTGTGGCTCAGGACTCCTGGCCAGGAGCTTCTGGTTTATGCTTGACTCTGAGGCAGGTCTGTGGGGTTCGAGTCTGTCCACTGCCCCAGGAAGGNGCTGCCAGGGGTTCAGGTGACAGTCAGTCACCACATAGAGGCAGTAGTGGACCTGGGCCTTCAGTTAGTAGGGCTGTGCCTGCTCCCACCTTCCACAGAAGCAGTATTGTCACAGGTCAGCCAGGCAGGCCAAGACAGGATGCAGGACCTGCGGCCACATCCACCTCAGTTCCTCCATCCTGCCCTCAGGGGGTGCCAATGGCATGGTACACCCACACACACTCCCTGGGGTACAGCCCACATACCCAGCCGCACACGGTAGTCGGTGATAAGCGAGACACACCAGCCGATGGCCTGGGCGAAGTCCTCCTTGGCTCTGTCCTACAAAACCAAAAGCAGGGCACAAGTGGGCTGTAGCAGTTCAGGCTNCAGACTTAGGCAGGTGCTGTGTGGCCCTGGCTCTCATCTACTCCACCAGGGTATGACAGACAAGTCCCTTCAGGTGAAGCAGCCAGCAAGCCACTGGNCTGACCTTCTTAGTCTTTTTTAGAGTCTGGCCCTTGAACTCCTAACCCTCCTGTCTCAGCTTCTAGCCAGTACCCACACCTGCCTTGCGGTGTGGGCCTACCCCAGTCACCTTGGGGATGCTGTGTCCCACATCCAGATTTGTGCATGCTCACACGCATGGATGGATGCTGGGTACCATCCTCAGCTGATCTACCTCAGTCTTTCCCTGAACCGGGAGCTTGCCCGACTCTGCTAGACAGGCTGCTCAGTGAGCCCTGGGATCCTCTTGTCTGTCTCCCCAGTGCTGGGGTGACAGCCACGCACCACCATGCTTTCCCTCCCCTTGAAGTGGGTTCTGGTCCTCATGCTGGTACACTTTACCAAATGGATGCTAGTGATGAGACATGTGCCTGGTACNCATCTACAGCAAGCAGCCCCCATCACTGCCTCAGTGCCCACACCTCCCACTGTTTCCCAAGGGTGCCACTCAGAGGGACGGACTGTAACGGCCACGCTCAGGACCCGTGACACCCAACTGCTCAGGGCAGACCATCCTCCCACAGCCTGGTGCTTTGGTCTTTGAGTAAGCAGAACAAAGAGAGACAAAGCTCACTGAGGAAGGCAAGCTTAAAGCCCCAGAACGAGGGAAAATGAGACATGGCAGTGTAGTGTGACCCAGCACTCCGGGGTGAGACAGAATGCAGCAGACAGAATCCAAAAAGCCTGGGGTCTACAGCACAGTGGAAAACAAGGGGCAAGGACCGACACCCGAGGCTGTCCTCTCATGTCCACAGGGGTGGGTGCCTCGGCACACGCACACCCTCACAATTATGAGCGTGTGCACATACACACATAAACAGAACAAAGGTGACAATACCAACACAATGGCACACATGCGTGCACACACACACACACACAGGCCGCCACCTACCAGCAGTGCATGCTTTTCCTTACAGTCAAAGTGCTTGAGCCTTCGAAGTGACACGGTGATTCTTGATAGAACAGAGGCCAAGGTCAGCACGGGTAGCCTCATCCAGGGGAGACACCCCATCCTCCGAGACTTTACCCTGCTTTGGGCTGCAGCACCTCCATGACAGTGGGGCCCAGGTCCCTACCCCAACTAACCACCCTCGGGTGCACACCAGTGCCCAGGGTCACCTTCTGGAAGGTGCCTGAGGGGCCTCNGAGGCCACTGTGAGAAGGCTGCCAGCTCATGTGTGTGCTGGCCTAGCAGAGGACCTGTAGCCAAACTGGCCAGATTCAGTTCAACCAAGAACCATATTCTGCTGAACCTCTTCTTCGGTGCAGCATGCGGGGACACGGGGCCTGGGCGCCTGCCCGCCCTAGCTGTCCAGCTGAGGCACCAAGTGGCACTGTGTCAGACTATGTCAGCAGCTCTAGTCGGGGGGACCACAAAGGTCTCCGCCCCTGCCCAGGCCCTATTGGAGCACTAACCCTCGGCCTTTGGGGTTCATGTTGCCCTCAATGAAGAGCACACTGGCTTTCTTGTCTCTCCGCCGGACGCTCTTGACCTGTGGGCAAATTGGGACAGCACAGCATGACGAGGGGTGGAAATGGCACTCTCCACCTCGTCTGAGGCCCTCTCTGGGACTGGGCCAGGCCAGCCTAGTGTGGGGCGTGACCCAGGCTTCAGGCCCGCATTGCTTCCTGGGGCTCTGTGGTATTATGAGGCAGAATGCAGTCATTCTCCATTTGGGTCTTGTTTTTAACTCTTCGGATGTGCACATGTGCAGAGGTACATGTGTGAAGCCACAGGCCCTTGCCATCCACCTTTCTTGAGAAGAGGTCTCTTTGTCAGTGCATGTCTCAGACTAGCGGCCAGAGCTGCTCGAGTTCCTGTCTCTGCCTTCCATCCCAGTGTGCCCTAAGAGCTGCACTCAGGCCTTCATGGAGTACAGCAAGCATTTTACCCACCAGGCTGGTCCACCCGGCCCACTCATGTAAGCCTAGCAGTGGTGGCGCACACCTTTAATCCCAGCACTCGGGAGACAGAGGCAGGCCGATCTCTGTGTTTCAGGCCAGCCTGGGCTACACTGAGAAACCTGGCCTCAAAGAAAAAAAAGAAGAAGAATCCCAAGTAGCCAAGCTGGCCTTGAACTCTTCATGTGGGTAAGGTGACCCTAAGTGCTGGCATGACAGATGTGTGCCACCATGCTGTGTCCCTGCCTGTGCCTCTGCCTAAACACCCAGTCTCTGGCTCTGGGTTGAGAGGAAGCTGTTCACAGAGGCTGGGCACTAGGGGAAGCCCAGAATCCACCGTGTGACCTGACACAGCCCCTCTCTCTCGGCCATGTGGAAGGGAGACTGGCAAGCCTCTTCCCGAGCAGTACAGATGGTCCCCAAGATGCCAACCCTCTGGCCTAATCCTGTGACCCGAGACTGTCACACCAGTACCTGTCAGCCCTGGAAAAAGACAATTGTAAGAAAAAACACGAGAGAAGTGTGAGGAGGGTGCAGGACGGGGCTGAGCAAGGCCAGGAGTCCAGCAAGGGGCTGGAGTCCCTCAGCCAGGTGCTCCCTACATTAGGCACAGTCACTTGGCAAGCCATTCGGATTCCAGCTGCTTTCACCTCAGGCATTCTGTCTGTCTCTGCCCCTGGAACAGGGTCTTGAACTTGACACCCTTCTGCCTTAATTTCCCAAGTGCTAGGATGACAGGCCTGCAGTGTCACACACAGCCAGCATTCCAGAATTAAAAACCCACACCATCTGATAGAAATTTAACTGGGGCTCAGGTTGTGGCCCCAGTGGCATGGCACCTGTCTAGAGCTACAATGTTCCAGGTCCTGGCTTCCACTCTTAAAGGAACAGAACCAGACAGTGGTGATGCAGGCCTTTGATCCTGGCACTCGGGAGGCAGAGGCAGGAGGATCTCTGTGAGTTCAAGATCAGCCTGGTCTACAGAGCGAGTTCCAGGACAGCCATGGTTATACAGAGACCCTGTCTCGAAAAACAAAGGATTTCCAAAACAAAACATAACCCATAAAATAAGCTAAGTGTAAGGATAGCATCCCGTGACAGGGGGTGAGGGGCAGGCACAAAGGAGATGACAGGGTTGGGAGAGTCTCCACCTACAGAAGTCCCCACAGGAGTGCTGCTGTAGGCCCGTGCATAAATGTACCCTAGGGCCGTCCTTGGCAGAGCAAGCTCACTGGCCACACAACAGCCCTTAAAACACTTTATTATTATTATTATTGTTTTGTTTTTGAGACAGGTCTCATGTATCCCAGGCTAGTCTCCAACATTCTAATGTAGCTGAGGACCATAGGCTCTTGACCCTCCTGCCTCAGCCTCCTGTGTGCAGGGATTAACAGGCACGCACCACCATGCCACGACATCATAGGACCTAAACTCAGGGGTCTGGAATGAAGGAGACTTGAGGCATCCGTTCCCAAAGCTCAGCAGAGCATACTGCTCACACAGGCTTCCCTGAGGTGACATGGTGTGAATTTCATTTAGAATATCCTGTTAAATGGCCTTCATCAAATGACCAGGCCCCTGTCATGTCCCAGTCATCAGCACCTGAGCCTTCCAGCATCAACAGAGCCAGCAAACTACATGCCTGAGCAGGGGAAATGGGAGCCGAGATGGGGGACATGGTGCCCGCAGCGGGTGGCAGATACACTTACCACAGCTGGCCAAAACGGGTATTTTTGGTATTTAAGCCAGACCAGCATTCCTACTTCAAATGATCGTGGCTCTAGGATTAAAAGGAAGGAAAAGAAGGGTGAGTCAAAGTCACCTCAAACAAGTACGGGAGAGACAGAGAAACAGAAAAACCCACGTTCATCATGGCATCATTTAAACCAACGCTAACCTCAAATACCAGAAAAGCCAAGCAGTTGGGGCGGACACAGGGCCATGAGGCCCTGACTGTGTGTGTGTCTGCAGTGACAAACGTCCTGTGGTAAGAGATGAAGCCAGCAGCAGGATGGATGAGTTCTACCCCAAACCTCCATCTCTAAGTCTAACACCCTTCCAAAAGCAGACGTTTAGATGACTGCGTCCATGCCAGGCGTGGTTCATGCTGGGTGCACTCTGCACCAAAATGTAGATTATATAATCCCATGGCTCCCAGAACAAATTGTGCTCACTAAGTTCAAGGAATCTTGAGAAACTGAGGTCACAAAATGCAGAAAACACAATATTCTCAGAGGAAGAAAAGTCATTCTTTGCTGTGGTTTGAGGCAGGGTTTTTCTGTGTAGCCCTGGCTGTCCTGGAACCCGCTCTGCAGACCAGGCTGACCTGGCACTCTGAGCTCTGCCTGCCCCTGCCTCCCTGTGCCGGGGTGACAGGTGTGCACCATGCCTGGCTCATGAGGACACTGAGAATGGAACTGAAACCAGGGCTTTGTCACTGTCAGACAAGTGGTCCACCACGGAGCCACACCCTGGCTTTGTTATTAATTTCTAAGACAGGTTTTTCTTATGTAGCCCAAGCTGACCTTCAGCTTGCAGGGATCCCTCTGCCTTCGCCTGGCTTTCTGCGTAAAACTTAAAAGTTTCTGTCTGCCAAGAATCCCAGGATGAGGGACTGGGGTAGACTGTGAAAGCTTTAGCATCACAAAAACTAGTAGGAAGTGGAGGGGATGGCACCATGCTTCCCACCATGAAACCCAAAGGCTGTGAAGGGCTGCTCGGGGCAGCAGGAACTTGGGGTGGAGGTGACATGGCTCTGAGGAAGGTGATAGCTCATCTAGGAGAGGCACCAAGCACCTCAGAGACCCTGGCTGGGAACTGGCAATTGTCATAAGCTTGGTCTGGTGGGTTGAGGAAGCCATCAGCTCAAGCCTGCCGTGGAAGGACACCAGATGCCAAAGATCCCTCTGCAGCCAGGATGCCCTGATCTTCAGAACCGACCCAAATGACAAGCACCTTCGGGGCGCAGCTCACACCAGCACCCAGGCCCTTCTTACATTCTAGGTACTCAGTGGGAACTTAGCCCCGGGACTCATGTCCACGAAACAGGAACGGGAGGTGAGATGGGGATGGAATCTGGCTGGCCCTCACTAAGAACCCTGGTGCTCTGCAGGTTATCACCTGCCCAGGAGGCTGCTGACAGCCCCCGACCCCGCCTGCCCTGTATCATCTGGGCTACATCCTGGCCACACTGTGCAGCAGCCCAGCGTACACCTGGCTCAGGAGAGGCCCTGGGTTCCTCAGTAGCTGAGCCGTCTCTGTGCACTCAGCAGCCCTGACTCATAGGACAGGGCTGGCTCCCTCTCCTAAGTCCTCTGCTTCCTCTCACAGCACCATTAGAGAGGCTCTGGACAGGTCTTGGGGCAGTCAGAGCATAAACACTGAAATAGTGCCAGGTATGGAGGTGCACACCTTCCATCCCAGCATTCTTGAAGCAGAGGCAGGGGGATCTCATTGAATTAGAGGCCAGCCTGATCTACACAGCACGTTCCAGGCCAGTTCGAGACACCCAGTGAGATCCTGTCTAAAAACAAAATAAAAACAGCACCAGCGCAGAACAATGAGATGACTTTCTGGAGTGCTGCGCAGGGTGGGGCCCTCACCCGCTGCCCTCTCAAGTGTGGCACCTCTTACCGTGATACAGAAGGATCCGGGGTGGCTCCTCTTCCTCCTCCTCGTCCTCCAGCAGGGAATGGATGGACTTGAACCCTGTGGACTCTTCTGAGGACACAAGATCTGCCGAGACAGGGGGACACCACTTGATGGCCACCTCTCACCCTGCAAAGGGCTAGGGACAAAGGACCATCTATGACAAAGGACAGACCGCACAGAATTCAACAAGGGTGCACCCTTTGGTCAGATTTGTGTTTGCCTTTCTTTAAAATTTTCTACATGTACTTGTCCGTGTTTGTGCATGCATGTTGTGTGTGTGTCTGTGCATGTTTATGTGTGCGGTTTGTGTGTGTGCATACACGTGTATGTAAGCATGTTGTGTGTGAATGTGTGTGCATGCACATGTGTACACTCGAGCACACACACGGAGGCCAGAACTACTTTGTGGAATTAGTTTTCTCCTTCCACCCTGTGGGTTACCGAGTTCAAACTCAGGTCACCACNCTTGATGGCAGGTGTCTTCACCTGCTGAGCCATCTCACTGGCCCCTCCTCTTCTGTTTAAATTCTGACGCTAGGGATGAACAAAGGCTCTCACGCTGGCCAGGCAAGTGCTCTAGCTCTAAGCTCCAGCCTCAAGTACGTCTTAAAAAAATAAAAACGAACAGGAAGAGGAACAGAGTGGCACTCAGGCCACCGAGTGCAGCACTCAGTAGCACCAAGTGTGGGAACTCCAGGTGGCGACCCTGTCTGACATGTGAATGCACGGAGAACGGGCCTCCCAGAACCAGAAGGTGACTGCAACAAGGTGAGACAGTCCCCTGCTCCCCAAGACATAGTGGAGGGGGCCAGCTACTCCCTGTAGCCTGTGGCCAGGCAGAGGATGGCCTTGTGAAGGATCCCACTGTGCCCACATCCACCAGACCACACACCTGATTTCCAAATCCCCCTGCCAGAGCTCAGTGGGTCAAGACGAGACCAGCCCCTGGCTGCAGCCACCCACAGGTTTCAGAACGACCTCTGGACAGCTCCTGACACTAGGCCTCCTAATCCCCTCAGCAGGGCCCCCTCACTTACTGGGAATGTGCTTTTAACACTCTACAAGCAAGAGCAACATAGAAGTGCTTTTCAGGGATCACTAACTGCAGCCCCCAACTCTGCCTGAGCTCCCACTCCACTCAAACACAAAGAAAGAAAGAAATATTTAAAGTTACTCTGCCTTAGGGGGACAGACAGACCTGGGGTCACTGAGCCTGCTAAAACACCATGCCACAGCACACCTCAGAACCCCACAGACGGCACCCCTGCCCATGGTTACCTTCCTCTGGTTTGTCACTGTCACCAGCACTGCGCAGCACCATGGCCTCCCCAGACCAGCTCCTAGGGGAGGGCGCTGCCCCCACAGTTCCAGTCCCCAGCTGCCTGGCGGGTGGGTTCTGGCCTCCATCCAAGCGTGGCCTCTTTGTGGGGCGTCTTCTGCCTCTCTCAGAGGCCGGAAGCAGCTTGCTGCTGCCTGATGGCACAACCCGGTCACAGCCTTTGACCCCAGCACAGGTGTCCTCTCCACAGGTTTGGGAGAGTAGCCTAGGTGAAGCCAGGGTCACACAGCTGCTTGCCTGTCCCTCGCTCTCTGCAACACTCTCCTCCACCTTAGAAAGGCGAGACTCTGTTCTGCGGCGCCGGGTAGGTTTCTCTCCCAAATTCCTCTGCCTTTTATTGGTCGTGTCCTCCTGTCCATGGTCCAGTCTTGACCCAGAACTGTTGTCCTGAGACCCATCTGCAGTGGGGAAAAGCAATGCTGCTCTCGGGGTTCCATGCCTTGGGAGGCCTGGCTTGTGCCCCACGCTGCACCTGGGGTCCTCTTCAGATGCAGACAACCCCGACAGGCTCTGTGGTCGGCATTCCCACCTCCTCTTGGGTGTGCGCTGAGCAGTCACATCTTCCCCATCTTCACTGCAAAAAGATGGAGAGGGAACATTGGGGACCCAAGAGGCCACATCTGCGTGTGGCTTCTCTTTCTGGGACAACGTGGTCTCATCTTTCGTTAGATGGCTTTCAGGACTCAAACTGGTCCTCTCATTCAGGATATCCAGGGCCACTCGCAGGGAGCGTCGATAGGTCAGCTCCTCCAGGGGAGTCGCTGGAACGTCATTCTGAGAGGCTGTGGAGACAAAGATCCACACAATGAGGACTCCACTCGGGTGCCTAGGGCTCACCATTGCAGCCATGCGGCAGCAGACTCAATGACCACACTTAAGTGCCTGGCACCCATCTCTACAGAGCCACAGGCAGGTCCGGCACTACTCTGCTATGTGTCCCCCCAAAAAAGAGGACAAAGCCAAGATACGGGTATACCTTCACTCTGGACTATGACTGAAGAACAGCATACACCCAGAATGACCTCAGCCTGACTGGCTAACCACTAAATCCTTCCAAGTTCCGAAACAACACTGTAAGCATATCTGAACGTCCTGCACTGTTTATCTGAATGGGATATCGGACAGCTTCACACTCAACTGCCTCCGCCTACCAGACCCATACTTGGTGCCTGCTTAACAAATGCTAAAGGATGCTTATAAGCAAGCAGCCCCCAACACTTCGAGCCAGCACTGGGGACACCCTTGTTCTCTAAGCAAGGTGATCAACGCAGNCTGTAGCTGCCCCTCAACAGCCCTTGCTTTGGCTGCCACGGGCCTGTCCCTGCTGGGTGGTGACTGCCGGTGTCTAGGACCCTTGCCATGTGTGCCACTGCCAGGTCTGGAATGGGGTGCAGAAGAAGTCTAGCTCAGCCACAAGAGGAAGGGGTGCAGGGTGCTGAACTGAGGTCTCCACACACAAAGAAGGAGTCCCACGCAGCCAGACTCATCTCACCGACGGTACCTTCNGGTGACATGGAGGTGGCGGCATGGAAGCTGACCACTCTGTCCTTGCTGCCCTGGGCTTTTTAATTGGCAATTTATGTATGTATGTCTGTATGCATATGTGTATGTCTATCTGTATGTTATATGTGTTTCTGTATGTTATATACCCATGTGTATGTGTATGTCTATCTGTATGTTATATGTGTTTCTGTATGTTATATACCCATGTGTGTATGTCTGTATGTTACGTATGCATGTGTCTGTCTTAAGTATCCCTGAGTGTATGTGTTGCTGTCTGTTATGTGTGCATGTGTGACTGTCTCTATGTTATGTATGCATGTTTGTGTCTCTTTGTTATGTACACATGTGTCTGTCTCTAGGTCTGTCTGTCTGTCATGTACGCATGCAGTAGTTCTCCATGAGAGCAGGCCCCCACCACGGAGCTCTAGCCCCAGCCCAGCACTCACTACCGCAGAGGCGGAGTCTACAGCAGGCTGGCCTGGACCTGCATCCCACTAACCCCACCTTCCTAGTCCTTCTGACCATGAGCTTCAAGGCCATTTCCATCCCCAGACAGTGGCCTCTGGGACTCAGGGACAGTAGCTCTTTGCTCCTGTGGGACAGGCGTCCTCTCCCGTCCTCCTTGCCCATCACAAGGCTCTAAGGTGCTCTTGCTATCTGGAAGGTCTGGCTCCGGCTGAGAAGCAGTTGGTATGTGGAGGACCCCAGCTGGAACCGTGATCCCAGCCCTAGAAAAGCTGAGGCAGGAGGACTGCCACCACTTCCAGGCCCGCTTGGGCTTCAGTATAAGACTCTACCTCAAACACTAAGAAACAAATACAAAAAAAATCTACAGAAGCAGAGACTGCAGCTCAGTGGTTGGCTCCGTCAGCCAGCACTACCCAACAAAAAGCCACAAACNTTAGCAACTAGCGCCGACTCTGGTGTGGGCTTGAAAAGCAGGTGCCGAGTTGGGAGTAAGTCCCTACTCTGCACAAGGCCCTGGGTTCTGTCCCCAGCACACAACACATGAACATCATCACAGCACTGGGGACTCGGCGCTAGGAGAATCAGGAGTTCAAGGTCAGCCCCTGCCCTACAGTGATTTCAAGACCAACCCAGGCTACATAAGACCCTGTCTCAAAAGGGGGAAGAAAAAAAAAAAGCAAGCAATCCATTTTTCCTTCTGTGAGGTTCCCCAGAATGAAGAGGTGTGGGGGATGGCCCTGTCGCTGTGGCACAGCACCTTGGTGGCCTGGCTGAAGCCCTTACCCAGGAAGGCAGCAATGTTCTCAATGTGGGACTTCTGCAGCTCCTCCACGGCAGAGCTCTTCACCTGGATCCTGCGACAACAAAGAGCCGGTTAGTGCCATCAGCCTGCAAACCTCACTGTCCAGATGTCCCCCTCAACCTTCTTCTCATATCCAAAGTCACACTGAAGGAGGGACATGGAGGGACACACTGCCGGAGGTGACAGGCACAGCCAACCAGGGCGGATATGGCTTTTTTTCTCTCTCTTTTTTTCTCCCATTTTTTCCCCGCTTTTAAGAAAGAAAAGGTCGGCTGGCGTTAAGAGTAAAAATAAATTCAAATTGGGACTTTCATGAGGCAAATCCGACTTTCAACTGCACAAATAACTCCTTTGTTAGGTTTTCCGAGTAGCCGCTAATGTCACCGAGAGCTGTTTACAGCCCAGCAGGCGCGTTTTAGTTTAAAAGGACGCACTTCCCTTTTAAACTCAAGTATTCAATTACCTTCCCTGCCGCAGGGAGAGCGGGAGCTGGGGACTCTCGAGTGGTGGCGGGCTCTGAAGATGGTAGCAAGAAGGAGCAGGCTGGGGGACCCGGGAGACGGGCAGCTAGTGGACTCTTCAGAAGTGAGGATTGTGACAGGGGACCGTACGCAGGCTCACAGCCACATCGTCCTTGCAGGTGACCCATGAAGGGTCACCAGGTGCAGGACAACAGAGTCCTGCCACCCATCTGCCTTTCTGGCGTGGAAAAATATTTTTTCTTAGTGGCGCAGTGGGCCTGGCACAGCTGGAGCACAAAGAAGATACACTGGTCCTTGGTAGGAGGGGACCACAGCATGGCTCCCTGGGGATAATTTCTATTTATTCNCCCTTGAGACCCCTTTCCCTGCAGATTCCTGGGCCTCATGTAAGACCTTCAACTTGAAATTGGTGTCAAATAAAACCCGTTGTCCTTTCNACAAGGCTATCAGTGTGGAAAGATAAGTCCAGCAGAATAGGCTTCTCTTCCTTTTGTGAGAACCATTCAGAAACCTCAGACAGAAGGGGAAAGAGTATTAAAACAAAAAACAAAACAAAACAAAAAAAACACACTTAACTTTTCCTTTAGCGAGAGTATTTGAACATCTAGAAATAGTTCCTTTTTTCTCTTGTTTTTCGCTGAAGTCTCAGTTCTGGCCAAAACCTATGTATAAAACAAGGAAAAAGAAAAAAAAGAGTTCTTGTTATGGCAGCGCAGGAACAGAGACATGTGGCAAGCCCTCCCGAGGTGACGGCCATAGGATTTAACAGACATCTAATTTGAGCTCCTTTGATTCAGACAGAGAAACTGAGGCACGTCAGCCCATGGCCATCTGAGGTTAGGGCACAGGCTCAGCACTTCCTGCTAAATTACTAGAAAGCACCCCCAAACACCACAGTTATTCTCTGTCTGGGGGCTCCTAGCTAGACACTCCCTGTAGTCACAGCCTTCCATGCCTTTTTATAGCTGACTCTGGTTATTTTTATTTATTTTTTGAGTTTTTTTTTTTCTTTTCCCTAAGTGTGAAAAATAATTAAAGACAATTCCGGATATAGAGGCTCCTAAGCGCCAGACCAAAACTCGGTGGAGTGGAGGGAACCCCGGGACGCGTGCCAGCAGATCCGGGCGCCAAGCATTCAGGCTCAACTCTTTCTCCCAGAGTCACTCCGAGGGAGTGGAGCCTGATAAAGACTTTATTGTCACCAAAAGTCATTTCTAATTCCACAAATTAAGAGAATAAGNGCTGTCACCTTCGCAGGCCACAATCGCTTCTCCCATCGGCAGAGGACATACTTGGCATCCGTCATGACTCGGAGCTGTGGCAAGAAGGGAGTAGCTACGCTCAGGGTGCTACAAGGCCTGATGCCAGAGGTGCCCTGCAACAAAACGTGTGTGATGGTTTAGAAAGGCGTTTGCTTGCGTTCAGTGACATTCGCACAGACAGGAGCTTCAAGGGCAGAAGCTGGCCTCACACAGCCTCCAGGAGACAGAACCTGGCCATCAAACAGTCAAGTGCAGGGTCCTGGGACTTGGGGAAGTGGCTGCACTGCTTTCCATAAGTAAAACTCAACAGACCCCTTCTTCAAGGTCGCACCCCGGGCACCCACAGCAGCAGCAGGCAGGNGTCCAGTCAAAGCTCACAACCCTCCTAGCCTTAGGCCTGAAGGGTGACTGCAGCACACACACGGCTGCCCCATTTGTTCCCTGGAAGGACAGGGACAGATGCAGGCGTTCACGACATGACACCCATGGCAGAGGCAGCCAGGCCTGTGGACAGAAGTGGAAAGCTGGGGGAGGGGGACCAAGGCAGCAGGAAGGACACCAGGGACAAGGAGGAGACCCGCTGGCAGAAACCAGGGTTTATGTAGTAGAAACAAGCTAGGGTTCCCAGAGGGGGTATGGGCAGCAGAGTTGGGGGGCTAACGGCTAATACAGGGTTCCCAGCAAGGATGGGATTTCAGGAAGTAAATGAGAACTTCTAAGCAGGTATGGGAATTCAGAAAACAAAAGATAGGGCTCAGGTAGCAGAAGGTTTGGGCAGCAAATATGGGTTCATAGCAAGGGAGGAGGTTCAGGGAGGAGAGTCAGGCAGCAGAGATAGGGTTTGCAGCAGGGACCAGGTTCACAGAAGGGGAGCAGTACAGGAAGCAAAGATGGGGTTCACATAAGGGACTGAGATTCAGGCTGGAGAAACTGGAGTCCGACGGGAAATACAGGGTTTGCAGCGACGATGAGACCAAGCTACAGGGACATAGGCTGCGAAGACTGGGACTCTGACATGAAANTCTAGGTTCACAACAGGGATAAGGTTCGAGCAGGAAATTCTGGGTTTGGACTGCAGAGAGGGGGTCCAAAAGGAAGAAATGGGNGTTCAGGCTGCACAGTGGGGTCCATGCAGGAAATTCTGAGTTCTCAGCAAGGACACAGGTTCAGGCTGCAGAGACGGGGGTCGAGTAAGAAATGTTGGGTTCACACTGCAGAGGTGGGAGAATTGGGTTAATTCGGGGCTTCCAGCAGGAAATTCGGGATCTCAGCAGGGACACGGGTCCCGGCTGCAAAGAGGGGGCATTAGGCAGAAAACTGGGTATTCAGGCCGCAGAAGAGGGTTATCAGGCCGGAAATACCGGGTTCAGGCTGCAGAAGACAGGAATCAGGCCGAAAATATGGGGCTTTGAGGGGGACGGGGTCTCAGACTCCAGAGAGGGGGATTCAGGTAAGAAATGCAGGGTTCGCAGCTGGAAACTGGAGGCTCTCAGCACCCACGGGGCTCGGCCGCACATGGGCCCTGCGCAGAACCGGACGCGGCCCAGCGGGTCCGGCCCAGCCGCCGCCCTTCCCCAGGCTCTCCGCCTGTGCCCCGCCCGGCCCTCCCAAGGCCGCAGCGGGCTCACCCACCCCCAGCCCGCCCGACGCGGAGTCCGAGCCTGAGCGACCAGGCCGCGGCGGTCCCAACGGCGGAAGCCCGCCCGCCAACCGCCGCCGCCAGCCCGCGCGCTCACCGCCTCCACCGCCGCGCAGATCCCCGCGGGCTGGGGGCGGGGCCTGCCTCACCGCGGCGCCAGGCCCCGCCACGCCCCCGCCCAATAGGAGGTGCGTACCTGCGCCTCGGCCCCGCCCCCAGACGCTCGCGGCCGCT
>LZPO01044393.1:385275-399210 GCA_001675575.1 Neotoma lepida
AGGGACACAGAGATGGAGAGAGGGACACAGAGATGGGGACAGGGACACAGAGATGGGGACAGGGACACAGAGATGGGGACAGGGACACAGAGATGGGGACAGGAACACAAAGATGAGGACAGGTACATAGAGATGAGAGACAGGGACACAGAGATGAAGAGAGGGACACAGAGATGGGGACAGGGACACAGAGATGGGGACAGGGATACAGAGATGAGGACAGGGACACAGAGATGGGGGACAGGGATACAGAGATGACGACAGAGACACAGAGATGAGGACATGGACACAGAGATGGGGAGAGAGACAAAGATACAGACAAAGGCAGAGAGACAAAGAAAAATAAAGACAGAAAGACGAAGACAGACATAGGGCCAGATAGACATATTCCCCTGAGACTGACCCGCACGCCATCTTCATGGCCGTGCTGACACCTGCTGGGTGAGGACCCGAGGCCCAAGAGGCACTCATTCTTGTGTTTCCAGGTCTGTGAGCACTCTGCCGTGAGCACTCTGCCCCTCCCCGTAGTCACAGGCATCTGGCAGCCGGACGCCATCCAACCTGCCTGCTCAGAGAGGGGGCCTTGTGTGGCTCAGGCCCACATCAGGGCCTGCTCTCACAGTGCTCCCACTGCCCCACACACGAACTGCTGGGGTGACACTGGGTATTCCAGAGGGAACCATCCACACCCTGGCCCCTGGAACCTGTAAATGTCACCTTAAGAGTTAAGTCTTTGTAGAACCAAGATGTGGTGCCAGTGATGTCAGGGACATCCACATCCCTGGGCACCGGCTGTGTATGCTGGGTGCTAGGCAGCAGCGAAGGAACTTCCCNAATTCTCCACCTCAGTTTCTCACTATGGGCAGAGCAGGGGCCTCAGGGGGGCTCAAGAGCTCCGTGTGAGAGACTGTCATTGTCCCTTATTGGGAACGGAAGACNATGGAGGGGATGAAGCTCAGTGGGCCGACCCCTTGTCTGGAATCCCTTCACCCTCAGGCAGCGTCCTTGCTGCTCCCTGCTGTGGGTGCATCTCACCCTGGGCCTCTGCTGCTCACACACCTGCTGTGGCTCCCTCCGCCCTCAGGACAGTGGTGACGCTCTTCCAGGTGGCTCAGGACTCCAGCTCCACCCACCGCAGGTCCTGCCTCAGGCCCCCGCAGGGACTCTTTCTTCTGCTGGGTGCTGACCCTTCCCAGAGGCCTGGCTCTCTCTTCCTTTTCAGTTCCTATAAACTGTTTGCTCTGCCAGAGCCTTCCAAGATAGACAGAGGACAGATGGACAGACAGCTCACTTATACAGCTTCCTAAGCTCAGGCACCAGTTGTTTTCTGTGTTTCTNGTTTGCCTTCCCTCCTTTCCTGCTGCCCCAGGGTCTCACACAGCTCAGCCTGGCCTCCAGTTAACTCTCTAGCAGAGGATGGCCTTGAACTCCTGATCCTCCTGCCTCAGCCTCCCAAGTGCTGAGGTGACATGCCTGAGCCACCAAGGCCTTGCCTGCCTCTCTCTGTGCCTCTCTGTCTCTTACCAGGACTGGACAGGAGTGTGTTGTGCCTCCCACCCCCACCCCTGCTTCCCACACAGCTGCAGGTGACCCTGGCCTAGGGGCACCAGGTGCAGCTGGCTGCCTTGCACCTGATTGAGTCCCTTCCTCACCTGTGAGGCAGGTGTCCCCCTCCCCCCAGAGAACCTCACTCTCTCTCCCAGCCATCCCTGTGCCCTTGGTAGTGAGGGGCTCTTCCTTTGGGCCCACTTAACAGATTAGAGAAACTGAGGCTGGGGCTGTGGTCTCCATGGACACAAAGCTGGGGNGGGAATCCCAGTGCCTGTGGGTTCCCAGGCCCAGGGTGTGTGTGTGTGTGTCTGGCTGGCGACGCACTTCGTCACCATCATTCGGTGTTTCAAGTTCAGGAGTGGATGCCGGGGGATTGGATTGAAATTCTCCCTCCGTGCAGGGCGGCTCTGAAATCCTTAATGCATTGTTTAGACAGCAGCTTTCAACCTCGGAGGAGGGGGTGGGAGGGGACAGGTCACCTTTTTTTTCCTGCACAAAGGTCAGCCTCAGACTGTTGCCAAGGCGACAGCTGGCTTAAAGATGAGGGTTTTAGGAGGAGATGGTCTCAAGCCCCCTTGGGAAGATGCTCCGGGTGGGCTGGATGGGAACCTTGGGTCCTTTGATCACTGTGTGGGGGATCCCGGAGGGAATGTGGGGTTCAGAGAACAGATCTAGGCTGGGTCTGCGGTCCCATCCAGATTACTGTGACTCTCAGCTTGTCAGTCAGGGAAATGTGAGCAGTGAGCTCCCCACAGGTGGGGCCGGATGGAGGGCTTGGGGACCAGGCAGGTGACAATGTAAGGATGAGCAGGGTCTAAGAGAGACTCATTTCTCCTGTCTACCTCCTATCCAGACATACACCTCAGACCTGGACACCTGGAAGAGGAGGGGTAGATTGAAAAGTGACCCCAGTATGTACAGGGAACCCCGGTGCCGGTCTGTAATGGTCACCTCTGATGCTGATGGAAGGCAGGGCCGGGCTGGACACACCTGGCTTCAGCCCTAGTAACAGAGGACTTTTGTCTGTTTTTGTTTTGTTTTGTTTTTTTATTCTTTTGGTTTTTCGAGACAGGGTTTCTCTGTGTAGCCCTGGCTGTCCTGGAACTCGTTCTGGACTCGAACTCAGAGAGATCCTGCCTCTGTCTCTCGAGTGCTGAGATTAAAGGTGAGCACCACCACCAAAAAGTTTGTGTTTACTTTTCTATGCGTTCATGTGCGGAGGTCAGAGGACAACTTGCCGAACTTGGTTCTTTCTACTGTGTGAGTTTCAGGAATCGAGCTTGGGTCATCAGGCTTGGCAGCAAGCACATTCACCCACTGAGTCCTTCTAATGACCCTGAGAACCCATGTTCTTAAGACAAGAAATAGGGCTGGAGAGACGGCTCACGACCTCTTTTGACCCACACGGGCTCCTGTACACACATGGTTCGTGTACGTACATTCAGGCACACACATATACACATAAAAATAAAGCAATTATATTTTTAAATGAAGAAAAGAGAGACAATAAATAAGTGGGTGTGGTGGCTCACACAAGTAATTCCAGCACTCTGGAGGCTGAGGCCGAGGACGGCTGTGAGATCCAGGCGAGCCTGGAGTACAGNGCGTATCATAAAAGCAGGGGGAAATGAAGACAAGGTTGGGAGTGTGTCGCGACTGTGGACGTTTCTAACAAACAGTAAATTCTGGCCACCAAAGTGTTGGGACGTGTGTCAGTGAGTCNGCCTGGACTGGATCCAGGGACCCAAGTAAGACATCAATGGGAACAGAGCGAGGTTCCAGAAGCAGAAGGACGTTTCTGTGAGTGCGTCTCTGTCCCACTGCGGGGTGGGACTGTCACACACTGGCACCCAGATCAGAGCCAGTGACTAAGGACTCTGGAGTCCAGGCCACTTCCCTGGTGACTGAAATATGACTCAGAAATTTCAAGTTCATCGACAAAACACGTGCTTGGAGGCTGGGGAGATGGCTGGGTGAGTATGGTGCTTGCCATGAAGCATGAGGGCCCGAGTTCGAATCTGCAGCACCCAAGGGAAAAGCAGGAGAGGTGACATGTGCCTGTAACCCCAGCACTGGGCAAATGGACCCAGCCCAGGAGAGCTGGAGAGTGCTGGGTTCAGTGGGAGAGACCGTGTCACAAATAATAAAGTGGGTGTTAGCTGGGCGGTGGTGGTGCACACCTTTAATCCCAGCACTCGGGAGGCAGAGGTAGTCGGATGTCTATGAGTTCAAGGCCAGCCTGGGCTACAGAACAAGTTCCAGGACAGCCAGGGCTACACAGAGAAACCCTGTCTCAAAACAAAACCACATTCAAGGGGTAGAGAAATAGCTCAGTGGTTAGAGCACTGGCTACTCTTCCAGAGGACCCAAGTTTGATTCCCAGCACCCACTTCCAGCAGCTGTAACTCCAGTTCCAGGGGATCAGACTCCTTCTTCTGGGCTATCCTGACACATACATTTAGACATAATTAGAAAATAATTCAAAAATAAATCTTTAAAAACCAGGCATTAGTAGTGCATGTCTTTAATCCCAGCACTCGGGAGGCAGAGACAGGAGAATCTCTGTGAGTTCGAGGCCAGCCTGGTCTACAGAGTGAGTTCCAGGACAGCCAGGGGTATACAGAGAAAACCTGTCTGGAAATCCCCCCATTCACCCAAAAACCAACCTTTTTTTTCCATTTTTTTTATTATTATTAAAACATTCGATGTACAACTNCAGGAGAGATAATATACAGATAGTTTGAACATAAATAGAGGTACAAATTCTTATCCTAATAGTGAAATGAAATGTATCACTGAAGCTTGCCCAGTGACTGGGCAAAAGCCAAACTCATTTTATGCTACAGTCATCCTAGGGTCCTTCCTGCTAGGTAGCCTCCCTGGATCTGTGGATTGCAGAGTGATTATCCTTTGGTTTATATCTAGTATCCAGCTATTAGTGAGTACATACCATGTTTGTCCTTCTGAGTCTGGGTTACCTCACTCAGGATGATATTTTCTAGTTCCATCCATTTGCCTGCAAATATCATATGGTCATTGTTTTTCTCTGCTGAGTAGTACTCCATTGTGTATATGTACCACATTTTCTTGATCCATTCNTCAGTTGATGGGCATCTAGGTTGTTTCCAGGTTCTGGCTATTACAAATAATGCTGCTATGAACATAGTTGAGCATGTATCTTTGCGGTATGAATGAGCGTTCCTTGGGTATATGCCCAAGAGTGGTATCACTGGGTCTTGAGGAAGATTCATTCCCAATTTTCTGAGAAACCGCCATACTGATTTCCACAGTGGTTGTACAAGTTTGTACTCCCACCAACAGTGGAGGAGTGTTCCTCTTACTCCACATCCTCTCCAGCATAGACTGTCATCAGTGAAAAAACAACCTTTTTAAAAGGACTGGTGAGATGGCTCCATAGGTGACGGGGATGTCACCAAGCCTGACAACCTGAGTTCGAGCCCAGGACCCACGTGGTAGAAGGAGAACTGACCTCCTCGAGTTCTCCTCAGACCTCCACAGATGGGTGATGTGACCAGCACACCCACCTCGTATGTAAGCATACACTGATAAATAAACAAGTAGATATAATAATAAATGGTTAAAAACAGGTAAAATCAAGATGAATCTTTGAAAACAAGAGACATTTGACCCTAAAACAAACCAACACACATATTCCTTCCTGTCCTGTGTTCTGTGTCCCTGGCCAACAGGAGCCTTGTCTAGAGGTTCTGGTCCCGGAGGGCGGTAAGGAAGGCCCCAGCAGCAAGCGCTGGTCCCTGGTCATCATTCTTAGCAATCCCGCAAACTCCCAGTCATGCTTCACTAGGGATCTGGGAGCCTGGAGAGGCCTGAGGGGCAGTGTTCCTCTGAGGAGACTCCCTGCTGGGCCAGGGCTCGGTGCCGCACGCAGATGCACACATGTAAGCGCTCTGCAATTTACCCCCTTTCTTTTCCTAAAGTCAGACCCTGTCTGGAGCAGGGGCTGTCCTGACACCACAGATTTCACGGCCCTTTCATCACGCCAGCCTGTGGCTAGAAGGAGCCCAGCCCAGCTCACAAAAGCCCCCTAAGCCCTCCATATCCATCCCTACACCCCATATTCTCCAAGTGGGAGCCTTCTCCCTCGTTTCCTATTAACTTCAAAAGTCGCAATCCTATTACGGTGGGGTTGGGGGTTGGGGGTGGGGAGAGCAGCCCACTGGAAGAGGACACCATTTCTTCATTTCTCCGCCAACCCAGGCTGGGCGGGGAATCCCGGAGACACCTGGTGACTTGAAAGGCTGTCCCCTGGTCNCCACGTGTGCACAGGCACAGATGCAGAACAAACACACATGCCGTGGATTGCACCCGCGCCCTGGAACATGACTCAGCGATGAATAGGACGGAACCTGCAGCCCTTGGCCCCAGCGCTCAAAGGACGACGCTGGGGGAGACACCTGTGCAAAGGCCAGGGGGGCAGGGACACTTTAGTTTGATCCCATGATGCAGTGGAGTTCTAGGGTCAGAAAGCAAGGATTCAGGGGCAGTGTCATCCCTGAGGGGTGTGTTAGTACAGTCAAGGGAAACCCATGTGCTAATCACACAGGGGATCCCATGGGTGAGAAAGCTACTAGGAAACCCCCAAGTTCTAGNGACAAAGGGGACACACAGGTGCTAACACAGGGAAGGGAGCCTGGTGCTAAAATTACACAGGAGACCCCGAAGTTCCTTGCTGATGTCCCCTCCCCCTCTTTCTCTCTTTCTAAAACTTATTGANAAATAGACAGCTCCCTGCAGCTGAAGAGGTCCCGAAAATGTGTTTCCATTGGCCAGGTTTCTGAGAGGGGCCTACAAATGGTACCAAATAAACGTTGCACAGATGAACAAATGCCTGAGGAAGTCCCCATGGCCTTGGTCTCCCCTCAGGCTGTGTCCTGCAGAACCAGCCCCTCCATTCCACAACTCCGCTGAGCCTAGCACTCAGGGCTCTCCTGTTCTCACTCAGCTCAGCCTCAGTTTCCCCATCCATATCTGCTCAGCCACAGAAGTCGGCCACACTAGGCTCAGCAGCGGCTGGGCCCCTCTGGCTGACAGGTTGTCAGGTAGGTGTCATGGTGGGGCCTTGGTGTCCCCTGGAAAATGGANCCCCGGCCTGGCCGCTAGCAGGGCTGGTGTTCTGGAGACTCCTTGAGAAGAGCACACCACCACTGCTGGGTCTCCATTGGCCTCCTCGCTCCACCTAGTGGCTGCCAGAGCTGCGGGCCACACACAAGCCAGGAGAGCGAGGGACACCTCCTCTGACCCACTTTCCTTCCATACTCTTGTTTGGGAAAGTGAGGCACTGACCCACTGGCTCTGTGACCTTCTCCAGGGACATTCTTCCTCTGTGGCCTCAGTTTTCCCCTTTGTAAAATGGGTATAAACAAGCAGAGAGTTGTGTTTGCTCAGCCAGATGAAGAGGGTTGGCTGTTGTCATACAATAGGCACTCCATCAATGTTGGCTATTGACTAATACTGAGTTCGAGGCCAGCCTGGTCTACAGAGTGAGTTCCAGGACAGCCAGGGTCACACAGAGAAACCCTGTCACAAAATAAACGAAATAAAATGCGAAGCTGTGAGATTGAGGGACAGCAAGGCCGGCTCTGGTCTGTCCATCTCCTTCCTTCTCCACACAGGGAAACTGAGGCCCAGAGTGTCTCNGCAGCAGCAGGGCTCCCCACCCCACTGTGCAGAGAAGCGTGAGCCCACCTCCCCTCTTGTTGCCCTCCAGGGAAGGGTCCAGCTTCAAGGCAGAGACCAGGCCAAATTGAAATTGATCGTGGGGAACAGCTCGGCAGGGTGGAACAGACATGAGCCCGCCGGGGAGCACGGGGGCACCAGAGCATGAGAACGCGCGCCTGCCTGTGATGGAGGAGAGCTTCGTGTGTGTGTGTGTGTGTGTGGGGAGCTGCTAACAGAGGCCTCCCAGGACCCAGAGGACAGGGAGCAGGGTGTCTGCTGCAGGAAGAGGGAGGACACCCTCTCAGTCATTCACTCACTCATTCATTCACTCACTCATTCATTCATTCACTCCAGAACGTAAGGAAATGATTTTCCATATGTGTGTTTATGGCCCTGTGGCTCCCCAGGAGCCCTTTCCTCTACCTTACTTGTGGTTTTTAAATTATTTACTTATTTTTGAGTTGGGGCTCTCTAAGTAGCCCTGGCTGTCCTGGAACTCACTCTGTAGCCCAGGCTGGCCTTGAACTCAGAGATCCGCCTGCCTCTGCCTCCTGAGTGCTGGGATTAAAGGCGTGCACCACCATGCCTGGCCTTTTAAAAGTGTGTGTGTTTGTGTGTGTTTGTGTGTGTGTGTATGTGTGTGTATGTGTGTGTGTGTGTGTGTGTGTGTGTGTGTGTGTGTGTGTGTCCACGGAGGCCAGAACGGGCGGTCAGGTCTCCTGAAGCTGGCGTCACAGGCAGTTGTGAGCCGCCATGCACGTGCTGGCACTGAACCCTGGTCCTCTGCAGGAGCAGCCTGTGCTCTAACCGCTGAGCTCCCCTGCTCTGTGGCTAGTCCATGGCTGTCCGTGGAAGGAGCTATGGCAGAATCTGTAGCAAAGGAGGCAATCAAGAGTGGCAAACCCTTCCTTATTGTAGGGGAGGGTCTCCTCTCTCTGCTCAGGGCAACTTCTGGATGATTCCCAGCAGTGTGTGTGACACAGTGAAGTCCAAGTCCCCAGGATGACCCAGAGACAGCAAGCCATTGGGGCTGTGCACACAGCCCTCAAGCAGCAGGTTCTGCATTGGACCACAGAGTAAGGGTTTTCTGTGGGCTCCAGCTGTCCTCCGTACCTCAGTTTCCCAGGGCGGCCTCTGAGCCCTGGTGACCAGGCACGTGGCCGAGGGGCAGCCATGTTCCCCTGAAGGCCTGCAGACTCTGACCCGGAAGCCTCCCCTCGGTGCCTGGGCCGAGGGTCGAGCCCCAGATCATCTCCTGGGACCCCTCTTGGGGGACAGCTTCCACTCTGGGATTAGGGAGCCNGGGTCAGGGGTCAACAGCATTTGCCTCGGCTCCATTCAGACCGTGAGGGGATCGGTTCTCCCTGCCATCACGAATTTCCTGAACAAAAGCCAAGCGGAGGGACCGAGAGGGCGATCGGTGCGCCCTGGGGATGCCCGGGCGCTGAGAGACATTCCCACAGTCTCCTCCGCCCACGTGACCCGCATTCCCCCCTCGGACACAGGAAGAGGGACTGAGGGGGCCATCCACCTTACAGGTGGGGAAACCAAGGCTGGGGGCCCAAGTGGCGGAGCTGCCCAGCGGCCACGCAGACAGGGGACCTCGCTAAGTGACCGAGGACGCGGTCGCACAATGCACCCAGGCTCAGGCGGGAGGTGGCAGCCGTTCCAGCCAGTGGACAAAGGCGGGCAGCCCGGGCCCGCGGGGGCGCGTTCCGCTCGTCAGCGCCTGTTCCACTTGAATCCACCCTGGACAGGCCAGAATAATCCCTCCCTGGGCCACTGCTGGGCCGTGACGACTTGAAGGGNCCCGGTGGGCCTGATTGACAGCTGGGGGTGGGAAGGTAGGGGAGCCCAGAGCCCCCCGACACCCTGAAGCCTCTCTCCACCCCCAGGCACTGGGAACAGCATGGAGAATTATGGTGGTGATGGTAGGGAAACAGAGGCACGGAGCCCACCTAAGCCTGGATGCTGAGGTCATCCGTGGGGTGCCACTTGAGCCCACCTGAGACATCCTCGCCCTGGTCCTGGCTTAGTCCTGGCAATCACTCACCCCCTGTTCATTTTCTCTGCATCTGGACTACCAGTTCCCGCAGGTGTCTGGGCCTGGGCCAGAAGACAGGCCCCACAAGAGGCCGGGAGATAAAGTCCTAACCAGGTGGCCTCAGTTTCCCCAGCCGTTCAGCAAGCAGTTCCTGAACGTCCATCAGGGCTACCCCTTCCAATTCCCTANGTATGTAGTCGGGTATGGCCCCCGGGGACGGTGGGTGACTTCACAGCCATGGTTGGATCAGGGAGAAGAGAGTGTGGGACACAGAGCACTCCTCCCCCAAGGAGGCCTTGAGGTCAGAGAATTCTGGGAGAAATGCCAGAGCCATTTAGAGATCACAACCCCTCCAGCAGCCTCAATAGGAGAAGCAGGGCATGGTAACACACACCTGTCATCCCAGCACTGAGACAGGAGGATTGCTGTGAGTTCCAGGCCAGCCTGGTCTACAGAGTGAGTTCCAGGGCAGTCAGAGAGACAGAGAAACCCTGTCTCAGAAAAACCAAAATAATAATGATAATGATAATAATAATAATAATAATAATAATAATAATAATGATAAATGGAAAAGCTGTAACTCAGTTTGCAGAGCTCTCGCCTAGCCATGCATGAAGCCTGGGTTCCATCCCCAGCACCCCATAAGCCAGGCTTGGTGACACACACCTGTCATCCCAGCACTTGGGAGGCTGAGGCAGGAGAATCAGGAGTTCAAGGTCATCCTCGGCTACATAGTGAGTTTGAGGCCAGCCTGGGCTACATCAGATCCTGTCTCAAACCAACCAACCAACCCAACCAAACAATAAAACATAAAAGGAAAGAGAAATCCCACAAAACCCCTCCTTCTCCCTCCCAGCTCCCTCCACCCACCCGCTCTGCACGGTGGTCCCTCCCTGTTGTCTGTTCAGCTTCTGCCCATCCCCATGGCCTTGAGGAAAAGGCTCCCCACAGCCACTCCTCCTCTGCGATGGTTCCCACGGGACCCCGAGGAAGCTCACAGCCATCCTTCTTCAGTTAGCCAACTCGGCACCCGGCCCCGGCAAACACACAATCAATATCAGGAAGGAACTTCAAGGAAAAGCTTCAAGGAAACCGGAACACAATGACAGGCCACGTGGACATAACGGGGGTGCAGGGACCCCGAGATTAGAGCTCCTTGGGACTCTATGCTGCTAGGGTCTATCTTTATGGAAGGGGAGGAAGGGGCAGCTGAAGANCAGCCCCTGATTGCCTTGGGGAAGGTGCTCTTGGAGGGACCCCTGCCCCCACACTCTGGGCCTCAGTTTCCCCANCTATAAAACTGGAATCTTCAACGAGAAAATGGATTTCCAGGGATCCGCTCTGCCCAAAGCCGACTCCCCCAGCCTCCGATGTGCTAATCCCCAGCCAGCCCCGCACCTTGGTTTCCCCTCCCAGTGGCCTAATCCCGGGATTGTCCAGGTCATTAACATTGTACAGGGTTTTCAGAAAAGATTCCCTGGGCCCCAGAGCGGCCCTCTCTGGTGATTAGTTGAGTCCTAATTGAAAAAACCCTCCCGCTCTCCGCCCCTCTCCATGGGCTCTGGGCCTGGGAGGACCCCGCATTTGTGTGNGGGCCCCTTAGGGGCCTCCTTGGGCCTATGCAAGCCAGGAGACAGACTGCAGCGACTCCTGGGAGCTGGTGATCTGCCTAATGCCTCCTTTCTCTGGGAGAACTTGGGACCCAGAATCTGGGGTCCTAAGCCCACGAATCTCACTCTCTGCCTCCCTCAGCGTCTGTCCCAGGTCCCAGCAGGGAGGAGGGAGGATGCGTGTGGGAAGGTTGGAAGAATAGAACCAGGGACAGTTGGGGGGCCATGAGAGCGGGTGACGTCTCCTTGTCCTCTCCTGCTGTCCCCAGTGTTCACTGTCGGGTCCCCAACCAGGCAACTTAATTCTGCCTGTCACCAGGATACGGCCCGGGTTATTTATCCAGTGTATATATGTATTTTAATTTAAAGATCTGCCAGCCAGCGCCACTGGCTCCTGTGGAGTCCCCCGCTGCCTCCCTCATCTGAGGAGGCCTTGCCTACTACCAGCCCCATCTCCGACCTTCCAAGGGGGAATGAGCAATGGAAAAGGAGGCCAGCGCCTCCAGCCGTCCCCAGCTGATAGGGAGAGCACTTGACTCCGTCCACCCATAAGGCTCCCTGAGACCCTCAGCAAGTGTTCTTGGAAGGTGGCAGATTTTGTGTGAGACACTAGACTCCTGGGTGGGGGCCCGGCCACTCAGCTCACAAAGGAACCCTCTGTGTCCTCAGCCATCATCCTGACCAACAAAATGGTCCAGGGTGGGTAAGTTAAGGAAGGTGCTGGAAGCCAGGTTTATCTAGTCCCTAAAGGTACGGCCTCTGCCTAGGTGCTGTCACACATTTCTGTTCCTCAGTTTCCCCTTATAGCCACAGACATGGTTGCTGAGCCACAGGCCTGCTCATGTGTGATNAATGACACTAATATCGNCCCAGTGTGTGGGGACCCAGCTGTCATTGACACAAGGAGNGAGTGAGATATTACCTTACCTCTAGTTCAGCAGTGGTGACAGAAGCTGGGGGTAGGGTGGGGCCAACACAGGGACAGTCCCCAACTCTGCCAGGACCACCAGAAGCCTGTCTAAAGACTCCAGACTCCCTGGCCATCCCACGGTGACTCCAGGCTCCCATTTCTGCTGGAGAAAGGACCCTTGAAGGTTGTCCCATCCTGTGAGCTTCCCAAACTGGCTCTGGCCTGGAGGAGCTCAGGTGCCGGGAGAGAGCTGGGATCTCCACTTGCTGGCGTCTTCAGGGACCCACNCCACCCACAAGCCATGAACAGGGTCCCCACACGGAGCCTGGAGAATGNGCCATCCTTCCTCAGTCAGCTATAAAGTAGGTCTAGCCTGTGGTACAGATGGGTAAACTGAGGTCCAGCAGGAAAAGCAACTATCTNTCTCCTTGGGAGAAGAGGCTAGCCCAACAAGCATCAGAAACTAGATATAATTTTGATGTGTTTTGTTTTGGTTTGGTTTTTTGAGACAGAGTTTCTCTGTGTAGCCCTGGCTGTCCTGGAGCTCGCTCTGTAGCCCAGGCTGGCCTTGAACTCACAGAGATCCGCCTGCCTCTGCCTCCCGAGTGCTGGGATTAAATGCGTGCTGGAAGATTCTCTAATCCCCAGGAATTAGGCCCACTGTGGGAGCAGGATTGGGGTAGAATTTTAGCCCCCCAAATGGAAAGACAGAGAAAGGACAGTGGGGACCAGCATTACAGGGAAGGGACCCTGACTGTGTCTAGGNTTCATCGTACCTTGTCTAGCTATAGTCCTCTCTGCCCAGCTCCATGATCCTGGTCCCAACCCATCGGCCCTCAGTTTCTCCATCTGCACAGGCGTGGGGTATCTCCACCGCCAGCATCCCTCCCATTGGCCACACTGCACATAAGGCCAACGGAATCTTCCCTCCTGGGCTTCTAGGCCTCCATTTTCCATCGATGGGGTTAGGAGAGTCTGGGTGGACACTCCCTAGGGGACCCAGATAGGGTCCCTGCCTCTCTCAGGCCTGGTCTGGGAGCCAGTAAGTGCAGAGGGTGGAGGTGGGGGAGCCTGGGACAGGGATTCTGACCCTACCCATCCATAGGGGTCCCAGGCGTGCATGGCTCACCAAGTCCCTGGTCCCCAGCCTTGAGTCCCCACCTCACCACCTCCTTCCCTGGTCTCAATAAAAACAGAAACACTTGCCTAAGCCCTCTGNGGCATGGCTGGGTGGGGGAGCCCCAAATGCTCTGTCCACCCACGTTTGAGGGTGCAGCTCCCCTCCCACACCTGCAGGGGCTCCAGGAGCCTTTGACCCCATGACTGAACCCCAAGCCCCACCCCTCCCGGGCCACATCCCTCCCACCCTGCATCTGACCTTACACCCAGACCCCTCCTGGGAAGTCCAGTCCCACAGGCACCTGCCCCAGGCTCTGCCCCATCAGGCCACGCCCCCACCATCAGTTGCTGTTCACCAGCACCTGAGACTAGCATCCCCTGAGGGGAAACTGAGGACCAGCGGGTTGAAGCCCTCAGGTCTGCGGGTGTCCCCACAGCCACAAGGAGTGATTGTGTCTGGTTAATTTCCGACCTGTGTCATCTCTTGTGATTCAAGGTTCCCCATTGTCTCCAGGCTGTGTCCAGGTGTCCCCCCTATAGCCTGACTTAGGGGCTGGGGTGTCCCAGCTGCATCCCAGGACAATGGAAGGTCCCGCCAGGTGCCAAGATGGAGGAGGAGCCTNGTGTTGTCTGCATACAGCTGGTGCTCACTTAGTGCATACAGGGAGGCTCTGACCTTGACAGGAGAGACATTTTCTATTTATTCGTTTTAACATGCAAAGTTTTTTTTCTTTTTTTAGGGGCTCCTCTTGCTACGTAGTCAAGGCTGACCNCCAACTCACCATCCTCTGCCTCAGCCTCCCCAGTGCAATTTGTATTTGACGTTCCTTTTTTTCTTTTTGATCATGTCGCTTTATCTGCATAAATATATACAACATTTATTCAGTCAGTAAACGGACATTGATTGAGTGTCCACTGTGTACCAAGTGCATTCTAGGTGTCAGAGACAGATAGGGATTAAGACAGCCCTGGCTCCTCACCCTTGGGGCAGAGGGTCTAAA
>LZPO01044393.1:405575-416939 GCA_001675575.1 Neotoma lepida
AGCACTTTACCCACAGAGCCGTCTCCCCAGACTCCTCCGTCTGTCTGTCTGCACATGCACAGGACAGAAAAGGATGTCAGCTCCCCCCACCCCTTGTTCCTCACTGAACCTGAACTCTGCCCTCAGACAGCACTGGAGTTACAGCAGCACACAGACACACCAGGCCTTTCTTGTGTGTTCTGGAGATTTGAACTAGGGTCTTTGCGTGTGCACAGCAAACCATCTTACCCACTCAGCTGTCCTCCCCGANGCCCACTGCTGACAGACAGACAGAATTACCGATAGTGGTCCTCAGTAAACCACAGCAAAGATCTGCCAGCCTCATGGTCTCCCCAAATCCACAGCCAGCTGCTCTGNATATAAACCAGACCCCAGANCCGGAGGTCCAACACCATCCATCTTTCCCTGGCACCTCAACAGGACCCATGGTCTCTCCAGGCCGAGACTCCTCGGGATACCATGTCCCCTGCTTGCCCTGTCCACAGCGCTGTCTCCACCTCAGGGCCTTTGCACATGCCCAGAGTCATCCTTCCATCCCGGGCACGTACCCTTAACCACAGTTGTTTTCTGTACCCTGCTCTGTAACTGTGGCCAACCCAGACCCTGTATACAGTGGTGCTCAATCCATGCTTGTTCGAACAAGTGAATTTCGTAAAAGCAAGGGTCGGAGGCCTTTGGGAGCAGCAGGGGACAGTTCCAGGGTGGGTGGAGTGAGGACCCGGGGCACCCCTACCCCACCAGATGCCAGTGAAGTATGCCGCTTTGTTTTTTCTTTCTCTCTTTGGCTCTAAAATCGCACCAGCCTNGCTATGTTGGNATTCCTGGTTCCAAGTAGGTGGGTAGTCCGGAGCCAGAACCCTACCCTTGCACCGGCTGGTGCCTGCAAGGGTGTTGGGGAAGGTGGGGGGCCACCCCTAAAACAACCCCGTGGAATCAAGACAAAGCCTCAACCTTCCCTCTGCCTGAAGATGCAGAAAAGCAAGCAGACAAGAGATAAACTCTCACTGAGGAGTTAATGACTGCCCTGACACNTCTCACACTGAGGCCTCGGTCCTTGGTGTCCACTCCTTGAAGCCATCTTCCTATCCCATGACCTCGTCAACTTCTCTTCTGGGGACCCAGGCGGCTGGTGAGAAGCACATGGGGACCGGAAGTCCAGCGGGAACCATGGCCATTCAGTGTTCACTTTAGACGCNACGATACATGGAGAGGTCTTATAGATCATGTTGGGACGATGCTGGACCATGTCTCCTGCCCACGAGGGACATGACACAGGGACCCATGAGGTCCCCTGCAGACCCTTAAGGACAGGTGCTGGGTGCCGGAGGCCTGCTAGAGAGACTGGGGGTCAAGTCTGCATGAAGACAAGAAATGGGGGGACCCGGGCCTCCTGTAGCCCAGGCTAACCTCCAACTCACTGTAGCTGAGGAAGACCCTGAACTCCTGCTCCTGCTTCCACTTCTCCGGTCTTGAGACGGCGGGCTTTCGCCGTCCGTGCCTGGTTTGTACGGTTCCGGGATGGAACCCGGGGCTTTGTGTACACTAAGTGAGCACTCTTCCCGCTGAGCCCAGCCCCAGACCTTTTACTTATTTATTTGTCTGTTTATTTTGAGGCAGGGTTTCACGTAGGTCAAGCTGGTCTGGAACTTACAGCAATCCCCCTGCCTCACCTTCATGCCCAGTTAGCAGAACGGCTCTTCTGGCTCATCCACTACCAAAGACACTCGTCTCTGGCAGCGAGCGGCCTCCTCCGTTTCTCTNTGAGCACAACAATCGTCTTTCATTCTTCAGGTCCACACAGGCTCTCAACAGTTCTGTCACTCCTCTGAAGTCCGTTAACCACCAAGTCCTCAGAACCCCAAATCCTCTGGCCCTTGCCTACTCTGAGCACCCCTAATCTTGGAGGACAATCTCTCTCTCTCTCTCAATTTTTCAGGACAGGGTTTCTCTGTGTAGCCCTGGCTGTCCTGGAACTCACTCTGTAGACCAGGCTGACCTTGAACTCACAGAGATCCACCTGCCTCTGCCTCCCAAGTGCCGGGGTTAAAGATGTGTGCCATCACCACCCAGCGGAGGACAATCTCTTGCAAAACACAAAGACAAACACACGGCCAGGTTNCCTTCAGGCTGAGCGAGGCCGGCAGAGCCAGAGACAGGACCCGGCCACATTCTGCTACAGAGAAGATGCCTGCCTCAGAAACCAGNCCCGGGCCAGCACCACCGTCTTCCTATCCAGGTGTTCTGGTGGGTGACAGCGTTACTGCCCACATGGAGGTCATCTGGTATGGAACACCAGGTTGCCCCACTCCCAGAGCCTAGCCAGGCTGAGCAATGTCTCAGAAGAGGCTGACATCTGGAGACAACGGCATCTCATGTGAGGTCTGCGTTGGATCCTCACGGCCTGTCTGCAGGGAAGAGTAGCAACTGGTAAGGCCATGTCTGTGGATGGTCCTGAGGCCGCCGGGCCCATGCTGTGGGCCCCAGGAGGGCAGAGCTGTCCCCACACCAGCCCTCGGCACATCCCACACAGCCGTGAACACACATGGGNGAGGCTCACACTCCGACATAGGCTCGCACATGCGTGCCACATGCAGATCTGTGTGCGCACCCCCACTCTAGCCTAGGCATACACATGCTCCCTTGCACAATCATGCACACACATGCACACACGAAATCACCCCAGCTTGGGCTGCTGTGTCACATACACCCTGCGGCAGCCAGCTCTATGTAGACACACATCCTGGGCTCCCCCCGAGTTGTGGATGAGAACATGCAGCCACACGCGAAGCCACAGGCCACTGCAGACTCCATGAACACAGGGGCATGAGCTGCGGGACAAAACCCACACGAGCCNAAGCTAGGACACAGAATGGCTGAGTGGTCCGTCCGTGCCGGGGTGGGGTGTCCTGGTCAGCACCGGTGAACAGGAGACAGCTGGGAAGGGGTCTAGAGACCCCCAGAGGTCAGGACAGGGTGTTCAGCTGGGTAGGCTGGTCAGACAGACCTGGAGAGGGGCTTTNGGGGGTGCCTGGGCAGGTGGGTGCGGGGCTCCATCCACAAGTCCCATTGTGGGTGTCCATGCTTCCCTGCGGAGCCATTGCGGTCAGGAAACCATCACACAGTCTTTGGGCAGGTGTGGCCGGCCAGGTGGCAGGGAGCAGAGAGCGTGGCTGGTGTGTGTGTGTGTGTGTCTGTGTGTGTGTCTGTGTGCCCTCTTAGTCACACGGGCGTTGTGTCCTACATGGACATGGGTACTCTAGAACAGGTCCACCCCTCCCCCATTTCTGNTCATAGTCTTTTGTGTGTGACCCATGCTCATGCTCGGGGTCCCAGCATCCCCCCTCGTTGCCTGTTTTATGTCACCCCCCATTCTGCATCACACGCCAGGCTGGGATTTCGATCCAGCCCACCTCCCCAGACTGTACCCTCATACTGGGTCCCCTCAGATGCCAGCCTGAAATCGTCCCTGCACCAACCACCCATCAACACTCCGCCAAGACCCCCGTGTGCTGTGTCAATGACAAGGCTCCAGGGCATGGCAGTCATCTGTCCTCAGGCCCCACTATGGGATGCCAGCAGGGTCACCCACAGAAAGGAACCCAAGGAAGACACAGGGACCTGAGGACACACACACACACACACACACACACACACACACACACACACACCCATAGGGGCTGGCTCTGCTACCTGCCTGGCTGGCCATTCTCTCAGAAAGCCTGTCCTAACACACAGCAACAGGAGGTGGCCAACCTGAGCCAGACCCTGGTGGTGGTGAGGTACACCTCTTTCCTTCCTGAGCCAGGGTTCCAGTCTGCAGCCCTGTGTCCCCTGTGGCAAGTGGGGACTTCAGGGGCAGCCATGACCCCTTCTCTTCATCCCCATATTCCCTCCATCCTCTGTTTTTTTTCCAGACAAAGGACAGGCCACGCTAGGGACAGACACTCTGCAAGCTAAAACCAGAAAACTTAGGCCAAGGAAGCGCAGTTCACCCGGCTCCCTGCGAGGCCACTGAGTCTTAATCAAACCCACATGTGACCAGCATAGCGGGCGGGCGGGCGCGGGGGGTGGGGTGGGGGACCCACTAAGTGGTGGCCCTGCCAGGTCCCTGCAAGGCCCTGGGGTCCCTGCCCTTAGCCCTAGGGGAGAGGACCCTACATCCCTGCCTTCATGGCAGTGGACAGTCAGAGAGCTCCCATCCCCATGGAGAGACACTGGTGGCCCTTGTCCCACAGCTTGCCTCAAAGACCAGCTTTTATGCAACTTTCCATCCATGGATCAGGAGGGCATCCNGGCTGATGCAGCCGGATTAGTTCCTCACCGGCCAGTGCTATACTGCGCCCAAGCCTCAAACACCCCGAAGCCTGTCTCCCAGGAAACCCTCCAGCACGCACCCACCTCTGAGATCCTGTAATGACCCAGAAGGTTCTATGCTGTTTGGAATGTGGTCAGTGGCCATCAAACTTTTCTCACTCAGCCTGTAACAGAGGCTTCTGCCCTGTCCCTGATTCTACCCAGCGCCTGGCAGGGTCTGACCCACAAGGTGCCGCTGGACAGGCAAGACCGGGTGCCTCTGCTGGGTGTGGCAGGCTGGGCACTCGGCCACCAGGGTCTCCAGTCCCAGCTCCAATTCTCTGGCCATGACCTTGAGGCAGCCCCTCCTTGCAGCCCCGCCTGCACCTCAGTTTCCCCAGCAGCTAAAAGGAAGGTGGAAAACGATATGCCTAGGTTGCACCCCTCAAACTGACCTCCACCTCTTTGGTGCCTGGGGTCCCCTCTGTCCCTCTAAAGTGTCTAGGGGATTGGAGCACCCCCTGGAGTGAACGGAGGGATAGAGAGGGGATGTTGCAACTTCCCCAAGTTCATCTGGGAACCCACAGACAGGACGCTAGAACCTTCCCAAAAGAGCCACGTCCGGGGACTCTCCGGGTGTAAGGGAGGTCCCCAGGGGTCTCCACAAAATCCTCAGTCCTCCAGGGTACTCTCTCCTCCAAGAGGCCAGGGGTTCAAAGGTGTCTCCCCCACCCCCGTGCAAGTCCAGCGAAGGAACTCCCGCGTCTGAGGGTGTGGAGGGCTTCCCCCAAAGTCCAGGAGCCCTGGAGGGAATACTAGGCACCCCTGAAGTTCAGGGGGAGGTCCGTGCGCTGCAATCCCCAGGGCTGGGGCCTCTCGGGGTCCCCGGGGGTCCCCCCTCCGAGCTCACCTGGGGTTGCTGCGGTTCCAGTAGACTGCGTAGCGGTCAGCGTTGGCGCGAGCCGGGTCCTCGTTGCGCGCACGCAGCGGCAGCAGCAGCAGCAGCAGCGGCAGCAGCGGGCGCTGCGCGGGCGCCATGGCCCCGGTGCTGCCGCCGCACTCGCTCGCTCGCTCGCTCTCCGGCCGCCGCCTGGCCCCGCCGTCTCCGCCTCCGCCTCCGCCGCCGAGCGGGCGGAGCACCGCGCGCTTGGAGATCCCGCCGCCCCGCCTCTGCGCGCGGCCCCCGCCGGAGACCGCGGGCGCCGAGAAACCAGGCGGCGGGAGGCGGCCGTGGCGCGGGACAGAGGCCCGGGGCCGTGCACTGCGCAAGGCGCTCTCCCGGGCTCCCCGGGCGCGGGGGCTCCCCTTGCCTTTGTCCCCGCTGGAGCGTCTTGAGGGTCGCGGGCGCCCCCTCCCGCCGCGCCCCGGACCCTCCAAGCCTNAGCCGGGCCCCGCCCCGGCCAGACTCGCGCAGACTCTGCCGCGGATCCCCAGGGTCCCGCCCCAGCCACCCGCATCGGGAAAGGGAACCCCAGAGCGCTGCGCCGGGCCCTCTGTGGCCTCGCCTTGTGCAGATTGGACCTAAGGGCCTGTCTGCGCCGCGCCTAGCATCTCAGCACTCGAGAGGCTGAGGCAGGGGGATTGCCGCGAGTTCCAGGCCAGACTAAGCTGCAGAGTGAGACCTTGTCTCAAAAGAAAAAACAAACAAAAAACCCAAAGAAGTCGTAGGACAGCTGTGGTGGTGCACGCCTGACCTCCCAGCACTCAGGAAGCTGAGGCAGGAGGATCCGACATTCAAGGTCATCCTCAGCTACATCCGGTGTTCGAGGCCAGCCTGGGCTACATGAAACCCTGTATCAGAAAAAAGCCAAAGTTCCAAGGCACACCCTTGCCTAGTTTCCCATCCTCCTCTGCTGTTCATCCCTGAGGGCCCTGGGAGTCACTTCCTGAACTNGGAACTCTGGGAACTGTGCCCTCACCACAGGCGAAAGGATGTTCTGGGAGAGGGCATAGGGCTCAGACACCCAGCTATATAAACCAGATGGGTTTCGCTGTTTTGGTTTTCATTTGCTGGGTCTAGGGTCTAGTGCAGGGTGTGTGGGACCCCGGAGCACTTGGATTCTAATAGGTCCCCCTGTGCGCCGACTGGGAGAATCTCAAGATGGGCAACGTTACTTGGGACAAGCAAGGCCAGGATGGTGTAGAATTTAGATATGTGGCCTTCTATAACAAGTTCCCAAGCTCCATGCAACACACACACACACACACACACACACACACACACACACACCACACACACGGAGGGGGGCAGGTATGAGGTCTTCACACAGACCTGGAAGGTACCCCCACCCCAAATCTAACCATTGGAATCTTGTCTCTGTAAACCTGTCCCCATCCTTCTTTAGGACAGGTTTTGCTCAGAGACCTGAACCTGTCTGTCAAGGGTGTTCTGGGGTCCCCAGGGTAGGCCCTGGTGGCACCCACAGGAGGGCACAGGGCCACAGTCTATTTTCTGCCCATAAAGGTGAGTGTCTCTCAAGGCTGCCCTGCTGGGACCTGAGCACCCGCCTTGGAATAGGGAGGGTAGCCAAAATGGGGACCCATCCACTAGACTGGATGTTAGGTTCTTGCCAGGGCCAGTCACAAGGACACCTAGCAAGGAGGCCACATCCCCAGGCCTCATTTGCATGCTGGGGCCACCGAGCTGCCTGCCGCCAGTGGATTTGAGCAGAAAGCTCTCTGTTCTTGTCTGTTGTCTCAAGGTCAGATCCGGAGCGGGGACAGGAACAAAGGCGGCTGTCCCCCACTCTACCTCCCAAGCCCGCCGGTTGCTCCTGGCTCCTGAGGACACATAGGATGAGGGGAGAGCGGGGGAAGCCGTTCCAGGGAACCCTGCCTGGCCACCACAGTGACAGGGAGCCTGGAAGCCCTGTCTCCCTGAGCAGCCTGCCCCAGTCCATAGGGTCAGTGGTCACTGGAAACCGGACCTTGCTTTGGAGACAATGGGAGGTCGGGGACTGCTATGGGGATAAACGTCAGTGAAGGTCAGGGGTCACCAGGGTCAAGAGTGGGTTCAGATCTTGGTGGAGCTCTGTCCCAGGCTACCTGGGTCCTTCATCCATCTCCTGGGGCTCAGGCCATGGTCCACCATATGATCTGATCCACACTGTGAAGGTCTTTAGTGGCTCTGGCCCAACCCAGTCTGCACCCAGCAACCCTGGCTGGTCACCCATGGCCCACCACCTGCCACTCTGGTACACAGGGCAGGGCCCCAGGCTCCTGATCTCAGTCTGGCGGCCCCACAGCCATCAAAGGCCACATCGCCAGGCAAGAGGCTAAAACTATGCAGAGAGGAATTTCTCATTACAGAATAAATTGTACCAAATTGCCTGCCTGAGCGGAGGCAGGGTTGGGCAGTTTGAGGGGGTGCAGGGTATGGATCCCATGAGTGACCCCTTCTAGCTGGTCACCTGCAGCATAAGGACAGTGTGGGTGGCCTGCCCAGCTGCAGCAATAGGCACCCATTGGGGACCAAAGAATTAAGAATCTTTGGGTTGCTGGCAAGCAAAACCCCAAGACTCTCTCCTGTCTCCCTCTCCATCATCCTTTCTTCCTCCTCCCTCCTTCCTGTCCCTCCTCCCTCTTCTCCATCATCCTTTCTTCCTCCTCCCTCCTTCCTGTCCCTCCTCCCTCTTCTCCACCCTCCTACCCCTCCTCATTCTCCTGTCTCTCCTCCGTCCTCCTGCCCAGCATCTTTTTTTTTTTTTTTGGTTTTTCGAGACAGGGTTTCTTTGTGTAGTTTTGCGCCTTTCCTGGAACTCACTTGGTAGCCCAGGCTGGCCTCAAACTCACAGAGATCCGCCTGCCTCTGCCTCCCGAGTGCTGGGATTAAAGGCGTGCGCCACCACCGCCCGGCCCCTGCCCAGCATCTTCTTCTCCCTTCATGCCCTAAGCCCTGGCCTGGCCCTGGCCCCAGCCCCAAACCCAGCTTCCTACAAGACTGTCCAAGTTCCAGCAGACAGCTGGGCCTGGTTCCCCTGTAACTCCAGTGCCTGCCCAGGCCCCCTGGGGGAGAGACCAGTGCTAGCCTGAACCCTACAGAGGATCTCAGGGCACCCTGGCCTGCTGCCCCTGGGGGAGCTTGATGCAAGTGGGGTCACAGCTGTCAATTCTGACTTCCCAGGGAGATGACAGTGACATTCACCTGCCCCCATGTCCCCAGTGGAACACCTGAGGGCTAGGTAGCGTGGGTCCCCACTGAGAGGTCACCACTGAGAGGTCTGGTTTGCCTACATCCAGGATAGGGGACAGCAGGAGAGGCCTTGGTTTTATTTTTTGCGTACTGTGGTACTGTGGTGTAGCAGTCAGAGGCCAACTTACAGGAGTCCGTTCTCTCCTTTGACCACGTGGGTTCCAGGAATCCGGCTCAGGCTTGGCAGCAGGCAGCTTTACCTGCCATACCTCTCTGCCAGGCCAGGGCTCAGATTTAGGATGGGTACAAGTGGCAAGTGTCTTGAGTTCAAGCCCCTGCCCCTGCCGTGTGTGTACTCGGTGCTGGGAGCTGCCCCAGGCATGCACATTCACTCCTCATGCACATGCAGACTGGCCAGGCCCCAAGGCCTTCCATCTTGCCTGACAGGCCCCTCTCCCGGCTTTCAGCTGTGCAGAGCGCCGGCTAATAGTGCATTAACCTTGACGGAACTGCCAATTATCCGTGCTAATGCTGGGGCNCGGTGACTGCTGACAGGCGGATGGTGGTGGGGCCACCCTCCCTGCGCTCACACAGAGGCTGCGGCGGGGGCCTGGGTCTCTCCTGACCTCATTAGACTAATCACCCTCTGCCTTTTGAAGCTCCAGCAATAGCTGAGCTGTGGGACCAGGGGCGCAGATCACAGAGTTTGGGGGACCAGGAAGCAGGCCCATCCCAGCAGGCACAATACAAAGACGGAGAGTGATCAACATGGCACAGGCCCCCAGAGCCGTGACTCAGGAACGTTGGCTTCCCCTGGGTGCAGGCTGAGGGTGCAGACACAGAGGTGTCCTTTGGGCAGCAGGCCTGCCTGAGCAGGGACTCAGCGATTGAGGGACAGGCAGAGACAGACAGACAGACAGGCTCTCCATCCAGACCACAGGATGGAAACAGGCCGCCACCCAGCCTGGCACCAACACTCCTGGTAGGCCCAGGCAGCCTCAGGGACCCAGCTTGGCCCAGCTGGAGGGTCAGCGGGGCCTGGAAGTGGGTGTCCACAGGACAGGAGCCGGACAACAAACCCAGGCCACCCACGAGGACACAAGGGTCGGAGGGTTCTGAAGAGGACCTATTTGCAGAGTAACTGGTTGGGTACTGGGAGGCCAGGTGGCGTGTGACTGCCACCTGGCGGCAACTTGTTATGATGAGAAAGAGTGGACAGAACAGTCGCCTAGGAAGACTGAGGCTGTGACCTCAGGCTGCATAGTGACTTAGGCATCCCTGTCCCTCCCCCACAAGGCTAAGACCATAGAGGGAGGGTGAATGGCTAACGGTGAACCAGAAGCTCCTGGGAAACTCTGCCACAGGTGCCAATACACTGAGGCAGAGTGCCACAGCTGCAGCCTTGGAACAAGTTTGACGAATGACCAGGTCTCTCTAGGGACAGTGACATCAACAGGAAAGGCCTTGTCCTAGGCAGCCAGGAATGACAACTCACTCACTTCACCAGGACACCTGGGTGTGGAGTCAAGGGGGAGGTTCAGGTCAGCTACAAAGCCACTGCTTCGTTTATTGTCCCCAAAGCAGCAGGAAGATGTACATCGGGATCCCAAGGTCCATCTGCTCCGTCATGCCTCGTGGGGCTGCCTCGTCCCTCATGGGAGGCAGGATGACAGAGCAGCACAAGTCAGTCCAGCTTTGGGGGGCGAGTCTGTGGGCTGGTCTCAGCGAGGTGAGGTCAGACTGTCCTGGCCCATGGAGCGTCCCATGGACTGTGCAGCCTCCCTCCAGGCAGGTTGACATTAGAGCCCGCAGAACACATGTCCTCTATTGTCCTTGCAGCCTGACATNCCCCCTCAACATCTGCAAGGGGACGGACAGGACAGGACATGGGATGGAGTGATGATGGCCGAGGGGCCTCCTTCCAACCCAGCCCAGCCCGCAGGAAGTGATGCCCCTTCCAGGTCTGCCAGGGTAGGGAGAAAAGATCACAGAAGATGCCAGAGCTCGTGCCCACCTCCTTCAGGGGCCCTGGGAAGCCAGATCTAGTGCCTATGGGGGTCCCGGCTCTATAGCAGCCACCATCNGAACAGGGCGGTCAGCCCTGATGCCACCTGCTCGGCCCAGTGCAGCTCTCCACAATGCCGCCTCCCTGTGTGGCCCTCACCTGGAACACTCCTCTTGGGTCTGTTTCCATTAAAGCCACCAAAACCCTTCCTGACACCCTGCCTGCTTGGCACAGTCCCAGACCCTCACTGGGGGATTCTAGGCAAAGGTCCTACCTCTGAGCTTGCCCCTGAACCCTATTGTCTTGCTAATGTCTCAATGGAGTCCTTCCTACCATCTCAGATTCCTGGTTTCAAAGACAGTCTCTTCCTCGCTGTCCAGAGAGGCCATCTCTTCATGCTCCTCTGTGTTGGTCAGAAGCCCATACCTCCTTCGCTGTGTCTTCTTGAGTCTGCAAGGGGCGCAAACACCCTCAGACGCTACCAGCATGCTCCTGCCCACCCCAACCCCCCAGGTCTAAGGCATCCCTTCGTTTTGGAGCTACAAGAGCAACCCGGGCACGGTGGAAGCCATGGAGGCACCTGCACGGGCTGGCTTACCAGCCACAGTTTCCTATCTAAAGCACAGGCCGCTGTCTGACAGAGCAGCTAGGAAAAAATGGGGGATCGAAGGCTTTGGTTTTGAGTGTCTTGCAACCCAGGGTGACTGTTTAATTCTCTAGGTCGGGTGACCCTTAACTCCTGCCTCCACTTCCCAAGAGCTGAGATGACACGCGTGTTATTTCCCACGCAGTGCTGGGGATGACACCCAGGGCTCTGCGCACGTTAGGCAAAAGCTTTCCCCAGCCTCAGCCCGGGAAGGAGTTCTGCAGTCCCTGCAGTCCGGCGCGGTGTTTTGCACGCCTGTCCCAGCACTGGGGAGACTGAGGCAGGAAG
>LZPO01044393.1:452093-466843 GCA_001675575.1 Neotoma lepida
ACAGAGCGCTTCCTAGCCACCAGCTCCACCGGCCGCCGCGTGTCCTTCAATGAGGCTGCCCTGTATGAACAGAGCCGCAAGGCTCAGGACAAGGGCCGCCGGTGAGGGAAGCCGGGGGAGGTCACAGCTTGTGCTAAAGCTGGGGACCCTGGCTCAGGTCTCTTGGTATGGGCTGGCGGGGTGGATAGTAGAGTATCAATACCGGCACACTTCAGACTGAGGCAAGAGGGTTATTTTTAAATGTTTCTCTGTGTGTTTATGTCTGTGTGGGTGCAAGTGCCCATAGAGGCCAGAAGAAGGCGTCAAATCTCCCTGGAGCTAGAATTACAGGTGGTTCTGAGTGGCCCAGTATGGGCCCTGGAAACCCAACTCAGGTCCTTTGCAAGAGTAGTTAAGTGCGCTTAATGCCTGAGCCATCACTCCAGCAGCCCTGATGGCTACAAATCTGAGGCCTGACTGGCCTACATAGAGAGCACTATGCCCACCATGGGTGCAATTTCAAGACCTGCCCTTAAAAAGGAAAGGCCAGGTATGGTGGTGCGTGCCTGTAATGCCAGCAGGTGGCCTGCAGAGGCAGGAGACTGCTGCCAAGTTCAAGGCCAACCCAGGCTAGAGAGTGAGACCTCAAAAATAAATAAATAAATAAATAAATAAATAAATAAATAAATAAATAAATAAATAAATGGGGCTGTTGAGTGTGGCAGGAGGCAGAGGCAGGCAGATGCTCCGTGGTCCCAGCACTTGACAGATAAATGGAGACAAGAGGATCAGAAGTTCAAAGTCATCCTTGAACAGGGAGTAGATGGTAAAATAGATGCCATGCCAGGGACTGCCAAGAGCTGATTGTCGGGGGTCCCTCAACATAGGTACACCCTGACAGAGGGGGACTTCCATCACCTCAAGAATGCCCGTCTCACCCACCTCCACCTACCGCCTCTCAAGATCGCTACTATCCATGAGTGTGACCCCGGTGAGGCCAGCTCAGTGGCCACACCCCACCCAGCTACCACCCCTAAAGACAGCTTGGCTATTTTCCAGGTAAGAATCAATGTTGCAGCCAGCCCTGGTCCTCGACAGAGTGGTGGTGGGTACAAAGGGTCCAAGTAGGTACCAAGTGGGGTCCTGACTGGCTGGGGTAGGGAGGTGGGACCTCCCCCTCACTACTTGTCCTCCCCCAACCCCTCTGTCTCACAGCCCCCTGGGAAGGCCCTCACTGGCCGCTCAGTGGGTCCCAGCTCCGCCCTGCCAGGTGATCCCTACAACTCTGTGGACTTCTCGGAGATCAGCCCCTCGGCCTCCAGTGACTCTGGGGAGGGCACCTCGGTGAGGGTTCCCTCTGGTTTCCCCACAGCATTCCAGGATCAAGATGCCTTCTTTTCCAGAACCAGGGCCCTAGGATTCCCTGTGACAGTCAGGCTGGTGGGAAGGGCGCTCAGCTCCACCCCAGCCCAGGGAAGAGAGCTCCTAGACAGGGTCCTTCCCCCAGGACAGACAGACAGACAGGGTCCAGGAGGGCAGAGCTGGCTGAGAGGAAGTTGTTGGAAGGGTGACCACAGGCTTACTTAGTGGGCACTGAGGTGTTGGGCCAGGGCCTGGGAGGGGACTCTGTGCCTGATAATCATCCCTGCCTCCCCCACATTCCTCAGTTAGATGCAGGGGCCCGGGGTGCCAAGGCTGCTGGGCCTGGGCCTGAGGCAGCACCTGGGGAGATGGGCACAGGCTCCTCGGGGCCGGGCACCGTGCTGCAATTCTTCACACGGCTACGCCGCCATGCCAGCCTGGATGGGGCCAGCCCCTACTTCAAGGTCAAGAAATGGAAGCTGGAGCCCAGCCAGAGAGCGTCCAGTCTGGACACGAGAGGTAAGGCACCCCAGAGTGGCCATGACTGCCAGGGCCATCTTGATGGAGGCCTTGCAAATGGCCAAGAATTCCCAGGGCCCGCATGCCTCTAGGAAGGCTGTCAACTGTTGATGCCCTGTGTCTCCTAGGCAGATGACCATCGGGTAACTGGTGATCCTAGGCAGAGTGTTCACCCTACATGCCCAAGGCTTGTGTATACCAGCATGGTGTTCACCTCCAGCTGTCAGCCTATTGGGTCCCCAGCTTCCCTGGACTTCTACTCAGTCCTTTTACCTGTATAGGCTTTGACTCACTAGAACCAGTCACAGGGTAGATAGAGTACCTCTACTGTGGCCTCCATCTCCAGTGCCACAGAAACCTAGTGTGGTACTGCATGTCTCAGCACTCAGGAGGACAGGAATTCAAAGCCAGCCTCAGCTATATAGTAGGTTTGAGGCTAGCCTTGGCTACATGAGAGCCTGTCTCCAAAACAAAAAAAAGAAAGGGGAGTGTTGGACTAATTCTAGGATCTATGAATGCCTGTTTGTTTTGAGACGTTGTCTCTGTGTGGCCTAGTCAGACCCTGAACTCCCGGCAACCCTCCTGAGTGCAGGGGATTACAGGCACAAGCCATACCCAGCTAACCCCCAGGCACTTTTGATAAGGCCCTGGACAGTAACAATTTGGGCTTTTGTGGCCACACTGTTCCATCTCAACCTCTGCTGTAGGAAGTGACTTTCGTATGCAAATGAGCATGGATTGTGCCAGTAAAGTTATTCACAAAAAACGGTGGCAGCCTGCTGGCCCCAGCAGACAGGATTGCTCCCTGTAGGGAGGACACCCTGGCCTTGCTTGGGTGACAGTGGTTCCCTGTAGGGAAGGGGGTGGGAGGGTCTGGATGGCAGAGGGCTCACACCCCTCCCTTTCCAGGGTACCACTCTGGGCGGGGGACCTGGGTTCTGAGATGGAGTCATGATTCCTAGTGCTGATTAACCACAGGCTGCTGTGGCCGACCAGAACCTGTTTGCTGGGTGGCTCCCACACCCCACCTGGAGGCCTGCCCACTGGCGGTTCTGTTTGGGGAAGATCCTGGCTACTGGCCAGGAGCTGGGGCCGGGGTGGGGCAGTTTCCCCCAAGCTTCCCAGGCCGGGGTGCAGCCTGCANGTGGCACCTTCCCGCCTCCCGTGCAGGCCCCTAACAACCCCAGCTCCCCTGTACCTCCTGCTTCAGCAAGAGCTGGGCAAGAGCTGGGCTGTGCTAGCCATTGGGTGTCCTTTCTCATGGTTGCTCCTGTCCAGCCATGGCTGTTCTGTCTGGACTGCTTTCCCCTGAGGCCTTCCAGCTCATGCCAAATCTTTGGTCTTGGCACATATGCCCTCTGCCTCAGTTTCTTCAACTAAGCGACTCCCCCCCCCCCCCAGGTTCCCCCTGTCTCTTATACACATCTAGATGTGTATAAGAGACAGGACAACTACAGAGTCTCCTAAAATGTTTACTTACTACTGCCTTGTCAGAAAGTTATCAAGTTATCAAGTCCGTATAAGTAAGAGGGAGGAGGGAAACAGGGAGAGCCTGGGTAAGGGTAGGTGGGCAGTTGATGGCTCCAAGGTCTCCAAGATGGGACCCCCACGGGAGCAAGGCAGCAGGCTTGGGCCTGCCCTGGCTCTGCCAATTTGTGGCAGGCTCCGAGGCCTAAAAGTCTCCTCAGTTGTCCCAGCGACCCTTCTGCCTAGCTGCACTCCTGATGTGTGGCCTGACCCCTCACAGAAGCCTTGGTGACTGCTTCTATCAGAAGCAACCTCCCTCCCCAACCCAAAAGCAAAACTCCCAAATGCCAAAACCAGCAGGATGCAGGCTGGGGCTCTGCAAACTTGGGGGTGACCCTTGGCTTTCATGATTCACACCTGGCACTGTCAGCCCATGACCAGCCGGGTGAAGTAACCATCTAGGACCAGGGGCCGACTTGGAGTCTAGTTCAGGTCCATTCCCATAAGTCCCCTTGCTCATCAAGAGAATGTACCTAGGAGTGGCCCAGGCTCTATGGGGGTCCCTCCATGTCCATAGTCCCTAATGCACAAGCGTTTGGCCGGCAGGGCAGGGCAAGGCCTGCAGGCTCTGACCACATGGGCCTGGCCTTGCAGGCTAGAGGCGGCCGAGGCGGCGGGAGGAGCAAGCCCCGAGACTCCTCCGGAGCACAGCATCAGTTTGGGGCCCGAGCATGCGCAGCAGCAGGACCCGCAGCAAGAGCAGGACGCCGAGCATGCACAGTGCAGCTACCGTGACCTGTGGAGCCTTCGTGCTTCGCTCGAGCTCCATGCGGCCACTGCATCGGACCACAGCAGCAGCGGCAATGACCGCGATTCCGTGCGCAGCGGCGACAGCTCGGGCTCGGGCTCTGGGGGTGGCGGCGCAGCACCCGCCTTCCCGCCCCCGCCCGAGTCTCCGCCGGCTCTGCGGCCTAAGGACGGCGAAGCCCGCCGCCTGCTGCAGATGGACAGTGGGTATGCGAGCATTGAGGGCCGCGGCGCGGGCGACGAAGCCCCCGAACTTCCCGCTCCAGCCCGCAGTCCTCCCCGCAGCCCGCGAGCCTGGCCACGCAGGCCGCGCCGCGACTACAGCATAGACGAGAAGACGGACGCGCTTTTCCACGAGTTCCTGCGCCACGACCCGCACTTCGACGACGCGCCGCGCCACCGCGCACGTGCGCACCCGCACACCCATGCGCGGAAACAGTGGCAGCAGAGAGGCCGACAGCACAGCGATCCCGGCGGCGCGCGCGCGGCCACACCCCCCGGGGCGGTCCGTCCCGCGCGTGCGCCCTTGCGCCGTGGCGACAGCGTCGATTGTCCCCCTGAAGGCCGCGCACTGCCAACCGCGGGCGACGACCCGTCCATTCCTGTCATCGAGGAGGAGCCTGGCGGCGGAAGCGGTGGTTGCCCGGGCTCCGGGCTGTGTGTGGAGCCCGCCGGGGCGCTGCTGGACAAGCTGGCAGTCAGCCTCGACGAGAGACTCTTCTCTCCGCGTCTCGCTGAGCCAGTGGCCTCGTCCCCGGTGCTGATTGTCGCTGCTGCTGCCCCCACGTCCCCCGACCACAGCCCGGCCTAAGCTCTGTACCTGACCCAGCTCTCGGCAGCTTCTCTGCGGCACGTGGGGCCGCTGCGGGAACGGCGGCGAGAGCGGGAGGAACCGGGGCNGCCGTGCATGCGCGCGGCCGATCCCAACTGCGCACGTGCCGTGTCCCGTCGGGCACTTGGCGCGCCGCAGGGGCCTCCGGAGCGCGAGGCCCCAGGACCCTGGCTCAGCTGCGAGGAGGATGAAGAGTTCGGACTCTCGGTCCCCTTCGGCCGACCACAGCGCCCAGCCTCTGGCCAGAGGCGGGTGGAGCAGGCTGCTCTGAGGCGCATGCGCAGCCTCCCTCCAGGACCTCGGTCCGTGAGCACGTGCCGGCAGTCCATTGCCTGCCGTACGCATGCGTGAACCTACTGGAGGGGAAGGGACCGTGGGGCACCGAGATCAGAGGAGCTCGCCGCCCCAAACCCTGAATCCGTTTACCTCACCGTGGCGCGCGCTCCCGCGGCAGCCAAACCCTCCCTCTCCGAGCAATAACCGCCGCTCCCGCGCTCAGCATGTGCACAGGCCCCACCCGTCCCACTCCGCGCCAAGAGCCTTGGGCTTTGGACACACGGACAGAACAGCCCAGGCGGCAGCTTCAAGTTTCCCAAGCTTTATTTATTGCCAAAATATAGGGCGGCCTCGCCGTGAGTGCCCGCCCACTCCCTGCCCTGCGCCCTCCGTGGGTAGTTGTGTCGTCTGGTTGATCATAAACGTCTCTGCATATTCGCTTGCTCCGGGTTTTCTCTGCAGGCCACCCTGCACCCCCGCCTGCTCCAAACACCCTCACAGCCACAGCTCAAATCCACCTGTTTTATTAAAAAAAAGAACCAACCCAAAGACAGCGAGGCTCGCGGGGCGGCATGCGGGCGAGGCCGGCCAGTGGTCTCGACATAAAGTGCTTCTGGGGCGGCGGGTCCACCCTCGGCTCCAACCTCCAAGTGTCCAGATGGGTGGGCCCGAAAACCGCAGCCTTGCCGGGGCACCTGCCCAGGGATCCTGGTGACACACTGCAGGTAGAAGGGGTCACTCAGCACCCGGCCCCTGCAGGGAGGTACACGCCACCCCTGAGGGACCAGGCCCTTCTAAGGGCTGTGGCCTCAGTCACCAGACCTCACCCCATGCGACCAGTNGAGCTCTGTCTGCTCCAAAGAAAGGAGCCAGGAGCACAGCAGACACCCACTGAGCACCAAGCGGGGATTTTCTCGATCCCGGCCCCGTGCCCACCTGCAGGCCGCAGTCACTGCTGCTTGCAGGCCGAGAGCCGGCGGATCTTGTTGCTGGAGCACGCCTTGCGAGCAGGGTTGGCGGTGCCGGGTCGGCCTTCTGGCTTCACCTTGCTGCTGAGCGGGGGCTCTGTGCCATTCACACACACAGCTTTGGGTAGGCTGCGGCTCTGTCCATTCTGACCAACTTCCTCTTCCAGGACCTGTCCTGCGGGAAGATGGCAGGCATGGCTTGAGCCAAGGGACAGGCAACCCAAAGTCCCAGGGCCCAGCCAGCCCTGACTGCGCCAGACGCTGGTCAGGCTATGCTTTCTGGGTCCCTCAGTGGCTCCAAAGGCCTGTCCAGCCAAGCCCAGCCTTTCCAGTGGTCTGCCCTGGCCCCCCTGCAGCATGCCCATGCTCACCTGCCTGTCTAGCCTGGGCAGCCCAAGCATCAGCTCACAGAGCTCTCCAAGTGAGCCAGGCTCTAGACCCACAACAGGCCCATGGAGATGAAGCACTCAGCCTGGGGGCTACTAGCTGTGCTGAGCATGGGGAGACCATCCAGCTGGGGGCTACAGGCCTAGCTTGCTCTGCTGGCCTTCCTTCTCGGTGGGGATAGGTCGCCTCTCCCAAAGCTCCTCAGGAAGTGGCCAGTCTCTAGCACGTAACTACACAGCTTGAGATGTGGCTAAGGGAACCCAACAGAGGCCCGCACCTGTGCTCTTGGATCCAGAGTCCCTCTCCCAAAACCTCTGATTCGGCCCAGACTGGCAGCACCCACCCTGGCCCTCACTCTGGGCTGGACTGAGGCATGAGGTCAGGTGGACCCTGTAGCAGGAAGTCCCTCCCCACCTTCCCACAAGACACCGGGTAGGTAGCAGGCCCCTTGTCCTGTTGTTCAGAGCACAACCCTCATGCCAGGTGCAGCGGCCGTCCTTAGGGCACTGCCATGTACAGCACATCTGTACAGCACTATCCCAGGTGACACAGGGCCCCACGGCCACCCAGACACAAGGCAGTGTCCCCAGACCCCTCCTTGTGTCCTCGCCTTGCTTCAAATCATAGCAGCCCCAAGGATCCCCAAGATGAAGTCAGTGTCCTAAGTGCACACCTCCCCCGCCCAGGAGCCCACATGGAGGCCACGCCAGGCGACAGCCCTCAGCTGAGAGCCCAGCCTGTGGCAAACACTCCAGGCAAAGGCTTCAGGTGACAGGGCCCTCGCTGTCTCAGCAGAAAACACTATTAGGAGGACTGTGAGCCTTGAGGACTTTGACCAGGTCCCATACTGGACANCAGGGTCCCAGCTGGCACCCAGCAGGCACTGCTTCCAGAACCCTCAATTGCTACAGGGACACCAGGGGCCCAAGGGCCTCACCCTCCCACACACAACTGTCGGAAGGGCCAGGAGCTGCCTCCCAGTAGGGCTGGCCTAAGGGGCACAAGGACAAGGGCCCTGAGAGCCCTAGCCAGTGGTAACCTTGGTGCTGAGGGCCTGGCTCAGGCCTTGGACCTGGGTGTGCTCTTTGACACCCTGGGGGAAGACTGCCAGGGGAGTGACAGGGAAGGGCAGTCGCGGCAAGCATCCACCTGCAGACACAGTGGACAAAGCTTTATGGAGGACACGGGCGGGGCAGCAGCCAGGGAGCTACACTAAGGCCTCGAGCCCCTCCTCGGGCTCCTCTCCAGGAAGGCCTGCGCCCTGGCTCTTCCACATGCATGTGGCGCATGCATCCTCGCTAAGCCCTGCCTCGGCCGCCTCTTCGACACCTGGGGAAGAAGGCGATATAAGGTCAGGCATGGCCAGGACTGAGGGCCACTGGACCCTCCCTCACATGGCTGTCTCAGGGCACCTGCCCACTGCCCTCTAGGGTCCCCTCCTCCTGCTACACACAGCCAGGGAGGCCATAAGAAGCTGTAGATGGGGCCCAGGGAGCCCTTCAGCTAGCCCAGAGTGGAAAGCCACAGCCACCAGGATGGCTTTGGCAGTTTGGTNGCTCAGGTCAGACTGAAGCCTTGGGGAAAGGACCAGCCCCAGAGAGCACAAAGGTGCCAGCTCCGGGGTGACCCAAGCCAAGCCAGCTCACCAGGCACCGTGAAGTCCTGGGTGTAGATGATGCCATCCTCAATGTCAAACAAGTCCTCATCCTCTTCCTCGTCTGCACGGCCATGCAAGTCCTCCAGGTAGGGCACCACGGTCATACTGCGCCAACGGTCCTTAGTGTCTGGGCTTGGCGGGATGGGCACTAGTGCCTCAGCCAGGGGGTGTTTCTTCCGGAACCAGCTGCCAAAACCCAGGTGCAATAGAGCCATTAGGTGCTGGGTGCTCCGTGACCACAGCTGGCCACTCATACAGGACAAGACTTACCACAGCCCAAACACCCCCTGGCTACCCTTGTGGAGGGCAGGGCCTCAGCACTTAGGCCACAGGCTTGAGGTCTCAGCAACAAGGCCCAGGGACCCCGCCATGTGCACTTTACATAACATCCCCAGAAACCACCACTCACTGAAGGCAACCACAGCTCCTTGGAATCAGGGCCCTGCACCTCTAGCCCACCTGTCTCGAGCAGAGACAGGCAGGAAGCCCTCCCTGGGGAACACCCTGTTGAGCCAGTCTCAGCCCAGCATGGAGGTGGCAACAGGCCTGGGGACAACTGACATGGGCAGAGCCCCACAGGCCGCTCTGGACCCAGGGCTCCTACCAGCTGAGTGAGTGAAGAACAGGACAGAGGCTCCATGGCCTCCCGTGCTTCACGCTGGCTTCCCTGGCTGTATCCCCATGCCCAGATGGTCAGGCTCCACTGAGTCAATGGCCCCACTCTGGCTGGGGTCCAGAGTGACACCTCTCTTGAGGCCTGGCAAGACCCGCTATGCTCTTCCTCATCTACTCCAGCCACATCCTCCCACTATGGAGGAACTACCCCTCAACAGGACAGTAGAGGGAGGGGAGGCTGGGAGAGGGTGGTGCTGGAGGGCTCTCACCCCTGCCTGCACTGGGCACCAGGAGGGAGGCACAGCCAGCAACCCTCACACCCCAAGCTCACACAGCACCTCCTCGGGCCAGGAGCGGATGCGCATGCGTGCACACACATCCTCACTCCTGTGACCAGCCAGCATCTACAACCATGCTCTCGTGTTCTCAGACCCCAGCAGGTGGATAGTGGGAGGGCAGCACTCACCTGTGCTGCCTGATCTGTCGGATAGAAAACCTCTTGGCTGGCTCGTACTCCAACATCCCTGTGTAACAGAAGGGTCAGTGTGGCAGCTGCCTGCCTTCTCCGTGCCACAGCCCTGCAACATCCACCCTTCCTAGGCCCCAGGGAGATAACAGCAGGCATCCTGGGCATAGCACTGAGACCTCCTTGGATGGGTCCATCAAAGCTGATGCCAGTGCCACCTGCTACAGAAGCCCAGAACACACAAGACACCCCTGTATTCTCTGTGCAGACACCAGGGAAACTGAATCCCAGAGACACCCCCCACACATGCCAGCTGACCATGACTGTTCTATCAGTCTAGTCAGGCCGCCCTACTGCCATCTCTGGCCACCTATGGGCTGCAGGAGTGTCCAGCTGACTCTGAACCCCTCCACAGACCAGAGACTTTGTCCCTGACTGTCTTGGCATGCAGGTAACCCACATATCACCAGGAAGATGCCCACCTCGGAGCAGGTCAGAAAGTGGTGGGCCGCAGTCACAAGGGATGGTGAAGTCCCCTCTCCCGATGTTCTCAAACAGCTTGTAGATATTGTCTCCCTCGAACGGGTACAGGCCCGTGGTGATGTTGTAGCTTCACATAAGAGGACAGTGTCAGTGCTAGCCACACCTGAGACCAGAGGCCAGATGTCCAACTCCCAGAGGATAAATGTTAACTGGCAGACGTGCAGCCACAGCACCCTACATGTAGCAAAGTCTGTGGAGTGGTATGTGGAGGGGAACTACACCCATAGCCCTGGAATGTCCAACCTGCTGGCCACACCCTGTGGATAGAGGCCCAAGAACACTAGAGAAAACCTGTAGTTCCCCACCAGCTGCAGAGTGCAGGACACTTACAGTGTGACCCCAGCTGACCAGATGTCCACCTTGAAACCTGAGAAGGTGTCGAGTCCATTGGCGATCTCGGGTGGTTGGAAGGCCGGGGAGCCCTGGCTTGTCCGGCAGGTGTCATCCACAGCAAAAGGGTGCAGAGCCTGCAGGGCAGTGAGAGTCAGGGGTGCTCAGGAGAAGTAGCCCATGAGCCCTGCACACGGTGCCTACCTCGGCAACACCCAGGTCGGAGATCTTGAGCGTGCCGTTGGTGGTGAGCAGCAGGTTGCCCGGCTTGATGTCCTTGTGCACAATGCCCTGGCTGTGTAGGTACTCCAGGCCGTCAATCAGCTGGCGGAAGTACCTGAATGGGTGGGACCAGCTCAGGCCCCACAGGGTCTCAAGCCCATACCATGGTGCCTATACAAGCCTGCTATGCAATTTAGAAGAGTCACAGGCCTGGCGCACAGGGCACAGGCGTTTGGGGTTCAGGTAAACAGATATGATAGTCAGAAGGCCAGAGCCCATTGGGAATTACATGGGGCAACTATAGTCACGGATGCCTAGGCACAGGCTGCCAAGTATCCCCTCTGGCTTCCCCTCTTCCCCTTCCCTTGGTTCTGTATCAACCAGGGGTTGTGACTCTGCTGAGACTGGGAGACCTCAGAGTCAGGCTCTACAGGGCAGTGGGCCCACAGGACCTAATAGGAGGGTTACCCCAAGCACATTGGCTGGGCTGAAAACTGGGGGCCCAGAAACATCTGGGTTTTCCTGACAATGGCTATCATGAGCCACAGGAAGTGTTGGCTGCCACTCCTGCACCTAACAGGGCACTCACCCATGGGCCTGGCACACGGGGAAGCGCTTCTCCGGCACACTGTCCAGCATCTCCTGCATGCCACACACGCAGTACTCCATCACCATATACGTAGGGCGCTAAGGAAAGCAGCACACACCAGGCCCCAGGAGGCCTAGCAACAGTGGTCTGGAATGCCCTGAAACCCGAGGGCAACATTGCTGAGGGCTCACTGCACCGCCTTGGACCTCAGCATAGGACACAACAGGACCAGAATGGGCTAGGCTACTTGCCACAGCAGGGTGGAAGGGGTACCTGGAGTAGGGGCTGCAGCCAACTACAGGCATCTGGCTCTCTCTCTGCTCCCAGGACTGTGCAAACTCTGCCCCCTGGGAAGGGGCAGCAAGGAAAACCACTAGAACAGAGGCACTGCCAATGCATGTGAGCTCCAGGTACCTGAGATCGTGCCCAGCTCTAGCCACAGAGGCCAGGCCAGGCTGGCACAAGATGAGAGCTCTATGCCCTGCTCATCCTGTCTGCTAAGTTGCCAGGCACCACAGAACAACATGCAGAACTGAACGACAGTCAGAGGTTCTGGCTACAGAGGGCTTCCACTCCCTACCACACACAGGGACCACCCCACCCCACTCCACCCCACAGGATATATCTTCTGCTTCTCCTCATTGTACAGCACGTCCACCAGCTGAATCACATTCCGGTGCCGCAGCCGCCGCAGCAGCTGGATCTCCCTGTAACAGAGGACACTGCTCAGCTGACCATGCCTGCTATGAAGCTGCCCGTCTGGAAACATACTGGACATGGGGAAGGTGGGGTCACGCCTCCTGCTTGCCTGTGACACCTGGCTCCATCCCAGGGACCATCAGGACACTGGGACTGCTTCATAAAAGCAAAGTCCCATGTCAAGTGGCACAGGCACAGCACCTAATGTGCCTGGAGCTGGGCTACAACAGGGCCACAGGGGCTTCTCCCAAGTACTGTCCCCCTCATGAACCCGGATATCCCCCAGCTGGGCTGAAGGACAGCTCAGAGACTGGCAGCAGCAGGAACAGCCACCATGGTGCCACCAAAGGCGGCACTGGCCCCACATAATGAAAGCCACTGTCCAACAGGTTGATGGGGCAGCTAGCCAGTCATAGATGCTTCCCTTAGCTCAGGTCTGATGCCTAGACAGTAACACAGCACCCCAACCCCGGAAGCTCCACCAAGTGCACACAGCCTCACACACAGAATGCTCCCAGCAACCAAAAGGCACAGGCCAGGGTCCACACATTGATACACATGGAGCATGGCTCTGACACTTGTCAGTCATGCCCAGTGAGAGATCCAGTCACAAAAGGCCACATAGTGTGGGCCTTCATAATAGGAAACATCTAAAGATAGAAGGGTTCGTTGGGGCCCAGGGGTATGGCTGGGGTGGACAGCTCATGGGGCGGTCTTTGGGGTGATGGAACGTTGCAGAACTAGACAGTAGTGAGAGCTACACTGCGCACATTCTCCATGAGGCTGGCATGCAGCCTGAGTCTCCTCTCCAGTTTGGTTTGCAGCCTCACCAACAAGCTCAGCTGGGTAGAGGCACTCCTCCCTGGCCTGCCTTCACTGCCCCAGGCCCCACCTCTTCCAGAACACTCCCTGAGCACAGCCCACTGGGCATCCATCCTATGCTCTGAGCTGTCCTCCTCCTGGCCTGGTCACAAGCCTGGTGTGGAGGGCCCTTGGGAGCAAGCTGCAGGGGAAGAGGCGCTCCGCTGAGTGGCCAATTCAACAGTGCCCACCCAGACTGGGCACTGGTCTTTATGGAGCTGTTCTGTGTTCCTAGCATGATGGATACACAGGGCCTTGAGGGGCATGCTGGGGATGATGGGACACCACAACTCTCCTTCCTCAACGTGATGGGTACCAGAGAGGCCTTGGAGCTCAGTCCAAGTTCACCTTCTGTCCCCAGGAACAGAGAGGACATTTTCAAATGTGAAAGAGAAACCACACAGGCTGGATGCACAACCAGAAGTGACTATCTTGAGCTACTCAAGGGTACCACAGGGGCACTGGCATTAGGAAACCACAGCACCAGGTCTTGGGGTTCCTGGGAAGCCACCTCAAAGATGCCTAGACCAGTGCTCAGATCCAGCATGACCCAACCCCCAGACCCTACCAGCTCCCACTTCCACACTGAGTCCAGGCGGTCACTGATGCTTTAGAATCAAGGCTCCCATCCCAATGTTCCCCACATGTCACAGCAGGGACTGTTACAAAGGCAGGGCTTGAGCCCACTAGGAAGGTGGGAGCTAAGGCAGATGCCATGCCCAGCACATCAGTGGACACCACTGTGACAAAGACCAATACTCATTGTACAGATGCCAATCAAGGCAGAGGGGACACTTGAGCTGAATCAGCTGACAGCTGTGCCCTACAGAGCCAGCCCACCTACCCACAGGCAGCCCACCAGGACATACAGTCTTCTGGGTGCTGTGCACAACACGGCCACAAAAGGAAGGGCCAGGCGGAGGCCCAAGCATGAGGCCATGGGCTCCCAGAATAGGACAGCTGCTCCCAGCTCACTCTTGGGCTTAGGAGCCACCCTCCAACAGAAGCGAGGCCAGCAGTGAGCACACACACACATACACACATGCACATACATGCGTGCATGCACACACCAGTGAAGGTTGGCAACACTCCACCTTTCCAGATATAACATCAGCTGCCCTACGGAGGGTCAAGGCCACACTGTCCTCTCTGCAGTTAAATTTTACTCCCTAGGTACTGCCCAGGCCATGCTGTTCTCTGGGGTGGGGGGAGTCTGGTGCTCTGCAGAGTCCTCCATATTTTCCACACCTAGAGCTTCCCCAGCAATGATAGCCACCACTCTTACCATGGATAGTGCTCTTCCAACACCTCTCTGTACCACACAGAGGCTCCAGCCCTGTCCAGCAGCCCCAACTCAGGCCATTACACATGAGTGCTGTGCACCCTCCTGGAGCATCACCCCATTTCCAGCTAACAGCTTACCTGCGAGGGTAGCACTGAGCCACCACCAGCCTGGCTCTGTAGGGCCTGGTGCAAGCACTGGTGGTACCTCTAAGGCTCGAGTCTTGAGCATGCTCCTACCTTAGGGTGAGCGCCACCCACTGTGGGTTATGCACAGCAGCAAGTGGAGGTTCCTTCTCAGGGACCAAGAAGCTTAGCCAACATCCCTGGACAAAACCAACCACCCTCAAGGCCCCCAGCACTGAGAACTGGACCTCCAACTCCCTGGGCTCAGTGTCATCTGTGGGGTGTGTGCTTGCAGGTCACTGGACCCCAAGAGGAACTAATATGTCCCAACTTCCCCTCAGCCTCCTGATCAGGGCACCCTGCTCTGCAGCCTACCCCATCACTCCTATTCAAACTGACTCGCTTGCTGGAACAAAGAGGCCAGGGGCCTTCAACTGCACATGTGCAGTGTGACTGCCCTGAGACTACGTAGAATCAGCCAGCCAGGCTCGTCATCCAAGCTACTCAGGTGGCTAAGGCAGAGAGAGGGATGACCCAGAGTTTAGGGCCAGGGGCTGGAGAGATGGCTCAGTGGTTACGACTTCTTGCACTGGACTCAGGTTCATGGCAGCTTACAACCCTCTGTAACTCTAGCTCCAGGGGATCTGATGGCCTCTTCTGATGCACAGGCTAATAATGCATGCATGTGCACATACATACAGTCAGGCGTGCACACATACACATAAAAGATACTTTAAATTAAAAAAATAAAAATAAGAGTTTTT
>LZPO01044393.1:518606-533637 GCA_001675575.1 Neotoma lepida
AGAAGAAGAAGGCAGGAGGGTTGAGTGTGGACTTGTAACCTTCCCAAGCTTCCGCAGGCTTTCAACACGCCTGGCCCTGTTCCCAGCAGAGCAAGGGACATGTGACAGTGACTGTCCCTGCAGTGCCCCAGAGGCTCCTGTCCTTCCTCAAGGATGCTGAACCTCCAGTGAGCCNCACAGGTCAGGGCTGAAGGCCTGCCTGCCATCAGGAGCAAGGGCAGGCAGGGCCCAGTCACTGAGCGGCCACTCCTCACTCTGCCAATCAGAGGGACTAGGCCCAGTGGACAGCACTCCCCCAGCATGCACAAAGCCCTGGGGTCCATCCTCTGCAACACATGAACCATGTGTGGTGCTGGACCTNTAATCCCAGCACTGGGGAGGTAGAGGCAGGAGAATTGGGATTTCAAGGTCCTTGGCTACANAGGAAGGTTGAGGCCAGCCTGGGCTATATGACCCTTATTTAAAAAAACCAACAGGAAGGAGGGGCGTGCTGCCATTACAGACTCAATTCCCAGCATCTACGTGGTGGGTCACAACTGTCTCTAACTTCAGTTTCAGGGGGTCCAGCACCTTCTTCTGGCCTCCATAGGCTCTGCACGCACACAGTGCACTTATGTACACNTAAGGAAAGCACTTGTACACATCAAATAAATAAGTCTTTAAAGTCTATCCATATATTATATATATATACATATATATATAATATATAGGAGAATTGAGAATTAGTTTGCAAAGGAGAGCCATGTCCCCTGTAATGGCTACAGACTCAGCTCACTGGCCAGGCCATACCATTTGTCCAGCCTAGGGTCAGCACTTGTGGCTAGTGCTTCATACCCTGCCCCTGTTCACTACGATGAGACTCGGGGCCGTCCATCTCTCCTGTAGAGGTTTCTGGTTTGTGACATTTGGAGTGTGGTCACAGTGTTGGAGACATCCTCACCTCATCACCCACAGAGGAACCTTCACCCCAGGAGGGCTTGCAGGGCCACTCCTCAGCTACTGGGTGCATGGTTACTCCCAGGGACATTTGCCCAGCCTGCAGTGCCCAAGTCTGCATGCTGGGACTATTTGGCTGGCTTTTGTCTGCTTTTCCTTGGTCCAGAGGCTACTACCTCAGGGTCCCCCATGTGCCACAGGGACACAGTCTGTCCTCAGCCCATCCTACCAGGGTCTGCCAGGTCCCAGGTTGAGTGGGGGCTTTGGCCCCTGAGAAGGAGCAGCCCCCTACCTAAGGATACAGGCACTGGCGTAGGAGGCCATGACTCACGTGTTCCCCTGCTGACCCTACAGCTCTTCCTGCCTAGTGTACCATTCTCGGCTCTCGAAGACCCAGTTTCCAGCACCCCACTTCTCGTCAGCTACCAGGTAAACTGGGTGGCCAGGAGGGTATTGCCTGGGGATCTAGAGAGAGGCTCCGAAGGCATCTCTATAGTGTGCTGGACCCCGGGCAGCCTGGATGCTGGGCTGCCCTGCCCATTTTACAGTTAGAAAAACTGAGGCCCCANTTAGGGGTAAAGGTGGAGCCACTTCCACCCCACACCGTGGTGCTAGGTGCACTGNGTGCAGCATGGCTTTTGTCCTGGAGGAGGCTGGGTCACTGCAAGACAGGATGGACCCCTGAACTGTCCCACCCTACAGTCACACAGCCAGCCTGAGGAGGAGGAGGGAGAGGAGGAGGAGGAGGCAGAGGAACTGGGCCATGCTGAGACCTATGCCGACTACGTTCCATCCAAGTGTAAGTGTCTGGGCCAGGGACAGGATGGAGACGCCCCCTGAGAAGACAGCTGTGTAAACCCCAAGGGCTCATGTCCCCCATCCCTCGTCCATAGTGTGGAGGCATCAGGAGTAGAGTTACACGTGCAGGGTGGACAGCTGGCATCCTCCTGCCCCTTCTACCCTGCTGCTTACCGTGCACCAACTCTCTCTCTGTCCCCAACCAGCCAAGATTGGGAAACAGCANCCAGACCGTGTGGTAGAGACCAGTACACTGTCCAGTGTTCCTCCCCCAGATATCACCTACACCCTGGCACTACCCACCTCAGACAATGGGACCTTGTCTGCCCTACAGCTGGAAGCCATCACCTACGCCTGCCAGGTAGCCAGCCCCACCCCACCCCTACCAGGCTCATAAGGAGGGCACCAGGCATCCCAAACCTGATCCACTTCTGCTCACCCACAGCAACATGAGGTCCTGCTGCCCAGTGGGCAGCGCGCTGGTTTCCTGATTGGAGATGGGGCCGGCGTGGGCAAGGGCCGCACAGTGGCTGGCATCATAGTGGAGAACTACNTGCGGGGCCGGAAGAAGGCTTTGTGGTGAGCACCTGCCTGGCCTAACGGAGCAGGTGGNTGGGATAGGTAGGACAGGCAGCGGTGGTGTACCTAACCAGGCCTCTCCCTCAGGTTCAGTGCCTCCAATGACCTCAAGTATGATGCAGAACGGGACCTGAGAGACATCGAGGCCCCAGGCATCGCAGTGCACGCATTGAGCAAGGTAGGTAGGCCATGGATGGCCAGCTGAGTCCACCTCCCCTTTACTAAGAAGAAACCAAAGTAGGGGAGTCCCTGCATGCATCCCCATGTCTGAACCTGTGTCCACAGATCAAATACGGTGACAACACTACCTCAGAAGGTGTCCTCTTTGCCACCTACTCCGCCCTGATTGGAGAAAGCCAGGCGGGTGGACAACATCGCACACGCCTTCGCCAGATCCTGCAGTGGTGCGGAGAGGCCTTTGATGGTGTGGTATCCTGTAGCCAGGGTGTGGATGGATGGATGGATGGATGGATGGGCATGGAGAAGGGCAGAGCTGAGGACTAGGGCCTGAACTGAGTGGGGGTTGAATGGGAGGAGCTCAGCCTGGGAGGGGAGAGCAGCGAAGGGACCCAAGGCAAGACTGAGGCCTTGGAGTGCACTGACCAGCAGCTGGGAGCTCCCCGTCAAACTAGGCCTGCGTCTTCACCCCCAGACCGGCANGGCCCTTTCAGAGCTGTTCTGATATGGGGGGCTGAGATACAGGGCAGAACCTGCAAGCCATCCTTACTCTCCGCTCCTCCTGATCTGGTCCTAGCGAGTCTGTAGGCGACCAAATTCCCTATAGTGTTAGGAGCCACTGGCTGACAGTTGGGACAGAGCTTGTCCGTGCTGGGGCTCCTCAGTGCAGGCAGCCCACAGGACCCAGGGCACAATGTGTGCCCATGGTGAGTGCCGCTGGCCCTACAGCCATGTGCCAGGGGTGGTGGCCTTGAGGTTTGCCCACAGGGTCGGTACTTCTGTGGCAAAAGCCTCTACCCANTGTGGTTTTTTCTGTCCTCCTCTTTTTGGTATTATGGTTACTGTGCAGTCGTAACTGTCAGCTCTGCAAAGCCATGTCCCCACCTCCTTGGTGCATTGTTTTGTTTTTTAGACAGTCTCTCTCGGCAGGGGCTGCCATGGCAGGCAGGGGCCACTAAGCCTGGCTTCTGTGGTGCTGAGGATGAGGATGGAAGTCAGAGCTTCCTGCCTGCTAAGCAAGCACACCTCCCATAGAGCAGCATTGCCCCCCAGCACCCTTTAAACACCGTCCAGTTACTGTGTGTTCCTCTGACCCCCAGCCCCTCCACACTGACTGACACATACCACTACCCCCCATGCCTCTGGAGTTTCCTCCAGTACNTTGTGGGACACTGAGTGGGGACACCTTCCATCCTTCTGGAACATTCCTTAACCCAGCATATCCCAGATTGTGTTTGACGAATGCCACAAAGCCAAGAATGCCAGTTCCACCAAGATGGGCAAGGCCGTGCTGGACCTGCAGAGCAAGCTGCCCCAGGCCAGGGTGGTGTACGCCAGCGCCACAGGTGGGCTGGGGACAGCAGCTGAGCTGGGTGGGCGAGCTCTGTCACATGTGTGGCCTCTGATAGTGCTGTCACCTACACAGGGATGGGGGGGTGTCCGGCCAGCCCTGCGCAGGACTTTGAACCATTTCTGCTTGGCACCTGGGGCAAATACGGAGCTTGCTGTCTTCAAGCCAACCTTCCCTTTGCTGACGGGCTCTGGGACCTTGAGGGTACCCCTAGACATGTTCCCCCGAACTTCAGTTCCTCTCCCTTGGCCCCCCACACTTCCTGGGGCTACAACACTGTACCCCACTTGGCCTCCATATGCCCCGTACCACTTCCCAGCTGGGTCATGAGTTGCTGACCTCAGCTCCTTACTTCCAACCTCTAGGTGCTTCCGAACCCCGCAACATGATCTACATGAGCCGCCTGGGCATCTGGGGCGAGGGCACACCCTTCCGAACCTTCGAGGAGTTCCTGCATGCCATTGAGAAGAGGTGAGCCACCACTCTGCCTGTCGGGGGTGGCAGTCCCTGCCAGGTATCCCAAGGGCCCCTGCAACACGTATCCCATCCTGTCTTTCCCTAGCACCTCCTGTCTCCCTCAGAAAGATGAGCCCCTTCTCATAAGTCCTCTGTTGTGCTCCCCTCTGGCTATACAAGTCTCTCTGGGCCCAGCCTTATGTCTTCCTCATGGCCAGGGCCTCTGCGTATGTGCTGTGTTCTGTCTCCTGGCTCTTTCCTGCCTGGGGTGTCCGTCCTGTCCCTAGTGGGACACAGTGCTCAGGGGCCCTGTCTGTCTGCAGGGGCGTGGGCGCCATGGAGATTGTGGCTATGGACATGAAGGTCAGCGGCATGTACATCGCACGCCAGCTCAGCTTCTCCGGGGTCACCTTCCGAATCGAAGAGATCCCGCTGGCCCCCGCCTTCGAGCAGGTCTATAATCGGGCAGCCCGGCTGGTAAGCTGGAGAGACTGTCTGCAGGGACCTTATTCCTCCTCCCAAATCTGCATCGAGTGTCCCGCCATCCCACACACACTGGGGGTTGCTATGGTAGGGAGCAGGTGCCCTCTGGACCCCAGTGTCTGCATTGGTCCAGCTGCTGGAGCGCGATGTCTGCATTGGTCCAGCTGCTGGAGCGCGGTGTCTGCATTGGTCCAGCTGGGGCAATTCCTTGTTGTTGTTGTTTTTTCTCTTTTACTTTTGTTTGGTTTTTAGAGACAGGGTTTCTCTGTGTAGACCAGGCTGTCCTAGAACTCACTCTGTAGACCAGGCTGTCCTGGAACTCAGAGAGATCCTCCTGCCTCTGCCTCCCGAGTGCTAGGAATAAAGTTGTGTGCCACCACCCCCTAATTTTTTTTTAATGATTTATTTTTATGTGCATTTTTGCCTGCATGTCTGTGTGAGGGCGTCCAGTCCCCTGGAAGTGGAGTTACAGACAGNTGTGAGCTGCCATGTGGGTGCTGGGGATTGAACCTGAGTCCTCTGGAAGAGCAGCCAGTGCTCTTAACCAGTGAGCCGTCTCTCCAGCCTCCATCACTTTTACCTTTATTTCTGAGACTCTCCTGTCTCACTGTAGCTCAGCTGGACTCAAACTCCTCGCAATCCTGCCTCAGCCACCTGTGTGCTATAGAAGAGGCATGTACCAGAACACCTGGCTCTTCATGATTTACCACTATGATACTGCGACGTTTACAGACCTGCCTGGACATCCTAGGACTCCCAAGCGTGTCACCCTAGGTGGTGACATGGAGCCAGAGGCCATTTCCAGCCTCCATGTGGCGGCGGGCCCTGTATGGACAGGTTCCTGTTCCCACACTGGCTCAGCAACGGGCCCTCAATCCTGGACCCACCCTGACCCTCCTAACTACCTCTGCTTTCCAAGTGCTGGCATGACAGGCGTGTGTCACCACCCCCAGCTTGTCCAGTGTATACAGGGCCCTAAGTTTGATTCCCAGCACCACCAAATAGGAAAGAACAAGCTGGGTGTGATGCCACACTGCTGTCATCCATGCACTTGGGAGGCCTGGGCCAGGCTGGGCTACATAGGGAAACCCTGTCTTCAAACATAACCAAACAAAAGGCCAAAATGCATGGTNCTGGCGGAGCCATTCTGAGAAAAGCCTTTTGAGAATCCACAGGGACATCTATGGTGGGACATCACCTGTCCTTGTGGCCGTCAATGAACATTCTTGATTCTGTAGGCCCAGCAGGTCCCTGGGACAGTACTGTCCCCAGAGAACTCTATACTATGTCATAGGACAAGTGTGGCTGTACTGACTGGAGGTCTTCTGGCAGGGAGCATGTGGAGGCCAAGGACACTGCTCAGGACCTTGCAGATCCTGGGATGCCCCACAGAGAATGATTGGGCCTGGTGTCCACAGGGACTTGAGTTCACCTGCCCTGTAGAAACTATCCAACTGGGTGTGGGGGTGCATGCCTGTCATCCCAGCACTTGGGAGACAGAGGCAGGAAGATCAGAAACCAGGTCATTGTTAGCTAATTATCTAGCTCAAAGCCAGCCTAGGCTACATGAAACCCTGCGTCCAGAAGCCCCTCCCCCAATGAGAGGGAGGCTTAAGTCGGACATAGGGCGCACACCTGTCTTAGTGCTCAGGAGCCTGAGGCAAGGGGACCAAGGCCGCCAGCCTTGAGACTCTTTTTTGTTTGGTTGTTTTTTGAGACAGGGTTTCCCCGTGTAGCCCTGGCTGTCCTTGAACTCACTCTGTAGCCCAGGCTGGCCTCGAACTCAGATCCTCCTGCCTCTGCCTCCCAGTGCTGGGGTTACAGGCGTGCGCCACCGCTGGGGACTACATGCGATTCTTATCAAATAAAAACAGCCCTCTCGCAGCCCCACGCTTTTTTTGAACAATTCTTTGACAGCTTTGTATGTGAACGTAGTGTGTTTTGATCATATTCACCCCGCCCTGTGCCTTGGCTGTGACATCTTCTCTGTATGGTTTTGGTTGCCGCCCCTTACCGCCCGTCACCCCATCTGCCCCTGGAGCCCCTGCTTAAGGCTGGCTGGCAGGCTCAGCATAAGCCTTGCTCTTGCAGTGGGCCGAGGCTCTGAGCGTGTTCCAGCAGGCGGCTGACTGGATCGGCCTGGAGTCGCGCAAGTCCCTGTGGGGTCAGTTCTGGTCAGCGCACCAGCGCTTCTTCAAGTACCTGTGCATTGCGGCTAAAGTGCAACGGCTGGTGGAACTGGCCCAGCAGGAGCTGAGCCAGGACAAGGTGAGTACCAAGGTCAGCCTTGAGGGAGTGGCCCTGACACCTGCTGCCTCCCCTCATAGTTGGGGGTGGTGGGGTGCCTGGAGGCCAGGCAGGGGCTCTGGGAGACTTGATAAGATGGGATAGTCACCCTGGAGCCCGGCTCAGACACTCCATCCCCACAGTGTGTGGTCATCGGGCTGCAGTCCACAGGGGAGGCACGGACCCGAGAGGTGCTGGACGAGAATGAGGGCCGCCTGGACTGCTTTGTCTCTGCTGCAGAGTGAGTGATGAGAGTGATGGGGACCTACAACAGGCACGGGGCAGTCCTCCATGTGGGACTCCCATTGCTGCCCCTTGCCTCTCGGGAGCTGTGGAAAAGCCGCCCAGGGGCAGGACCAGACAGGAATCTTATGGGTGGCCCCTGGGTCCTGGGGTCTCAACAGGGGACTTTTGGACATCTGCCTACACAGAGGTAGTGCCGTTTCCATGGGGTTCTCAGGCCTGGTTCGGTGGCCCCCACAGGCCTACACATCCCTCTCAGGAGTCACCTCAGTCCACCCCAGTGGGGCTCCCCCNGCCCCCCGCNGTTCCCACTGAGGGCCTCCAGCCTGGGACCAGTGTGTCCCATCACCCCTCTCCTTGAAGCTGCATGAACATAGCTGGCCCCTGTGCTGAGCACTCTTCTCCTTTGCAGAGGCGTCTTCCTGTCCCTGATTCAGAAGCACTTCCCTTCCACCAGGAGGAGACGTGACCGGGCAGGCGGGAAGAGGAAGAGTAAGAACCCACCAAGTGCCTCCTGGGCTTTGTGTGCTCCGCTCCCCGCCTCACTCCAGAACCGCCTGGAGTGTGTCCTGCACCAACCGGCTGGGAATTTGCACGTGGACACCCAAAGCCGTGCANGTGTGTAGGGCTGGCCATTTCCCTGCAGGGTGCTCAGAGAGGCAAAGGTCTGGGCCAAGATCCCGGCGAGCTCCAACCTCAGACCGCCTGGCCTATCCAGCCAACCCCTACTAGCCAAGGCCCTGGGGACCCCAGTGTCACAGCAGAGCCCAGCTCCAGCCCCACTTGCTGGCAGGCAGGTCAGCCTCTAGGTGCAGGACAGCCCACCTTTCTCAGCTGTGTACACGCTGATTGTAAGGACAGGGCTGTGCTCAGAGAGCACAGGTCAGGGCACATGGCCACCTACCTTCCAGTTCACAGATTTCCAAGTAATTCCCCTGCAAGCACACAGCCAGGCATGAAGGACAGCACAGGGGCCCTCCTTCTGAGTCCCCAAGACAGCCACAGGCCCTCCTATCTCTGGCAGCCTACAGCACTGACACATGAGGTCCCTGGACTTGTCTTTTGAGGAGGCTCTGACACCCTCTGAGCCTCCTGCCTGCCTGCAGAGTCCAGCCATGAAGCCAGCCAGGGCTAAGGATGGGGATGTGGTATCTCAGTTCACCTCACCCTGCCCAGAAGTGAGGCTAGGGTCTTCCTGGAGGGAACACAAGACACACCCAGACAGACAGGCCCCCCCCCCCAGCGCCTCTGCCTCTGTCTCTCTCTGCCCTGCCTTCCACTTCTGCTGCCTCCGCAGCCCAGGAGCTGACCCATGACTCCCCCCGCAGGGCGGCCTCGTGGTCGAGGCACCAAGGCTCCCAGGCTGGAGGCCTCGGGAGTTATCCGAATTAGCGATGGCAGCAGCACAGAGTCAGATGCTGGCCTGGACAGTGACTTCAATTCATCCCCAGAGTCACTGCTAGATGATGACGTGGTCATCGTGGACGCCCCCATGCTCCCCACAGANGACCGAGGTGAGCCTCCGTCACCCAGCCACACTCGATGCAGCAGCCACAGCCACATGAAGTCCTTTCCCCAGCACATACCCATGTTACAGATGGGGAAACTAAGGCTCACAGCTAAGGTCAGGGCCATGCTGTCAAACACAGGAGAGTGACTCCTGTCATGCCTGGCCTCCAGTCCCCTGCTGGGCCACTTCACTGATACTCTTCCCCGCCCCCAGGTCCCCTGTACCCACTTCAGAGAGACCTGCAGGGCCCCGGTGTGCTGGACCGGGTGGAACGGCTGAAACAGGGTTTGCTGGCCAAGGTGCGCGCACTGGGCCGCGACCTGCCTGTGAACACGTTGGACCAGCTCATCGACCAGCTTGGGGGGCCTGAGTGTGTGGCTGAGGTGAGCCTGGCTGCTGAGGGAGGTGCCTCCCCCCTTTTGGCCAGCTGCATGACCATGTTCCAGGCCAGCCTGAGCTACGTGAGAGGGGCTCAGCAGCTGAGAGCACTTCCCGCCCTTGAGGTGGACCTGAGGACACCAGCGCACACGTGTCACACACAGACGCACATGTACATAAAAATACCCATTTTCTAAAAAGAAAACAAGGAAAGACTTTGGTAGCGGCAGGAATCCTTATGGCTGCTGAGGCCACACCAAGTCACTGCACAGGGTCCCAGCAGAGCCACCCTGTCCCTCAGACAGGGACACAGTGCACTGGGCCCCTGGGCCATGGCACTAACAGCCGGTGGGGGTCTCCTTTCCCCTCCCCAACCACAGATGACCGGCAGGAAAGGCCGCGTGGTATCCAGGCCCGACGGGTCAGTGGTCTTTGAGTCCAGAGCAGAACAGGGCCTGTCCATCGACCACGTGAACCTCAGGGAGAAACAGCGCTTCATGAGTGGCGAGAAGGTGGGCCTGGTGCGGGGCGGCGACGGGGGGCGGGGAGCCCCCGGACGGCTCTGCAGGGGAATGCAGGGCAGCGAGGTGGGGAGCGGGCTGTGCGCCTGCGCTCCTGACAACACCCTGTCCATCCAACACCCACCCCAGCTTGTGGCCATCATCTCTGAGGCTTCCAGCTCCGGCGTCTCCCTCCAAGCCGACCGCCGGGTCCAGAACCAGCGACGCCGGGTCCACATGACCCTGGAGCTGCCTTGGAGCGCAGACCGCGCCATTCAGCAGTTTGGTGAGGCCTCTCGCCCCACCCCAGGTGGTCCCTTCCCCNGACTCCTCATCCCAGTCTCACAGAGCCTCTTTGTCCTCAGGCCGCACCCACAGGTCCAACCAGGTCTCGGCGCCCGAGTACGTCTTCCTCATCTCGGAGCTGGCCGGGGAGCGCAGGTTCGCCTCCATTGTGGCCAAGCGGCTGGAGAGCCTGGTGAGCCGGCGGGGCCTGAGGCCGGGGCCGGGGCCGGGGCTGGGACCTCGCTGGGCGGGGCCTAGGGAGGGCCAGGGCCTGCTGGAGCCTGAGTCACACCTCCCGGGTCACCCTGGCAGGGTGCCCTGACCCACGGAGATCGCCGGGCCACCGAATCCCGAGACCTGAGCAAGTATAACTTCGAGAACAAGGTAAGTGGAGGGTGGGCAGCGGTGGGGGCCGCCCTCTACCCCGGCCCCACTCACGCCGCCTGCCCCACAGTATGGCACCCGTGCTCTCAGCCGCGTCCTCACCACGATCCTGGGCCAGATGGACAACAGGGTGCCCCTGCCCCAGGGCTACCCGGGAGGGGATGCCGCCTTCTTCCGGGGTGAGCCTGGGCTCCTGAGTCTTCCTGGGCGGCGTGGGGACTGCAGTGGGCGGGCTCCATCAGGATTTGAGGGCTGGGTGTATGGGCGGCCTCTAGGAAAAGGGCTTGGCAGGGTTGGCCTCGGATCCCAGGAGCAGCCCCTGGTTTTCCCTCGCAGACATGAAGCAGGGCCTGCTGTCCGTGGGCATCGGCGGCCGGGAGTCGCGCACTGGCTGCTTGGATGTGGAGAAGGGTGAGCCTGGGAAACCACGGAAGGGGGTGATGAAGGGGGTGATGCAGGGGCCGCTGGGAGGGTGGGACAGCTGCCTGAGACCCAGCTCCGCCNGCAGACTGCTCCATCACCAAGTTCCTGAACCGCATCCTGGGGCTGGAGGTGCACAAGCAGAACGCTCTGTTCCAGTATTTCTCCGACACCTTCGACCACCTCATCGAGATAGACAAGAAGGAAGGCAGATACGACATGGGCATTCTGGGTAAGCTTCTGGGTGGCCTGGACTCTCCGTCCTGCGGGTCCATCTGAGCCCCTCGTGGGATCCAGGGGCCAATGCATCATGTTTGTTAAGTCCACCATTGAGAGGCTACAGACAAGGCCCGAGTCTGGTCCAAGGTGCTGTCATTGTAACAGCCTGGGAAGCTCACACTTGAAACCCACACAGTGCAGTTCTAAAAAACAAAAACTCAATGCTTTGAGGAAGCTCGTGTTTTTGTGTCAGGCTGCATTAGCCCGCTAGCCTGCGCTGCATGCCCGCTAGCCTGCGCTGCATGCCTGCTGCGTGTTGTCCTCACTGGACACGGCCCCCGTGGCTGCTCTAAAGCTAAGGTTCTAGACCCTGAAGACAAATGGCCATCTCTAAGTCACGGTGGCACTTGCCTGTCAACCCAACACTGCCCTGTAGAGGCAGGTTCCCCTACTACATAGCAGCTTCACGGCCAGCCTGAGCTACTTGAGATCCTGTCTCAAAGTAAACAAAACAGAGAGGCTGGAGAGGGAACTGGACAGGCAAAAGCACTTGCTGCCCTTCTAGAGGACAAATTCCCACCCTCCAACCCCAACACCAGAACCGCCTGTAACTCCAGCTCCAGAGGATCTGACGCCTTCTTCTGGCCTCCGGGGGCGCTGCATGCACACGTGCAGATAAATGCCGAGACAAATAAATAAGAGATTTTTTTTTTTTAAAGACCTGTTCTTGCCAACAGACACAGTCCCTCTGAGCANTTGTGTACAGCAAGAGACTGTGGACCCCAGACCAGAGGGTTCCTGACTCCCACCCACANCTGGTCTCTGGGTTTTTAGTNCCTCTGCCCATTCGTGGGGTCATCTCGGGTACATCAGAATCGGCTCCCTCGGCCTGGCCCCTGACCATCTCCCCTCTCCTCAGACTTGGCCCCTGGCATCAACGAAATCCATGAAGAAAGCCAGCAGGTATTCCTGGCACCTGGACACCCACAGGATGGGCAGGTGGTCTTCTACAAGGTGAGCAGGGAGGCGAGCACGGAGGCCCCCAGCCCCAGCCCGGGCCCCAGCCCCCGGACCTGCTAACACCCGCACTTGCCATGGCAGATCAGCGTGGACCGCGGTATGAAGTGGGAAGAGGCGCTCGCCAGGTCTCTGGAGCTGAAAGGTCCCTATGACGGCTTCTACCTCTCCTACAAGGTGAGTGGACCCACTCCTGGCGGCTGCCCCGAGACCCTGCTGGCCACCCGCCTTACCACTCTCGGGCCCTAGGTACGAGGCAGCAAGATGAGCTGCCTCCTGGCGGAACAGAACCGTGGCGAGTACTTCACCGTGTACAAGCCGAACATAGGCCGCCAGAGCCAGCTGGAGACCCTGGACAGCCTGTGCCGCAAGTTCCACCGGGTATGGAAGGACCTGCCCTCCACGGCGGCTGGGGATGCGTGGGAGCCCCCGAGCCTCGGTTTCCCCGCTGACTTATGGGCCTGCACCCCCAGGTCACCGCGGAGGAGGCCCGGGAACCCTGGGAGAGCAGCTATGCCCTGTCGCTGGAGCACTGTAGCCACACCACCTGGTGAGGCCTGGGCGGGAAGCCACGGAGAGGGCGGAGCCGGTGTCCCGGGGCCTTGTGGGCTGGGAGAGCTCCGCTGCGAGCTGACCAGCGGTCCCCTGGTACAGGAACCAGCGCTGCCGCCTGGCGCAGGAGGGCAAGGGCTGCGCCCAGGGCCTGCGCCTCCGCCACCACTACATGCTGTGCGGGGCGCTGCTGCGCGTGTGGGGCCGCATCGCCGCCGTCATGGCGGACGTCAGCAGCAGCAGCTACCTGCAGATCGTGCGCCTCAAGACCAAGGACAAGAAGAAGCAAGTGGGTGAGTGGGCGGCGGGCGCGGGGTCCAGAGGAGGGTTCCCAGGCGTGGTCCCCAGGCGGGCCTGACCGCGTGTCCGCGCCGCCACAGGCATCAAGATCCCCGAGGGCTGCGTCCACCGCGTGCTGCAGGAGCTGCAGCTGATGGATGCCGAGGTGAAGCGCCGCAGCACGCATGGGCTGGCCGCGCGCCCACCCACGCCACGCATGATCGCCCTTCCCTGCGGTCCCGGTGAGGTGCTGGACTTGACCTATAGTCCCCCGGCCGAGGCTTTCCCGCCGCCTTCACGCTTCGCCTTCCCCCCGCTGCCGCCCCCAGACCCCAGCTCTCTGATGCTGGGTGCCAGAGACCCTGCAGCCAACCCTGTGGAGCTGGCACACCAGGGCTGCGACATCAATTTCAGGGAAGTGTTGGAGGACATGCTCCGCTCTCTGCGCGCGGGGCCCACTGAGACCCCTGCGCCTCTGGTGGGCGTGGGCGGCGGGGGCACCGAGCGGCAGAGCGTCATCCACTTCAGCCCGCCCTTCCCCAACTCGTAGGTGGCCACCATGGCCCCTGGATTACAAGTGTCCTGGGCAGCAAGGCCCACCGGCTCCTCTGCGAGCAGAGAGGTTCCCACGACTACTGAGGGCACCCGGCCGCAGTGCCTTCCCCGCCAGCCGGGTGCGGGGCCTCGGCCTCCCCTGCGCTGCTCCAGCTACACCCAGCTGGAAGCCGTGGGGTTTGGTGGTCCCAGAGAGCTGGTCACTCAGGAAATCCGGTGCTGAGGCCCCGCTGTCTATGGGGGCTCCACGGGGCGGACCCCGTTAATATATGCAATTCCCTGCTCCCTAAATTATTGTCACCCGCCCCCTCCCAGCCCCGGGAATCCGTGGGCAGCTGGCGGGCCCTGGTTTCTATGTATTTATAATGAACTCCGGTGTACATATGTAAAGATCTTTTTTAAAATATATGTGCCTTTGCCTACTTCCCAGTGTGCTGCGGCCTGCAGGTCAGTGGAAGGGGGACCTGAGGGTCACAGAGCAGCTACTCGCTTGAGACTAGACACAGTTAACAGGTCCAGTCAGCAAACCTGTCCCCTTGTTGGCTGGTGGGGACAAGCTGGCGAGACAGAATTCAACCAGTGGCAGCTGCATTCAGCTGGGGCTGAGGATCCTGGGCCCTGGGCCTGGCAGAGAGGTTGGGGAGGAATAGGTCTTCAGACAGTGGAGGGGATGGCAGGGAAGACCGAGGCAGGTGGCCATGTATAGTTCTAGGGTCACTTACCCTGGCAGCACAAAGCTCAGAGCCCCCCAGGGAGAGAGGAGGCCATGGGCCAGGAGGGCAGCAGAGCCTCTAACAGACTCCCAGACCCACCTGATGTCACCACTGTCTGCCCCAGAGGCCCTGGCTCGACCACACCCACTGTAGGCAGTCACCCACAAGGCCCACAGAGAACTTGGGACACCTTACATGCACACAAACACACATATACACACACCCCACACGTGCACCAGACATAGCCCTGGGGCAGGCATGGGCAACCTTGGCACAGCTTCCCCAGGAGGCATAACAGGTTACCACCCTCCTAGGAACAGCCCTGCCCACACTCAGGTCCTTCCTGCTGGCCTGGGCAGAGCCGCAGGGATTAGCAGGAAACTGTGACCAGCTGACCCTGATCTGCACCTGCAGGGTCCTGGGGCACAGGCATGGCCCTCTAATCCCCAGGGCGCTCAATTCCTGACCTGAGGACACGGGCACATTTCTACATTTTATTCCCACAAGGCAGCCAAGGTAAAGCTCGAGCCCGGGGCCACAGGCCTCCGGACCTTCCTCCGGCAGGGATGCACGCCAGGTCCTCGGGACTACCCCACCAGCAGGCTGGTTTGCAGGCAGACCGTCATGAGTGCCGGGGTGGAAGGCTCCAGGGGTCACAGGGCAGGGGGGCTCGGTGGGGACACACACTTGTAGGGCTAGAGATAGCACGGCAGGTCTTTCTCTATCACCTGTGAGGAGACAACACCATCAGACTTGCTCCCTCAACAGCCCTGGCTCATACCCAGGCTGCATTGCCCAAGGAGCTTACCAGGGGCTCCTCCATGGGACCGTAGCGCTTCATCACGCAGCCATTCTTATCGATGAGAAACTGCAGGACATAGAGGACACGGTGACAAGGGTGCACGGGGGG
>LZPO01044393.1:622026-643025 GCA_001675575.1 Neotoma lepida
TACTTCTTCCACCACTATGAGTTGCCGGCCATCCTGCAGCAGATCCGCATCCAGGAGATGTTGCTGCAGATGCCACAGCTAGGCCCCGGGACCCCNACGGCGCTGCCTGACGACCTCAACAACAACTCCGGCTCCCCGGCCACCCCTGATCCCAGCCCTCAGCTCGCCCTGGGCCCCAGCTCCAGCTCCGCACCCGCCGGCGGGGCATCTGGGCCGGGCTCGCTGGGCGCCGCGGCCTCGGTGTCCGGCAGTGACCTGGGCTGGGTGGCCGAGACGGCCGCCATCATCTCGGACGCNTCCTTCCTGTCGGGGTTGAGCGCCTCCCTGCTGGAGCGGCGGCCGGCGGCCCCCAGCACCGCGGACAGCGCGCGCCCCGACCCCGGGGATCCTCAGGAGGATGCGCCCGCGCCTGCGGGGTCCTGAAAGCGACGCTGTGACCCGCTCCCGGAGGGGCTGGCGGCGGAGGTTCTGGAAGCGGCCGGGACAGGGCAGCAAGGTGCGGTGGGCGCGTGGCCGCTGGCCGCCTGGTGCTCCCCAGTGCCTTCCACACGGCGCCCGCGCGGGGCCGACGCCGAGGCCCGGACTCAGAGGTGGTGGCTCAGGACGCGGGGCGCACGTTCTACGCTATTTAATTGCAGTGTACAGAGTCGTGTTTGTATATAGAATAAACTGTCGTGGACAGCGCGGCCTTGTGGTCCCTCAGCTTTCTGCGGGTGGCACCTGCAGCAGGCGCAGTGGCCGGAGCCGGGCGCCGTCCCCCAGCCGGGCCCGCAGCTCCCCTCGCCGCAGCAGTGCACTGCGCAGCCGCTCCCGCGCCGCCTCGATACGCAGCTCCAGCTCCCGCAGCTCGGCTTGCGGCCCAGGCCCATTGGAGCAAAGCCACGGCCGGTCCCCGCCAGCCTCGCCGGTTTCCAGTAGGAAACGCACGCGCCGTTCTCGTTCCACCGCTCTGCGCACCCGCCTCCAGCGCCCTGCTCCCTCGGCTGCACGCGGCTGCTCCTCAGGGCCGGGGCCGCTAGGACAGAGAAGGAGGTGGTGGCCCCTGTAGCCCGCCTGGCCGCTCGCCTGAGACCCCCTGCCCCGCCNGGTGCTCACCTGCGCTCCTGCTCCGCCCTCTCCTGCTGCCCCTCTGGCGTCCCGGTGTTGAGGGCTCGATGGATCTTCTAGGGACATAGACAAGTGTGTCAGTGGGCGCCTGGGGTGCCCATCTGCGTCGCCCCACCCTACTCTGCTCCCNGCCACCTCACCTGGCTCGTGTGAAGCCAGTACTGCAGCTTGTTGCCCCTGCGGATGCGCGGCAGCACCAGGCGGTAGAAGACGTGCTCGCCCAGAGAGCTGAGGAGTGCGCTGCCCAGCCCNAGGCACAGCAGCACGAACAGCCCCGAGAAGTGGTAGACGCCCATCTGCAGCGTCTGCGGACGGGACAAGGTCCCCACACGGCGTCGGGATGTGGACCCCAGGGCAGGGCAGCTAGGCAGGGAGATCTCTTGAAGGAAGGGGCGCTGGGGCTGTGTAGGGTGAGCAGGAATGCACGCAAGCATAGCCAGAGCTCCCCACCCTGTGTCTCGGGCGCCTGCCCACCTCCGTCACGGCGAACACCCGCTTCCCGCAAGGCACCATCTTGTACCACTTGTCATGGAGCAGGTCAATGAAGCCTGAGGACTTGTATCGACTGATGAACTCTGACAGGTTGGAGGTGAGCGGCGAGTTCTGGGGCAGCCCTATGCCGTAGCCTGGAGAGGTTGAANCGGGTGGGAGGTGGCTCCACTAGAGCTGTGTGCACCCACAGCTGGGATCCCCGGAACCCGGCTACACACTCACCCTCAATGGCGAAGGGTTTGCCCACGGTGAGCAGCTTGCAATCTGCATCAATGGATACCTCATAATCTAGCAGCGACTTGTCCATGATGAAGGCGTTCAGCTTGGGTGGGTCACTCCTGTGGGGCAGGATGGTGCAAGGTCAGCAGGCCCTGAGTGGCAGGCAGCCCTCCAACGCCACACAGTACCCCACAGACTCACGTGAGCATGGCCACTCCGTGTGGAGTGGTGGGTGCGCTGTGGCGCCGCATATGTGCGTGCATCTCCGGGAAGCTCGCCTTGATGTAGGCCTCTGCGCTGCTCTCCCACACGGTGCCGAAGCGGAAGCCTTGGGAAGGGTGATGCAGCTACGGAGGAGGGGGAGTTCTCAGCTGGCAGCCTGGGTCCCCACCAGGGCCTGCTTGACCGAGTGCAGGGACCTCTCACTGAGCTCAATTCAGTACCATCAGCTCCACAAACGCTCCACTTGGGAACCCCAGAGACACGCCGTTTCTCTCTGCTCTCGCCCTCACTCCCCAGCCCTCACCTGGCCACAGCCATCAACCACTTTGGTGGCTAGAGCATTGGGCAGCACCTAGTTGCAGGGGAAGGCAAGGCTGTGTGTGTGGGGGGAGGGGGGTCAGCAGGACACGACCAGCTAGATTCCAAAGAGGGGAGGAGCTGTGAGAAATACCATGAACTCCAAAATCATGAAAGGTGAAAATAAATAAATCCAGATGTGCTTCAGCATGCCTGTCATCCCTGCAGTGGGAGGCAGGTTTTTTAAAGAACTGATGCTTAAATTGGAGGCGTGGTCAGGGTGGAGCCCCGCCTAGAATCCCCCAGTGAGGGGCTGGGGGCGTGGTCAGGGTGGAGCCCCGCCTAGAATCCCCAGTCAGGGTTAGTGGCTAGTCCCTACCCAGCATGGGACAAGGACCTGGATTCCATTTCCAGCACTGCAATTGAGTGAGTCTCTGGAGAGGGGAGTGTGCTGGAGGTAGTCACCCGTTCCTGCTCAACCCAGTGCCCATCCCACCCTGACCACAACCCTTAACCCCTCAGCTTTCCCAGCCCCCACCTTGGGGTCATGGATTCCAGACAGCTCCTCAAAGGTCTTGTCCCCCACCATGACTGCAGCCAGGTTGGCCGTGTAGCTGGATAGCACCAACAGGCAGAAGATCGCCCAGAGGTTCATGAGGAAGCGTCCGGTAGGACACTTGGGTGTCTTGCTGGAGACAGTGCGTCCGAAGAGGATGGCATAGCAGAGGTTGAGNGCGGAGGAGTAGGAGAANACAGTGCCGCGGTTGCGGCCACGTGGCGTGAGCCCATAGGGGCTTCGCCATTCGTACAGGGTGAGGAAGAGNGCTGTGAGATGCAGGGCAGCAAAAACGCCCACCCACATGGACCAGTGCAGGGGCCACATAAAGGCCCCGATGGGCGAGGCCGTGTCTCGTGTGCGCACCATGATGCCCAGGCTGGTGGAGAAGAATGGGCTGGTGAAATCCACTACCTGGGAGCGAGCCGAATTGATACTGAAGCTGGTCACAGCCATGTGTGCCCGGCCAGCCAGCAGGTCGCCCACCAGGCCTGTCCAGCGTCCATCACGCAGGGCCCCATATTTGCCATCCCCCACAATATAGAGCTCAAAATCGAAGGCCAGGTCCTCGGCCAGCCGTTCCAGCAGGTCAATGCAGTAGCCATAACAACATCTTCGCAGTGAGCGGGGTACTGAGCCATTGGCTAGTGCTGCGAACAGTGCATCCAGCCTGGCCGAATCATTGGTGCCTGGGTCTAGACACAGCTGCCCAGCCGGGCACTGCCCATCTTCATCGGATTCCCTGGTGAACACAAACGGGTGTTCCACCAGAGTTACCACTCGCAGCTTCGGCCGCGCCTGGGTGCCAGATGGAGATGGGACACGGACAGCAGCTGCACCCAGCTCGAAGTCCAGGTGTCCATCCTGCCAGCTGCCCACTGTGGCCCAGGCTGGGGCACCCAGTGGGTCGCGGCGCAAGCTCCACACCTTGAAATGCCGAGACACGTGCACCTGAGAGGAGCTTGTCACCCACACAGCCCCTGTGCGGCCCTGGAAGGAGGTGTTGCCCAGAAAGCTGGGGAATATAAAGGGTAGCGATTGTCATAACCTGGGAGACCTGCCTCTCNCTCAACTAGCACCCGCCTGGAATCCATGGGAGCTCTAGTCCTGAGGATGAAGGGACAACTACCTAACCCTCTAGGTTCTATTCCTACTGGAGCACCCACCCCCTGACACACAGGGGACAACGCCAGGCTGTGGGCCTGGCCTCTTTCCCCTAAGCTGGACCCTACTCACCGAGCCAAGGTGTGCCCAGACGACTCAGATCCAACTGGTTTCAGGTCCTCACAGTTGACCACAGCTGGAAGGAGGGCACGCTCTGGGTGTGCAAGGGCCATGCTACCGAGTGCTCGAGCCACAAGCTCCACTGTGTCGTGGATGGCAGCTTCCAGTGAGGGGCGTTTGATTTCTCCCAGCGCCAGTACCCCAGGTGGCAGGCCAGCTGTAGGTAGTGCCTCAGCAGGCAACGGTGTGCCCAGTAACCATTGGGGACCCGGTGGCGCAGCCTCTAGGACCTCGTGTGCACGGGCAGCACTGCAACCCAGGAGGACTGCTGCAGGCACTAGACTCTCCCCTCCCTCCAGAGCCCCGAGCAGGGCCAATCCAGCCCGGAGGCCGTCATTCCCACTGTCCAGCCGGCTCAGGTCCAGCACAAACTTTGGGGCTTGACCAGCACGGCTAGTCCAGAGNGTCACAAGGCCACCAGGGTCCCGGACACGGCAGAGTACTAGAGCAATGTCCTCCCAAGCGTGTGCCTGTAACAGGGACACCAGCACATCCAGTATGGTCTCCAGGGGACTGGCCCAGTCCAGCTGCAGATGGAACGGAGTCTGGGAAGAGGTAGTTCCAGTCAGGCCTGGTGACTACAGGTGCCCACAGCACCATCTCCACCCCACTCTGTCAAGTGTNTGAGAGCTGGGCATCATCCTGCCCCTTCAGCTCACTCATGGCTCCCCAGTACCTGCTTTTTTCCTCCCTTAGGCTGGTCTTGAACTTGATATGTAATTAAGGACAACCGTGAACCCATGAGCCTCCTGCCTCTACCTCCAGAACCCTGGGATGACAAGCATGTACTGCTGCTTCCAGTGTATGCCGTGCTGCAATGGAATGCAGGACTTGAGGCATACTGGACAGCGTCTTACCAAATGAACCCTGGCCCCAGCCTCCCTTGTTGTATTNTATTTGCATGCAGCTACAACACTCCTCTCTCTATGCTAACCAACTCCTACACAGCCTTCAAGACCCAGCTCTGTTGTCCCTTCTCTATAGACCTTGACATTATCCAGGGAGAACCTTGCACCTCTCCTGAGTTCTCCCAAACTTGGGTTTCTGCTCTCTCTCTCTCTCTCTCTCTCTCTCTCTCTCTCTCTCTCTCTCTCTCTCTTTTTCTGTCTGTCTGTCTCTCTCCATTTCAGTCCTGGCCTAGTTCCACCCTACCTGCTAGGAGTCCCTTGGTACATTCAGAAAGTTCTTAGGGGTTTGTGTTGCACATTTGGAATACACGGCAGCCCTGGCAGACACCCAAAACCCACTGGGACACGTTGCTGAGGAACACATAAGGATACCACGCTCTGTGTAGGGAGGCCAGGCCAACCCTAGAGGAGGCAGGGCTGCCTCAGCGGCTGTAAGTGCAGATTCCAGAGCAGGGGGCATCATAGCTTGGGTCTTGAGTCTCCCACTACACAAAGAGGCCTTCGGGATACAGGGAACCCAGGGACATGGGTCACTGACCCTCCTCTGGGNCTANGGTCTCCCTGGATGCAACCTCATGACAAGTTAGTGAGGAAGACCTCAGGTCTCCCATGTCCCAGGGTCCCCAGCCTGGCTCCAGGTCGCTAGCCCTGGTTGGGCCTTTTGTTGGCCTTCCTTGGTCCAGAGTGAGACCAGCTTGCCCAGAGCCAGCTTCAGANACATGATTCCCTGTCTGAAGAAACACACACCTTTAATCCCAGCACTTGGGAGCCAGAGGCAAGTAGATTTCTGTGAATTCAGGGCTAGCCTGGTCTACATAGTGAGAGGCTGTCTCAAAACATTAATTTGGAAAAAAAGACATAGCAAGGATGGGACACACGTAATTGGAGGTGACCAGTGCTGCCCTGGGGCTGGAGGCCACCAGAGAGCTGTCGGTAGGGAGTTCCTGGCCTGTAGGGCCCCTGGGAGGGAAAGATGCACTTCTNGGGGGATTTCCCACACTGGCCAAGCCCAGGGAGAGGAGAGTGGCGCACCCTCCTCGCCAAGGCGTGCTTGGGAGGGAAGGGCTGGGATAGGGGGCCTCTCTATCACCTGGCTGGAGAACTGTGGGGCTCCCGGTTGCTTCTCATCCCCGCACCCCCGGGCCCCCCGCGCCCTCCGCGTACCGGGGCTCCGAGGGGCGCGCGCGCCTCCCTCCGCAGGACGCTCAGCACCGGGGTCTCCGTGGCGGCTGCCAGGAACTGCAGCAGGCGCAGCTCGGGCCGCGCCTCGGGGAAGGCTACGGAGGCCACCACGCCGGGTGGTGCCAGGGCTTGGCATAGACCTCGGGCCAGAGACGCGGGGTCCCGGGCAGGGGACGCGACGGCCACCAGTTCCAGACTCAGGTTGTGCGGCAGCCGCGGCGCAGGGATGGCCAGGGCGGCCAGGACGCGGGCGCGGGCGGCGGGCGCGCGGGGCANGAGCGCAGCCAGTCGCACGGAGCCCCCGGCGCGCATGGCAACCCCGCAGGGCTGAGGGTGACCGCTCACCGCCCGGGACCCCAGTGCCAGCACCAGGCCGAGCCACAGCGTACGCACATACTCCATCCCGAAGTTGCCACTGTGCGCGGGGAAGGAGGGACACCTGGGCCAGCCCGTTCCAGTCCCTCCTGCACGTCCCGGCGTCCACTGAAGGAGGAGCTGGGCAGCTGCCTGGGTTTGCTGTGGCTCGCAGAGCACGGTTGGGTAATGCCTCCCACGGCCCAGACGGGAACTCCCAGGCAGTCTCTTCCAGCTCAGTATTGTATGCACCCTGGGGAAAACTGAGGCAGGCACTTCTAGTGGAAATTTGTAAGGTAGATCTGCCCTCTACTCTTGAATCACAAACTTAAAACAAACAAACAAACAAAGGACCTGTATTTACGTCTTGGGTTTCTGGGGGATGGTGCATTCCACAACCCGTGTGGGAACAGCTTTGAGGGGGGAGGGTCTGTCTCTCCTCTCCACCCTGTGGGTCCTGGGGATCGAAGTGGGGTCTTCACTCTTGGCAGCAAGCATCTTTACCCACTGAGCTATCTTGCTGGCTTTTGTTCTCTTTCAAAATATTCACTACTATTGGCCCACNCCTTTAATCCCAGCACTCGGGAGGCAGAGGCAGGTGGATCTGAGTTTGAGACCAGCCTGGGCTACAGAGTGAGTTCCAGGACAGCCTGGGCTACACAAAGACTCTGCCTCGAAANCAAAAAAAAAAAAAATTTATTATTATTGTAGTAGTAGTAGTACTATTCATTTGAGAGAGGGTTTCATTACATAGTCCTGACTGGTCTGGAACTCTGTATTTACCAGGTTGGCTTGAACTCAGATCCGCCTGGCTCTGCGTCCGGAGTGCTGGGAGTAAATAGTTCTTGTGTGGAGATGGGTCCACACATGTGAGGTCAGTGCTCTCAGGGACGACTGGATCCCCTAGAGCTGGATATGAGCCACCCAGCATGGGTGCTTGGAACCAAAGTCACGTTCTCTACAAAAGCAGTCTGAACTAACCACAGAGCATCTTTCTGGCCTCCAGACCTCTTCTTGGACCTTCAAGATCCAGTGTCAATTGCCTTGCTGTGAACAACCGGGAACACATCANACCCCTCCCCCAGGCTCACCTTCCTAGTGACTCACCGAGGGGTCACTGGCCCTTCAGTTGAGTTACCCCTGCCTCTCGGGGGCTTGCACACAGTAGGCCCTCCATAACTGCTTGAGCAATAGCTTACACGTCCCTCCCCCACCACCCCAGAACCCTCTATAGCTCCCAGTTGACTTGGTCCCCCAACTCAACTGACTCAGGGTCCAGTTGTCATCTTGAGTGTGGCCTGTAAGATCNGGGACCAAAGGCTTCCCCAGCCAAGAGGCTCCTGCTGGGAACTCTGCGGTCTGTCCTCANGGCCAGGGCCTGGGAGAATATGGCATTCTCCCAAGATCATGCACGGCAGCGGCCTGAAGGGAGCACTCAGCCCTGATGAATGAATCTACACTCACCCCCCACCCCACCCCCAAATCCTCATTCTCCTTGCTGAGGCAACATTAAAGGGAAAACATCCATCAAGCAAATAAAAATGCCAGCAAGACAGACTGCACTTTGAGCTGCCTTTTAATGAGATGGCTTGGCTCTGAGGATGGCAGGCAGTCTAGGCACCCGGCCAGGGCTCCAAGGTACATCAGGTTAGGGGTCCATCAGGGTTCCTGCCTGGGGCCACCACATCACTTCAGGGATCCTCAGGGCACTCTCCTCAAGGCTGAAGTGCCACCAGCCTTGGTGAGGATGGGGCTTGAGTCCTCTGAAATCCAGCCTTGTCCATACTCCAGCTGGTCCTCTTTCAGTCTACAAACAGTCCTGGATNTCGGTTCTGTTCAGTCCACTGAACACGAGACAGCTGCCTTCATTCAGGATTCACTACCACTCCTAACAAGGGCAGAGTGGGACCTTCCACTCCAGCTCAATGAAAAGAAATTCACACAAGACTTTTTTTGGGTAGGGGGAGCCTCACAAAGTACAAACTTGTTCCCAAGAACCCTGTTCTGGACATTTCACGTCACGGAGTCCTGCAGTGTGGCATTTTGTGCCTGGCTTTCTCATCAGGTGTGTGTCCTCAAGGCCCCTCCACAACATGGCTGGACCATGCTGCATCCATTCCCTCCCGTGGGCACTGTGACTTTGCCTCCACCCTGTCCCTCCCACGAGGGAATAATTCCAAGAGCACATGCTTGTCACCCAGATGCCAGGGAGGCTAGGGCAGGGAGATCCTAAGTTCATGCCAGTCACAGCAGGTGAGCACTGTTTGTGTGACAATGCAGGGCTCCAAACACACACACAGAACCCCANGTGTAAGGAGGAACATGATGAACTCCCAAGGAGGAGGCCCTGAGTTCACCTTGCTCACCCCAGTCTCAGGAAATCTCCAGAGGCCTCTGGTGTGCTGGGAACCCAAGGCTGGTAGAGTCCCTGTGTGCCTGGCTCTCCCCAAACCTCTCCCAAGGGAGCAGAAACAGCTGGAACAAGCCAGGGAATGGTGGGAGGGCTCAGGGTATCTGGGCCAAGAATGCAATGAGCCAGCTCAGTGGGTAAACTGCAGAAAGTGTGAGGAGAGGAGAGACACAGAGGTCAGGGTCATAGGAGTGTGGTTCTTCAGGGTATGGACACATCTTGCCACCAGGCGCTGTCTGGGAGTGGATGTCCTGAGGGCACAGTGATAGGGTTCCGGTGTGAGGTCAGCATTGGCACCCGCACGAGCTACGACGGCGACAGCTCTGCTAAATCACACGGATTTTCTGGATCGTTAGGCAGGGCTGTCAGTTGAGTGCGGCTTTCTGGAAGGTTCTGTGGTATTTGGGCTGAACTCCAGGCTATGGTTGGCAGAAGACCCAGGACAGTATGTGGAGACTGAGCTACGGACGCCCATGAGGGGCTGGTGGCTGTCTGGTTGGCCCCAGTGAGCAGGGACTCTGCACTGTCAGCCCCTCACCTACCCCACCCTACCCAAGCTCCAGGGTCCTCTGGCTCAGTACACACCATGTCCCCCAGGTGTGAGGCCTCCCAACCAAGCCCCAGCCCCTCAGGGACAGAACAGCGGAGGCATAAGCTTCTTTGTCCACTCTTTGTTAAAACACCAGACCACAGGCCAATGGCAAGTGTTTCTGTCACTTGGAGGGCCGCGTGATGATGCGCGTGGAGAAGTCGAAGAGGTCGCGGTTGATCTTGCGCAGACTTCGCACCTCCTCCTCCAGCTCCAACACACGCGCTGGCAGCATCTGATTGCCTAACATGTTCTGCGGCGAGAGGGCCGTGTGGGCGAGGCCGCTCCTGCCCGACCCACCCAGGCCCCGCCCACAGCCAGGCCCAACACCGCCCACCTTTGCCATGTAGCCGGACAGCACTGCCTGCAGCTGCTCCAGCCGCTCCAGGTAGGTCTGCTCAGTGCCCTGCAAAGTGGCATGGTCACCCGTTGTGTCCCGCCCCCAGAGGAGGCAGCCTCCTCCACAGGCTGGCAGTCCAGGAGGGCTGGGACCTGTGACAGCCAGGCCAAGGAGGCTGCAGAGCAGAGGGTGGGTGGGACCAGCTCCCAGATCCAGCAAGTCACACAATGGAGACCGCACGGGCAGGGCACGCCAGGTAANGCTTCTTGNACACTAGGTGCTCAGCCTGTCGGCCACCCTGGTCTATGAGGGGTGCCACAGACCCCACGGGAGCCACTGAAGACAGGGGGTGTGGANGCTGGGCAGAAGCCCCTCCCAGTGGGTCCTCTCCCATCCCCCACTGCTTTCTAAGGTTCCCCATCTCCTGACCACAGGCTGCCCCAATGGTCTATCCTGCTCTATTCTTCAACAACCAAGTGACCTGGCCACACGATGGGAGCAATACGACAAGTCACCTTCTGAATGTGGGCTGAGGCACAGTGTGCCTTCAGACAGAAATCAACCATGGGGACAGGTGCCAAGTGTGGAGCGGTAGTGGGTGCCAATGACCTGGCAGTAAGGACTCAGGCCACTGAAGGATGGCACCAGCACTAGGGGGACTTCAGGGGATAGAATGTTCTGGAACCGTGGCTGAGTGGGCAGCATGCCAGCCCCGTGGGTCCTACCTGCCGGTGGAGCCCCAGCTGCAGGCGCAGGCCCCCACCCTGGGCCTCATCTCCATGCTCAGCACCCAGCAGGTGCTTGTTGAAGTGGGGCAGGGGCAGGCTGGGCCTGAATTCAGGGTTCAGCATGCTGGGTGGGGCCAGCATGATGGCTGCATTGGTCACTGGGCCTGAGGGACACAACAAAACACAACCTCAGGGCCTGGCTGGTGGAACAGGGCTCTGCCTTGTACCCAACAAGGTGCACACCTTTGAGGGTGACTGTACGCAGGCACTGCTTGCTCTTCACGTCCCACAGCCGCACAGACTCGTCGTGGGAGCCTGACAGGAGGACACTGCCGTCCGTGGACACTGACAGGCACGTCACTTGGTTCCTGGGATAGGTGGATGGGGTTGGGTGCTGCANGGGGTGTGGACTGTGCCGACCCCACCTAGCTGAGGTGACTACCTGTGCCCCTTGAAGACCTTCCCCGTGTTCTGTTCAGGCCGGAAGCTGTGCTCTCTCTGTCCAGGCTGTGGGTGGAGACAGATTGTCAGTGTTTGGGATGTGGGGGACCTACTGTATGGTCCCTCAGCCCCTGGTGCCACTCACCCAGCTGCACAGGTCCACCTGGAAGACGGAACCATCGCTGCCTCCACAGAACACATGATGCTCAGCCAGGTCCATGGTCACAGAAGTGATGCCCACATCAAACAAGACAGACAGAAGCAGCTCTCCCGAGGAGATGGCCCAGAGCTGCAGGGATGGAAGGCCTGGCACCATGGACATCCAGGCACACAGCCAAGCCAGGGAACTGGGAAGGCTGAGGGCTCTGGCACCACCCTGCCCATGCTACAAGCCCCCAAACCCACCACAGACGCACAGGCCATGCTGGCTGGTGGTTCGGGCACCTCTGCTGCTGCAGGACCCAAGCACCAGCCAGAGAAATTAAGTCACCAAGGCTGGGTTAGGTGGCCATGTCTTCATTCCCTGTGCTCCTAGGCAGAGGCAAGGGGGTCTTTGAGCTCCAGGCAAGTAAATCATGGCCACACAGTGAGACAGTCTCAAAAAATAAAGAAAAGAAAAGAAAGAAAGGAAGAAAGACCATCTCAAAATAGAAGATGAAAGAGGATGGGGGCGGGGCTCAGGTAGAGACCTGGGTTCCATCTCTAACACTGTGCCAGTGACAAACAAACAGCCCCAAACCGTCAAGGGCAGCTGGCCACTGCAGCGTGGCTGAGTGGGAATTTCCAGCAGACAGGCTAGACCGTCCATCTCTGGGTGTCCTTGGTCGGGCACAGGGATTATGGGCTGTCTGGAACCGAGGCAGCCAGCACAAGGGGGAGGCCAATCTCCCTCTCTCGAGTTGAGATCCAGTGCCTGCCAGGAATTCGTGGGTCCAGGTTGGGGATGCTACCTTCATGGTCTGATCCAGCGAAGAGGTGGCCACCCGGGCCATGGGGCCCCCAAAACCGCAGTGAAGGTCTGTGATCGGGAGTGTGTGGTGGGACCAGACATGCCTTGGGGCGAGGATCCTGGATGGGTCTGCCTGCAGCACACTGGGCACAGGAGAGCAATGAGGTCATGTAGAAAGTCCCTGGCCTGCCTCCTCAAGGCCCCATGCATAGGACACCCCAACAGTTACCAGCCCAGGCCCTTCTTGCCCTGAGGCCCCCATAGCATTTCTGTGCAGATTCCTGGCACGTGTCCTACCTGCATAGGCTCCAGACCAGCACCAGGCAGTCCTTGCCCCCTGAGACAAAGTGGCTGCTGTCACCCGTGAACTTAAGGCACGACACGTCTTGGTAGTGACGGCTGAGGATGACCAGGAGGTTCCCAGTGGAGACCTGAGATAGACCAGGCACCGGTCAGGGGTGACAAAGGTCACTCCACAAGAACCCTGTCCACCTGCTCCAGGGCCACTGGTGGCTAGAACCAGGGTGAGGCCGAGGATCCTCGGCCCTGTGCACTTGGCCAGGACTGGCTGTACCGCCAGTGTCTGATGGTAGTGTGACCCCACTCTGTCCCCAGGGGAGCCTAAGCTTGGTCATGTGTAAGGTCAGCTAATCAAGGGGGATGAAGGCCTCTGCTGGCACTGCATGTGTGAGGCCAGGCTCAGCACGGTGCAACAGAAGGGCATTGGTGTAACAGAAGGGCACTGGTGTAACAGAAGGGCACTGGTGTAACAGAAGGGCACTGGTGCACGTGTCTCTTATGGTGTGTGAGGCTGAGGCACATCTGAGTCTGAGGTTAACCTCAGCTACATGAGAACCAATTAAAAAACCATGGGAACAGCAAGCAACAGGTCCTTGCAGGGCGTGAGGGAGGCTGCAGCTGGATCACCTGGATCTAAAGCTGGTATNTGTCCATTCCAACACAGGGCAGGGAGGGGGCTAGGGAATGCAGGAGGGGCAGTGTGGAGAACTCAGGCCTGTGTTGGGGAGAGGCAGACTTCAGCCCTGCCCCCCGCGGTGAGGCCCCGGCTCCAGGCCAAGGGGTGCTCTTTGTGTTGGGTGTCTGGGTAACTCAGTGCAAAGGAGAGCATGGCCACCTACACACTAAGGCTACCAGGAGACTGTGGCTCATCATCACTGTCAGCAGAACCTCAGCCTGACAGGCTCTAGCTGCCACACAGGTACTGAGACTTCCGGGTTCCCCTTGAGTCCCTCACCCCAGAAAAAGGGGAAATTCCCACACCAGCCTTGAGCTCAGGAATCTGTGGGACTGTGCAGCGCCCCCTGGTGGACACAGCTCAGAATCCTTAGGGTGGCGCAGGAGCCACCTGCCAGCCTGTTAGCAAGAGGAGGTACGGAGCTAGGAGTTGGGGTGCACTTACATGCTGCTTAGTCCGTGTCCTTTTGACACACACAAGAGTCAGTCACCTGAAATGGCCTCCATCGGGCTGGGAGGGTGGCCTGTGGGTCAGTCTATGGGGCAGTTCCTTGATTAAATGATTGACATGGCCCTCCCACTGTGGGTGATGCCAGCCCTGGACAGGTGGCCCTGGGTTGTATAAGAAAGCAGGCCTAGCAAGCCAGTAAGCAGCTGTCCTCCATGGCCTTAGCATCAGGTTCTGCTTCTAGGTTCCTGCCCTGTTTGAGTTCCTCTGTCCTTTCAATCCCAGCACTTGGGAGGCAGAGGTGGGTGGATCTCTGTGAGTTTGAGGCCAGCCTGGGATATGGAGTGAGTTCCAGGGCAGCTAGGACTACACAGTAAGACCCTGTCTAGGGAGTGCGGGGGTAGGTGGGGGTCAGGACCCAAGAGAGTGGCTGNGTGGGAGAGTACCAGCATGATCGGAGCCCAGGGCTCCACCCCAGCACCACACAAGCCAGGCACTGCCATCCCAGCACTGGGGAAGTGGTGACAGGATTTAGAACTCAAAGGCTACATAANGAGTTCAAGGCCAGTCTGGGCTACGTGAGACTCGGTCTCACAAAACAAAATCAAGGACTAAGGAGATGGCTCAGTGGGTGAAGTACATGCTGCTCCAGTGTGAAGACCTAGAGTCCAGTCTCCAGAACCCATGGAAAGCCGTCGATGACAGTGTGTACGGCAACCCTGGAGGGAGCTGGCAAATGGACACAGAAGTCTTGAATAGTGAGACACATGTCCCACACAAGGCGGAAGGCGGGCGCTCTCTGATGCGGACAGGTGCACTTTCCACATAGTGCATGTACAGGAAACCCAAGAGAGCACAGCAAAGGGCAGTCCCAGATGTGTCCTTCGTACACAGCTGCACAACCTAGGTGGATCCCTCCTGTGGGGCCCATGAAACCCTGGCCTTGGCTTCCCAGCTTCAGAATTGAGGCCTGAGAATGACCTGGTGGCCCTGGGATGGTTTGGAGGAAGATGCAGCCGGGAGCAGCAGAAACATGGCTGACCTCAGCTCTGTGCAGCCAGCACCCTCCACCTAGGGCCAGGCCACGCCTAGAACCCTGACTCCTCCAGGCTCACTCATGGCCAAGGTCATTAACTGGGAGCCAGGCAGCTAGGGCCAACAAAAGACTGAAGATTGACCTGACCCTGTGGGAAGCAGGGTAAGGGTGAGGGCAAGAGCGTTGGCATCTCTTGTCATGACTGCGGGACAAAGGGGGCTGGCTATCTGTGGCAGGGTTTGGTTTTTCCTTGTTGGTGGTTTTTTTTTGTTTTTTGAGATACGGTTTCTCTGTGTAGCCCTGGCTGTCCTGAAACTCGCTCTGTAGACCAGGCTGGCCTTGAACTCACAGAGATCCTCCTGCCTCTGCCTCCCAATTGCTGGGATTAAAGGTGTGCACCACCACTGCCTGGCAATAGTTTTATATTTTGAAAGATTTTTTTTTTAAATGTATATGTCTAGGGGTACCCTCAGAGGTCAGATGAAGGTGCTAAGTTCCCTACAGCTACAAACAGTTGTGAGCCACCATGTGGGTGCTGGGGACTGAACCCGGGTCCTCTGCAGGAGCAGCTGGTGGGTGCTTTTACTGCTGAGGCATCTCTCCAGTCCGATCAATAGTTTTTAAAAAACTCTATTTTTCAGGTTATTTTCTTTATGAGTGTTTTGCCTGCAAGTATATATGTGTACGAGGTTCATGCCTGGTGCCCATCAAGATCAGAAGAGGGGGTCAGATCCCCTAGAACTGACGTTATGGATGGTTGAGGTCATCATGTGGGTGCTGGGAATTGAACCCAGGTCCTCTGCAAGAACAACTTATGTTCTTAACCATAGGAATGTTTCTCTCTGCTGTTGACTGAGGATGTTAACGGTTATATTGTCAAGTTCCTGCTTCCTGCCCTGACTTCCCTCAATATAAGCTGTCATATAATATGATATCATATCATAATATAATAAGCCAAATAGACAATTTCCTCCCCTACATTGCTTCTGGTCAGTNTTTTGTCAAGAGAAAGCAAGCTAGAACACTCCCCGTTCTAAGTTTCTTCTTGGTTTCTCATAAAGGTGGGGACAGCACCAGGGCCACCTCAGGCTGGGCTGCACCACAGTCATGATGAATTGGGACCCCACAGACACGGCCACATCTTGGGTCATGGGTAGGATCTCCAAGACCACCTGTCTCCGTCAGTCTGGACACTAACCACAGGTTACTCTCCATCATTCTCAAGTGACACATACAGGTGACAAGCTGTTCTCACCTCCCACAGGTAGATGCTCTCTGTGATTCCTGCCAGGACATANAGGCCGTTGGGTGCTGTGGTCAGACAGGTGACTGGCCCAGGACACATGATTTTCTGTTGGAGCTGGTCCTAAGGGACACAGAATATAAGACAAGCCGTGTTTGTATCAGGAAGAGCAAAGAGCTGGCTAAGTACACAGAGGACGAGGAAGGAGTAGAAGTAGACAGAACCCCCAGTGAGGGGTTGGGGCTGTGGCTCAGGGAGAGACTCCCTGCCTAGAATCCCCCCAGTGAAGGGCAGGGTCGGGGCTCAGTAGTAGGGGGTCCTACCCGACATGAAGGAAGCTCTGGGTTCTAGAAACTTAAGAACCAAAAACAAACAAACAAAAAACAAAAACAAAAACCCCAGGCCTCAGCCAGTCCTGATAGTGAAGACCCGAGACCCTTTAGGAGGGTAACAAGAGCCGGGCGGCGGTGGCGCACGCCTCGAATCCGAGCACTGGCTCGAATCCGAGCACTGGGGNGGCAGAGGCAGGCGGATCTCTGTGAGTTCGAGGCCAGCCTGGGCTACAGAGTGAGTTCCAGGACAGCCAGGGCTACACAGAGAAACCCTGTCTCGAACTCCTCCCTTCAAAAAATGAGGGTAACGGGAGCATGGGCCACCAGTCTATGTCGTGCCAAGATCTCTCATGCCGTCTAAAAGCACGACTTCTAGTGGCCCCCGTTTTCTTTCTGTGTCAAAACTAGCGCCTCTTGCACGAGAGCGAGCAAACGCTGATTCGCCATGGCTCTTCATCTGAGCATGCGCCACGACATCTCGGGGCGCCTCGGCTGCAGCAGCCTGGGGAGCGGGGAGAGAAGACCCCGGCCCCGCCAGTCCCCCGGGTGGCCGTGACCCTGAGCAGCGCGTCCGAGTCCTCGCGGCCGCCCCTTGGCCCCCGCGGATGCTGAGGCCCCGCACCTTGCGCTGCAGCTCCCAGGCGCAGATGTAGTTCTTGCCCTGCTGCGCCGCCAGCAGGTACTCGCCGTGGAGCAGCGCCAGGCCCCTCGGCCCCGCCTGGCCGCCGCGGTAGGTGAGCAGGTTGGCGCCCGAATGCAGCTCCCACACCACGCAGCTCCAGAGCTGCGCCGCCGAGTCCGTACACACCGCCACCTCCATGGGCGCCGCCATCATGCCCGGCCGGCCCCGCCCCTGGATCCCGGCATCCTTAGCGAGGCTCCGAAAATGGCTCCGCCGGGCCTAGCCTGTCACTCACGCGCTTTGGGCGGGGCTGATGGGCGCATGCGTACAATGCTCGCCGCGGAGGGGCGGGACCGGCCGCCGGTTCCTCGGTTCCGTGTCGGCGAGAGCGGCGTGGAGGGCGGAGCCGCACGACCTGCACATGCGCACAAGCCCGGCTGCTGGGAACGGACGACGCCGGACAGCGCCACGCCCGCTAGAGAGATTGACGGGGCGGGGAGGCCGGATTCCTGCACATGCGCACAAGCCGGACCGCGCCAGGGAGGAACTGNCACTCTGCNCATGCGCGCTCTGCGTGCTCGCCCCTTAAAGNTGCTCTCGCTACCTGCTTGTGGGGTTGTCTTTGGACCACAGTTTAGAGGCGATTGTTAGACTCGGTGACCAGAGATTTTCGCTGGACGGTTCTGCTGGGTGTTTTGGCTCAAAGGAGTCAAGCTTTTCCAGTTGTTTTTTTTCCTCTTGAGGCATCTCGTCCTTGGACTCGCGGCAGTTCTGCCTCAGCTTCCCGCCTGCTGAGAGGACAAGCCTGTGTCAGCATGGCCGGCTGACTTTTTAAACTTTGTTTTAAGGCAAAAACTGTAACAACTGACCTTTATACCTTATTTAGACCCAAAGAAACTAGTTACTGCANGTGAGNTCAGGCTACATACACACCACGGATAGCACATCTGGTCGGGGCGTCGCTGTTCGTGATTAAACGCTTACTGATCGACCCACGTCCTTCATCGATTTGCCTCCTNTTTGACCTTTCCTCTTTGGAGTCATAAATTTCAAATTTGTGTTTGGTTCANTCGGTGTAGACCCAACAAGTCAATCTCTAGCCAAACAACCTTTAACCTCAAGTCATAGCCTGCTGGCCATAGGCCAGATCTAAAACCAAGGGGGTTTTATTGTTGTTTTGTTTTTCACCTAATGTGTTGGTTAGTAAAGGAGAATGGGTGCAAGTGTTGAATCTTGCAGCCGCGGATGTGGCCGCGCGGAGTGCTGCACCAGCCGGGGCCGCAGGGCTGGGCGGGGTGAAGTTCTGAGCTGGCTGGGTCTAAGAGCAACTGTTGGGCCTACGAGGGGAGCGGGGAGGGAGGTACGTGTCTGGTGCCCGGACCCCGGAACGGAGGAGACAGTTGGAGTGGAGAGCGCCACACAATGTGGCCACCAGATGGCAGGCGCAAGCTGCGGGGACATGAAGGACACGGAGATCACCTGGGGCAGTACACAGGCGTCTCAAAAGAAGGCACCCACTTTGGATAAGAAACTCAGGGGAACAGTGCTGTCCAGGGGCACGGACAAAGGTCCTGCGGCAGAGTAGAGGATGAGGAGCTCCGTTTGAAAGCATTGGAGGACACAGCTTGTTACTTTATCATGGGAAGGAGGGAATCCACCTCCCGGGACTCCTATAGCCCAGGTTGTCCTTAAACTCCAGATTCTTCTCCCTCAACTTCCTAAGNCCTAGGTCGCAGCTACTTTTAATGCTAAAGTGTGAATCAGAAGAGAAATGGCAGGCTGTGGAGATGACTCGGTGGGTAATAGCCCTTGCTACTCTTGCAGAGGACCCAGGTTCAGTTCCCAGCACCCACACCAGGGCGGCTCACAATCACCAGTAACTCCAGCTCCAAGGATCTGACACCTTTGGCACTCAAAGGCACTTGCATGCAAGCAAGTGTACGTCCACACAGATACATGCATATAAAATTAAAAATAATTAAAATAAGAAACACAGGACTTGGGCTCACGAAAGGAGAAACGGGATTGGGGACAGTTGGTAGAGGGTTGGCCAAGCATGCATGAAACCCTGGGATCCACCCCTAGCAGCACAGAAAACAGGCATGGTGATGCGGGTGTCATCCCAAGCACGTGAGATCAGGGGTTTGAGGCCAGCCTGGGCTACATGAGACCCTATGTCAAATTTTTTTTAAAAATTCAAAAGGAAAAATAGAGGGGATAACCTTAAAGGCCTGGGTTCGGTCTTCAGCAGAAAGGGTAGGGGTGCCAAGGGCCAACTTGGGGCTTGAACTTGGTTGTGAGCCCCACNTGCCAACTGTGAGCGGTAGGTGAGGCCCTTGTACCACTCCAGCCTCTGTTTTCCTGCTCCCTAAGGGGGTTGCTAGGAAGACCCATGGGTGACAGGTTCATGTGCCTCAGGCCCCAGGTACATCCTTATCTGGGTAGGTCAGGACTAGAACTTTCCTCAATCTCCGTTCTAGGATGCCGGCAGGGGCCAAGCCTGCTGGCCAGCAGCTGGGGCAGCCCTCCCTTGCAGCAGCCCAGCCCTTGAGGCTTGACCACTCTCCTTCCCTGGGGGTGGTGGCCAGGCTGACTGTGGGGTTAGAGGTCAGCCCGCCCCCAGCGGCCCCTGGAATGAGGACAGTCTAGTTGTGTCAGCTATGAGGACAAAAGCCACACTTGGGCATCCAGGACCACCCAGTTACTAGATCTCTGAGGAAACGGAGGGTTCAGCAGGGTATGGGGGAGCCAGATCAGGGGAAACTGAGGCACATATAGACACTCCACTGCTCCATTCTGTCAGTGCTCACCCAACTCTAGCCTCCACTTTCTCCCCTGTGGAATCCACAAACCAGCCCACCAACTGGGAACTCCTCAGGAAGAAAGGCTGACAGTGGACCCCCAAGAGGAGGGAAGTCTTACTGACTCTCAAATTCTCTTCTGCTGATAAGAACAGTTTTGTGGGTCACTGGGTGGGACCTTGCTGCACCGGCTCAGAGAAGCTGCCCAGGGTTGTGCAGCCTCAGGGCCACTTAGTTCCCTCTCTGATGCTCTTTGGTCAAGGAGTGAAAAGAAACAGGACCAGCCAAGCCAGTTGACCTGAAAGATGCCTTAAAAAAAAATTGCTGGGCTTGCCTCCCCCCACCTCCCCCTCACCCCGCCCACGCAGTGTCAGGGGCAGGTGGGTGACGTCCCTCCTTGGGAGCAGGGTTGTTTTTCTCAATTCTGATTCTGTCAGTAACTTGGGGAGGGACCAGCCTGGGCCAGACTTGGCCAGAGCAGGCAGGATGAGAGTCAGGTGGCCAAGGTCTGGGCCTGTCCACCTGGCCTCAATTACCTTGAATCATTCAGTCTCCTGAGTCCCCTGGGTGTGGGGCTGACATCCAGGGATCCTCTCTCCACTCAAATCCTTGAGCTGTCACTGCCTGGCAAGATCCACCCATCGACCCTCTCTCTGTTGCCCCCTGAGGCATACCACAGCATGAAGCGGTCAAGCTGGGCTCGGTGGCACATGGCCCATGCCTTTGATCTCAGTTTTCTGGAGGTTGAGGCAGGAGTTCACCTGAGCCTGGGGGCGGGGGAAAGGACACTGTCAGGAGCTCTGGTCCCTGGGATGACAGGTGGGCAGGACACAGAGCCTGGGGTGGGGGTGGGGAGCCCTGGGGAGTTAGTTGGCTTCCAAGGAGGCCTCCACCTAGCTGCTGGGGAGAGAGAGGTGTGAATGTCACATGTGACTAGCCCAAGGGACAAAAATGGGATGATGATGTCCCAAGGTGAGCTAAGGGTGGGGACAGGGAATGGTTCCCAGATCAGAGAGGGGAATGGCCTGTGGTTCACACCATTCACCCCANTACCTGGGAGGCAGACGCATGCTGATCTCTGGGCCTTGAGTTCTAGGCCAGCCAGGGCTGTGTAGTGAGACCTTGTCTCAAAAGAATACTGTCAACATATATTGTATGAAATTCTCAAAAACATAATTTTTTTTAAGTGTGTGGGGGTTCAAAACAGGGTTTCTCTGTGTAGCCCTGGCTNTCCTGGAACTCACTCTGTAGACCAGGCTGGTCTCGAACTCACAGATTCACCTGCCTCTGCCTCCNGAGTGCTGGGATTAAAGGTGTGCGACACCACAGCCTGGCCTTTTTTTATTCTTTTTCTAAAGCAAGAAAAGAAATAGCAGCCAAGGAGATGGCTTAGCAGGCAGGGACACTCATGCCCCAGTCTGACGATCTGAGTTCAATCCCCAGGACCCACAGGGTGGAAGGAGA
>LZPO01044393.1:655280-668315 GCA_001675575.1 Neotoma lepida
TAGGGGCCATGAGCCCAGGCTGGCCTCACCTGAAGCAGGCCTGACTCATCTCTCTCCGGCAGTGCTGGGACCACAGGTGGCAGCCATCCAACTGGCTGGTTGGGAAGGCTTTTTAAAGGCACATGTGCGCCTGCTGTGGGAACTCAAGCTGTTTTCCTCTTTAGTGCTCAGAAAATGTGGATCAGATTTGAGTCAGCACCCCCGCCCCCAGGTGAGGGGACAACCCAGAAAGCCATCTGGGGACACAGGGACCTTGAAGGCCTTGGGGAGTCTCTGCCTGACTGGCAGGAATGAATGAATGAATGAATGAATGAGACGAAACTGGGTCTCCCAGCGCGCACCCCCTCTCTGTGTGGAGTTCGTAACAGGGCTTTCTTTCACCAGGTGCGGGAGTCGGGGGTGGATGGGTGGGAGGCGCACGCCTTCAATCCCAGCACTCGGGAGGCAGAGGCAGGTGGACCTCTGTGAGTTTGAGGCCAGCCTGGGCTCCCGAGTGAGTTCCAGGACAGCCAGGGCTACATAGAGAAACCCTGTCTCGAAATATAAATAGGCTGGAGAGATGGCTCAGGGGTTAAGAGCACTGGCTGCTCTTGCAGAGGACCTGGGGTTCAGTTCCCAGCACCCATGTGGGGGTTCAAAATCATCTGTAACTCCAGTTCCAAGAGACCTGATGCCCTCTTCTGACTCTGGAGCTCANACACACACCCAAGGAAGAACACGCACACACACACACACCAAATACATTTTTAAAAACCTGCCCCCCCTTTTTTTGGGGGGGAAACGTTACGCATGTAAATCTGAGGTCACATAGAATCACCTCTATCTACTTCCAGAACATCCCACCACACAAAAGGAAACAGCCCCTGACACCCATGTACCTACTTCTTGGTATTTTCACACACTGCACGGGCTTTTGTGTCTGGGTCTCTCACTCAGCACAGTGCCCTCATGTCCCTCCACACTGTAGTGTGCATGGGGGAGGGGGCGGCTCACTTCTGTTCCTGCCTAAGTAATATTCCAGTGCATGNATGGACCACACTGTGTGTCCATCACTCATCTGTCTCTGGGATGCAGGAGCCTTTACCCTCACCACATTCTTTGAGGATCTTGACTATTTTTGTGTCTTTTGGGCTCTGGCTAAGACATGACTCATGACGACGTCTATAACTAACATCCAAACAATGGCCATGACATTCCTCCCTCGCCTGCATGAACTCCCAACCCGACCAGGACAGTCACTCAAAACACCTCCTTCTCCTAGCCGCCCATGGGAGAGGGGCTTGGACAAGCTTCAGCACTGGGCCACATGTCTCCCCCTCTTCCTCCCCATCAGCCCAGTCCTGCTGTCCTCCGTTGAGGTAGTCTCTTCTCTTAGAAGCTCACAGGACTTGGCTACATGGGCCTGTTGGATGTCTCTACACAGTCCTGCCCCAGGTCCCTCCCTTCCTGTGTCCCTCCTCCNACCTAAGTGAGGCCCTGGGCACCAAGATGACTCAGCATTGGGGGACAGTCCAGAGCCTGCCCTGGGCAGACACACCCATTCTGAACCTACTCTTCACTGGGGGAAACTGAGGCAGAGGTGATCTGTGAATGACAGGGTGCCAGGGACCAGCTGAGCACTCCCCTGACCCTTGTCCACGGAGACCTGGGGTGTGGTGGTGCACATCTACCGTCCTAGCACTCGGGAGGCTGAAGCAGGAGGATGGCCATGACTTCCAGGCCTGCCAGAGCTATGCAGGGAGACCCTGTCTCAAAAACAAACTTGAGTTCCATCCCAGCATGGAGAGGCCAAAGCAGGAGGGTCAGGAGTTCTAGGCTAGACCGAGCTACACTGTGAGTTTGAGGTCAGCCTGTGCTATATCAGGCCCTGTCTTGAAACACCAAATAAAGTAATAAAACCAAAAAAAAAAAAGTTATTTTTTCCAGTGGGAACGGCCTGGAAGGGACTGGCCAGACATATCCTAAGAGTCGGAGCCACAGAGACACCTGAGATAGACTTCANGGTCAGGAAATCAGTGAGTGGAAGAAGGAAGACGGAGGCTTCAGTGGGGCCAGGAGACAGGATGGGTGGGCACGGACCCAGTAGCTACTCCCCACCTGCTTGCCTCAGCATGCCTTAGTTTATTGCCCACCATGGCATGGGTTCACAGTGGCCAGGAGGTAGGAGGAGGCAGCTGGCCAGAGCACAGGAAGTCAGGTTGGAGATCNGGGGTTGTTATTGTCATATTTGGAAATCCCAGGAGTTTTGCTGCCATTATTGAACACTTTCTGTGTATGAGGCCCATGATACATGGTTACATTTATAACCACACAAAAGGACCAGGCTAGCAGCAGAGGCAAATGACGACATTGGGAAGATGGAGGAAGTCTACTGATGGCAGAGCTCTCAGCTACGCAGAAGACCAAGGCAGGAGAATTGCAAGTTCAAGGCCAACTGTAGGTAACTTTTGAGACCCTGTCTCAAAATGAAAAGAGAGGACCAGAGATGTTAGACACGGGTGGAGCCCCTGCCTAGACCCCCAGTGCGGGGTGGGGTTGGGGGTGGTCATGGTGGAGCCCATGCGGAGAATCCTCCAGTGAGGGATGGAGCATGGTCAGGGGTGTGTAGTTAATTACCTAATGGGTATGAGACTCTGGGTCTCTTCCCAGAAACTGGTGTTGGGGGATGGGAGCGCCAAGCACTGTGGGGGAGAACAGCCATCCCAGAAACTTTGAACACAGCAGGGACATCATGAATGTGCCACCTCCCGCTGTCCCAGCTCTCTTTGGGCTCTTTTGTCCACATGGTGGCCTCAGGGTGCACCTGAGGACTAGGGGCTTCCCCTCCAAGCTGGCCACCCGCTCTTTCATTTCCCGTCAGTTCTGTGGGCACCGGGGGCCACCTCTGGCTCTCAGGAAATTGGGGAAGTGATTCTGGGCTGGGCCAAACATCTGTCTGTTCAGCTGCCTCCTACGGAGCTGGTCCCTCGCCCCTCAGAACACACTGGGTGCCCCACCCACGAGGCAGATATTAATAGCCCTTCTGAAATGACCACTCGGAGCCACAGGAGCGGCTGTCACAGAGGCTGGCCCCTGGTTCCTGACTACAGGGGAACTTGCAGACCTCCAACCCGCCTTTCTCTCCTGAGTAGATTACAGGTCTGCTCAAGGGCCACCTTGGAACCTCAGCCTCTTTCTGTGAAGAGAGGGGGCTGTGCCTGTTGAAAAGAAGACTCATGTACACAGCAAAGGTCAAACTCAAGGAACACAGCCAGGTGGGAACAAAACTGCTCAGGGGCTAGCCTGCTGCACAACTGGGAAACCGAGACACGGGGGTTAGGCAGCCCTGGGATCAACATGGGGGCAGTGGCCAGGGCAGAAGTACATGTCAGAAAGTACAAAGAAGCTTGTATGGAAAAGCCCCAAGGTGACCTCCCTAAACCCCAATACACAAGCAAAATAAACAGAGCAAGAGCCAAGATGGAGCCCTCCAGAGACTCAGTGGAATCTCACAGAGATCAGTGAAGGACAATGCCTGGCACTCCAGAGCACGCGGGAGGCTGATTCAAGGATTAGAAAGATGCCAAGCATTGTGGCACAACTCGGTGATCCCAGCTACTGAGGAGGTTGAGGCAGGAGGATCACAGTAAATCCAGAATGGCCTAGGGCACTTAGTGAGCGCCTGTCTCAAAATGCAGAGTGAAAAAAATGTGTTGGGGCGTGGTCAGGGTGGAGCCCCGCCTAGAATCCCCCAGTGAGGGGCTNGGGGCGTGGTCAGGGTGGNGCCCCNCCTAGAATCCCCCAGTGAGGNGCTGGGGGCGTGGTCAGGGTGGGGCCCCGCCTAGAATCCTACAGTGCCTGGTTTCTCTAGCAATATTCCTGCAGAGCCCCGGAAATCCTAGAAGGGACTTCCCTGTTGGCCACTGTGTACTCGAGGGCCCCTGGCTGTCACATTGGATTCTCAGGACAGGACTTGGGGACAGGTGTCCCTTCCCTGACTGCACAATAGGAGATAGCAGACTGGAGCTTATGTCCCAAGACAGAAATGGGGGCCCACCTTCCACTTAGAATTCTGTGAGCCAAGGCAGGTGAAATCCAGCTCAAGGTGGTGGGTGGCTCCAAACCTCTACTTCCCGCTGCAGGGAGCTCCCATCACACATTAGCAACTGCATCACTGGAAAATGCAGGGTGGATAAACACAGATAAATACCGCCGGCACCCATTCCATGCTCTGTGCCTTTGCTGTGGGAGCCGGATGCGGAGGCAGCCAAACACTCATTAACCAGCTCCTGACCAAGTGTCAGCGGCCAGTTGTGCTCTGGACGTCAGTCCTGTCTGTTTTACAGAGGGGGAAACTGAGGCTGGTTGGAGGAAAGGAGTGAATGGTGAGTTAGGGGAGGATGTGGCCTTGGGGACAGAGGTGGGTAGACAGACAAGATGGCAGGTGAGTGAACCCAGCATGCCCTGGAGTGACTGGATAAATGTCAGACTCCTATACCCTGGCCCCCATCTGGCAACACCTCAGGCCCGGCCTGTGGCTTTAGGGTTTTACCATCAGGACTGAAAAAGGCACATATGAAGGCTACACACAAAACCACAGGTCACCCAGCCTGGATGGAGATGCTGGGCACAGCTGGGCACACAGCTGGCTCCCTAAGCCAAGCATGAGGACACGCCCATCTTCCCCAGACCCCACCCCCATGGAGACATTGGCAGACAGGCCCACCCCACCTGCCTGCCCAGCACCCCACAGAGTCCCCTATAGCAGGGTTTTTTTGTTGTTGTTGGTTTGTTTAGACAGGGTTTCTCTGTGTAGTTCTGATTGTCCTGGAGTTTGCTCCCTTAGAAGGGAAGTCCCTTCTAGGATTTCAGGGGCTCTGCAGGAATATAGCTAGAGAAACCAGGCACTGAGGGATTCCAGGCAGGCTGGCCTCACAGAGATCTGCCTACCTCTGCCTCCCGAGTGCTGGGATCAAAGGTGTGCGCCACCTTACAGCTGGGTTCTTGAATGTGACTCCACAGTATACAAAAGGAACTCCACTAATACTCGTGGAAGCTGGCCAGGACTCACACACAAGACAGAACTTATAAAGGACCTAGAAGGTCCACTCCTGCCCAGCTAGTCCCCACCCTCCTGCCTCTACCTCCCCAGTGCTGGAATGACGCATGAGCCACCATGAGCACACTGGCTGAGTGCTCCACCCACTGAGCCTCAGCTCCCTTTATCTGTGGTGTTTTGAGACAAGACTCACTGTGTAGCACAGCTTCAAAATAGCAATCCTTAGCCAGGCAGTAGTGGCGCACGCCATTAATCCTGGCACTCTGGAGGCAGAGGCAGACGGATCTCTGTGAGTTCAAGGCCAGCCTGGTCTACAGAGCAAGTTCCAGGACAGCCAGGGCTACACAGAGAAACTCTGTTTCAAAAAACCAATAGCTAGATAGACAAATAAATAAATAAATAAATAAATAAATAAATAAATAAATAAATAAATGGCGATCCTTCTTCCTCAGCTGTCTGGGTCTAGAATGGGGGCGTGTGAAGTAGAGACACGAGGGTCTGATGGGGAGCGGGGCTGGGGTGGGGGTGACTGTCACAAGCCCCTTGTCTGAGTGGCAGGCACAGGGTATATCTACCAGTGCCTGATCTCCAGCACATTGGAGTCTGTAACCTGAAGCAGATCCCCAGGGGTGGCCAGGGAGCTGACCCCACTAGCCTGCCATCCACCCCCTCGAGGACCCACAGACCCTGGCCTGGCCCTGACCACGGGGCAAGGCCGTGTCCCCAGACCAGGCCCTTCAATGGACACATTAGTTACCGTTTAACCCTGTGACCCCCAATTGTCCCCTGGCCATGCGCAGCCAGGCGAGCCGGGAAGGGGCGGGCCATCGCCACCCCAAGCGTGCCACCCACCAGGCCACACCGGGCTGTTCCTGGGCTAGTTCTGAGAATGGAAGAGCTTGGTCATGCTTGACAGCCATCAGGGGCCACAGTGGGGGCTGAGAGCTGTCTTTCCAAGTGACATGTCTGCTACAGCCTGTGGTCCCTCCCTGGCTGAAGATAACTGTTTGTATGAGTTGACAGGCCCCCCCAAAACAGGCCTTAGTGGCAAGCAGGGAAACTGTGGTGGGGGTGGTCCAGGGCAGAGGGCCCAACACTGGCTCCACCCACGCCTCAGTGACCACAGGCATTGCCTGAGTCTGGCCAATGCAGGCCTCCGTGGGCAGCAGTTGGCAGCTGACCTGTGTGTGCCCAGGGAGTTTTAGAACTAGTGACCAGAACCACATGCCCTGCAAGGTGACAGTTAACAGTATCTCACTACTACCATGTTCGCAGACCAGGGTGGGTCATGCACCTTGCCCAAGAGGTGCACACAACATACACAGACANACAGACAAACACACATACACACATACACACACACTGACACATAATTGGCCCAAGGGACAGATATGCATGAAGCTGCTGGAGATTTGCCTGCGTGGCCCAGTGTGGCCCCTGCAACCATAGTCACAAAAGCCATGGAAACCGCCCACTAGGCTCATCACTGCCCTGTCCCCACATCCAGTGCAAACTCGGCCACCACACCCTCTTGGGGATGGCAGCTTTGGGGACACCGCTCCCTCTGCNGTGGCGTATATTATTAGAAAGCGTGGGGCGGGACGGGGCTTGGCAACGGGTCACAGGGTGGGGAGCCTGGCTGGCGGCNGTGACCTGGTGGCCGAGTTGGCGGCATAGGGACCAGATAAGGTTCTTCCGGCTGAGTCAGCGTGGTTCCCGGGGGTTGGCACGGGCCGGGGCGCGGTGCCAGGGCTGGCGGGCAGGCACCCTCCTGTGCCTGCCACAGCTCGCTGGCTCGGTGCCAGTAGCCACAGCGACTTTGATGAGGCTGCCCGGGGGCTTCCCGACACCTCCAGTCTCTGACTCCCCGGCATTCGGGACTCCTAAGCCCCAGGAAAACTCTGGGCTGGGGCCGGCCGCCAACACTGGATGTCAGCCCAGAGACAAACATGCCCCAGACATTGACAACGATGACAATGCTACCCTCAGAACCAGGAGCCTGACCTCTGGGCTGGGCTATTACTCAGGTGTCTGGGTCTCCAGAAAATGGTAGCCTACCCTTCACCTTCTGACCCCACTGGTCCCTGCCTCTGAGTCCACCTGGTACTTCTCTCCTTCTCCACTGCCCCACCAAGGTTAATTCTGGTTTTCTAGAATGTTCTCCTAGAAGTAGACCCTGTTTTTCTTGCCTGGTCAGTGGACTCTTAGATACTCAACAAAGCCCCAGCCATTATGGCCCTTCCCCCACAGCCCTGTGTCCCCTAGGCAAGACAGGGAACAATCTACCCACCTCCTCCCTAGTCCTCACACCTTGTGGCCCCAGAGGGCTCACAGTATCACCAAGAAATAGAGCACGTGTGAATGACCAGCTTTGGAACTATCAGTAGCCATGAAAGTTCTGCCTGGGGCAGACANGCCAGGTGACAGGGATAGGGTCACGTGAGGTGGCTGCAGACAGACCTGTCAGCCTCACCCAAAGGTCCCACCTCTAACACCTGGCTGTCTGTCCATTTCCCTGTGTGAGGGAGGAGGGGAAGGGAAAAGTCACAGCAGCTGCCCTCTGGCCAGAGGCCTCCCTGGACTAGCTCCATTTTAGCTCTCTACTGGAATGCTGTCCGCTGTCCTGGAATTAGAAGACTTTAGGGGAGGGGACACAATGGCTCAGAGGGTAAAGGAGCTTACAACCAACCCTTGGGACCTGAGTTCAATCCCCCCATCCAGACCCACATGGAAGAAGGTGAGAACTGACTCCTTCAAGTTGTCCTCTGATCTCCACACAGGCTGTGACACACATGCCCCTGCACATACAAAAAGTAAATAAAGAAATGTTTAAAAAAAATTTACTGTGTTGGGGTTAGAAGGCAGGGTGGAAGAGTGTGCCTGGGACCCCAGCTCTCTGGAGACTGAGGTAGGAGAATGGAGAGTTCTGGGCCAGCCTGAGCTACAGCACCAGGTTCCGTGGTCTAGATGTGAGAATGCTTGAGCCCTGGCCTGACAGGGACGCACTGTTTCAGTGAGGGAAACTGAGGCTCGGTGAAGCCACCAGCTTTCTCTAAAATCCAGTAGTCATCGGATCCCGTGTCCACCCATCCACCCTGGGCCAGATTCTGAAGAGAGCCGGGGGCAGAGAGTCCTTCCTATACAGGACTATGACCATCCTGTGCCTCAGTCCCTCTACAGTCCCTTCCTTGTAAAACAAATGAGGATCCCACTAACTTTTCCTTTTTTTGCAACAGGGTCTTGGGAACGCACTATGTAGCTCAGGTATGAACTTCTGATCCTCCTGCCTCCAACTCCCAACGCTGANTGAGAGATGTGTACCACGGCACCTGAGGTGGGAACACAAGGCCTTGTGCACGCTAGGCCAGAGCTATACCCTGCTTATTTATTTTTGAGACAGGGTTTGCTCTGTGGCCCAGGCTGGCCTTGAACTCCTTGATGCTCCTGCCTCAACCTCTCTTGTGCTGGGGTGACAGGCATGAGCTACCACAGTGGGCTTCCTTTCTGCATTTCTGAGGTCAGGTGCGGGTTATGCAGGGAGCAGGAGATGACGCGTGAGGATGTGGGAGAACAGAGCCCTGCACATGGGGAACTTAGACAGACAGCTGCCGTCCACACAACTCCTAATAGGCACCTTCCCATTACCGTTCTACCTAGCAATTTCACTCCAGGCACACACCCAAGAGGAACAAGAATAAACCCACGGAAAGCTGCAGAGCCAAAGGTGGAAAGAGCCCTGCATCCAGCACAGATGGAATGGACACGCAGAGCAGTCCACCCACACGCCGGAGTACTGCACAGCCATGAACAGAGCAGGGGCTCTGACATATCACAGAGCAGAGGATACTTCTGCTCCAAGAGACACTACAGGCCCTGCGGTGTGGATCTCTGCCACAGAAGTGTCCAGAACAGGGGACATGGATGTTGGAAGCTGTGTAGGCGACAAGTGACCGTGCTGTGGATGNAGCAGCTGGGGAGACTGAAATACTCTCAGCTTGACAGGAGTTTTGTTTGTGATCTTGAATTGGTGAATGAGCTAAAAGTCAGGCATGGTGCATGCCTGTTATCCCAGGACCCAGGAGACTGAGGCAGGAGAGTAGCCCTGGGCTACACAGCAAGACTCAGTCTTAAAAAACCCAAACAAACAAACAAACAAACAAACAAACAAAAGAATCCAGGTGTGGGATCCTTTAATCCCAGCACTCGGGAGGCAGAGGCAGGAGGATCTCTGTGAGTTCGAGGCCAGCCTGGTCTACAGAGCGAGTTCCAGGANAGCCAGGGCTACACAGAGAAACCCTGTCTCAGAAACANCAGAAATCCTCACAAAAGATTGCCAGCTTGAAAAATCACAGCAAGGCCACTTCGAGCCCGGGTGTGGCCCTAGGGGGACAGGAAGGCTACAGGATGTGCGTCCAAATGCCAGGAGGCCCAGATCCTAATCACAGCCACTGACCCTGCCCCAGTGTCCCCTCCTCAGACCCACAGTCCAGGGCGGATCCCAGCTGTCTCGGCTCAGCTGGTNGAAGCCAGCTGTGGCCAAGACTGGGAAGGAAGACACAGAGACAGTGCCAAGTGGCCAGCCAGCCAGCCAGCCCCGCCACGTGCCAGGAAGGGAGTAGGGCAGACGCCAGAGTCAACACAGGCCGGGCCTGGAGCTGACATCTGTGGGGCTGGCTGGACCACTGTTGACACAGGCTGCACAGGTGCCAGGCCAGCAGGGCGGAATGTGGGACCTTCCACAAAGAGATGGAAAAGGAGTCCCGGACCACAGGACTGGTTTCCGCTACCATCATCCCCATCATGCAGTCTTGCTTCCCATAAGACCACCTGGCCCCTCACACACAGTTGGTTCTTAGGACCCTTGCCTGGCTGTTTTCTCCCCAGAGACCCTCCTTCCTCAGCTTCCCCAGCCCTTGGGGTAANAGATGCCCGTCAGCCTGCCTGGCTTTTTCTGTGGGCCCATGGGATCCGGACGCAGGTCCTCATGCTTGCACAACAGACATTTTTACCCAGTGGACTGTCTCCCCAGCGCTCCGTGTACATTTCTCTATGTCTGATGATCTTACTGTTTTTCTCTATTCACCCATGAGACCGAATGTGAGCTGGAGCTCCCTGCCCCCTCCATCCTCAGTTTCCCCATCTCCCGCTACACAGAAAACCCCTCACAGGCTGTGTCTCTGCATGACCTCTGACTCTGACCCAGGATATCCCCCTGGAAGGTCCCAACAATGGCTCTTGAGGCCCTCCTTTGTCTCACTGCACTCGGGGCTGGGGTCGGGGCAGTCAACCCTGGCCTTGTTGCCCTTTTTATGCCTATCCAGTGTAGAGCCGTGGGGCCTGGTAGCGGGCACAGGAGACACCTATGGATCTGTGACTGTAAGCTGTGACACAGTGGGACGTGGATGTCTAACTTGCTTGGCACTGGGGTTTGCAGGGAGCTAAATCCCTGGCACTGAGCAAATGTCAGGAAAATTAATAAATTCAGCTGGTCCTCAAAGTGGCAGGCGATGCCAGTCGAAAAGCNAATACCTTGAGAACTNACAACCAGAGCCCCTCTCTGGGTGACAGACCTGTCAACTCCTTTATAAAATCCAGGGAAACCGAGGCACAGAGTGAAGTGGGGCCCACACACACCCAGCCAAACACAGATGCTTTATGTGTGCTGTGTTTAGCGAGAACCTCCTGGGGGGTGGGAGGCCCAATCTTTAAGCCCACAGCCACCTCTGGGCCTAGAGTAGGAAAGGGTCACACCCAGGAGCGGTGACGTCCATTTGACGGGTCAACTGGCAGGCTGCCCAACACACACCTAAGCAAGCCAGGGCTCAAAGCAGAGACGGAGGGCGAGGCCGCCTCACCCAGCCTGGGCCCTGTCTCAGCAGGTCCCGCAAGGGCACAGAGAGTTAATCCTCCTCTCAGTTCCTCGAAACTATTCTTTGTGCCCCAGGGCCTTTGTGCCACCAGAACAGGGTATTTACCCTGTCTTGCCCCACAAGTACTCAACCCTAACCTAACTCGAGCCCCCTTGGTGCCTCAGCTCAATGGCTTCCCAGGCGTGCTTTTCCGTGTCAGTTGGTTCTCCGAGGGGGACCCCAGGCCTGTTCCTCGGGGCCCCCCAACAGCAGAAATCAGGTCACCTCCCGAAGCCACCCTGATCAGCTCTGTCACCCAGGGAACATCTGGAGTCCTCAGCCAACCTCTGGGGCCACCTCTTTGGCCACACAAGACTTGGCCCTGGAGCCAGCCCGGGAGCTGGTTTCCACCCTGGCCACACACCCAGGGGTNGGCTGGGCCAGCTGGCCAGGCTAGAATGCAGGCCCCAGCCGGCAGGCCAACCATCTGGTTTCCATCGGCAGGCCGACTTCAAAGGCTCCCTGCTGGCCACTTCCTCCAGCTTGGCCGCCTGCAGGGAAGGGCTAGGGCGGACTGAGCTTCCTCCATGCCCCTCCTGGGCCCAGGAAACCCATGTGCGGGTTCCACGGACACCCTCTGCCTAGCCAACCAACACACCAGCACCCCTGGGATCGTCCACCACGAGCCTCAGTGCTCCAGCTCCTGCTGGCTCCCGTACATTCACAATTCTGCAGCCACCAAGTGTCCCTCAGCACCACCCTGGAGCAGCATTACCATGGGACCCTAGCCCCCTGGGCACTGTAGCCCCCAGTTCACATGCTCTGTGAACCCCACAGCTCTCCAGAGCTGGACTCCACATCCTTATTTCAGGCCTGCTGCACACGAGTGTGTAAAACAGAGATGAATGCTGGGTGCTTTCCTATATGCTCTCCATGCTATTGTTTGTGGCAGGGTCTCTCACGAACCTGGAGCTCACTGTCTCAGTTAGGCTGCCTGCCAGCGAGCCCCAGGGATCCCTGTCTCCATCTCCAGCACTGGGACTGCAAGCACACACCGCAGTGCCTGGCGTTTTACATGGGTGCTGGGGATCGGAACTCAGTCCTCATGCTGGCACAGCTCTTTACCATCCAAGCCATCTCCCAGCACCAACAAGCCACCTTTCTACAGAGGAGGATGCAGCAGAGCCCCACACTGTCCTCAAAGTTCCTGGTGCCTGATGTTCCCACGGGGGCCTTGCCCCGGCCTGTGTACCTCAGCCATACACAGGATCTAGGCTGGGCCTCTCCAGAATCCCGCAGAGCCCCATCCAGCAACATGACTCGGGTGTGTGTTGGGGGGCTGGGCAATCAAAGGCTCCCGAAGGGCTGGACCCAAGCGCATGGCCTACCTGTTTGAACTGCTCCTCAAACGTCCAGTCTCCGTGGTCTGGTGGTGGCATCTGGGACGCCGTGTGAGTAGGGTGGGCCGGGCCAGGTCCCAGGCGCTCAGGACCACCCAGCATCCTGGGACCACCATCTCCACGGAAAGCCTGAGCAGGTTGGGCCTTGCGGGCAAACAGGCCTNCAGAGCCCAGGCTGGCAGACCCCGGGGGGCCTAGGCCCTCTTCCTCTTCCTCCTCTTCCTCGAAGTCATCCTCCTCTTCCTCCTCCTCTTCCTCCTCCCCCAGCTCTTCCAGTTCCTGTTCTTCCCACTTGGGCTTCCTACAATGGAGACAGGGCACCCTCAGTCAGGGGTGACAGGCAGGCACCACCTTATCTCAGTGGCAAGGCCGGTCCTACCCACTGCCCCTGCCTCAGTTTCTCTCTCTGCAAACAAAAAAGAGTAGCCACAGGCCTCTCAGGGTACCGGGTGGCTCTCTGCCCACACCCCACTCTACCCCTGGAACAAGCTCTTACAAACACATCTTCTCAAAGCTTCTTGCCCTAGGATCTTTGCGTGTGGGGCTCCTAGCGCTGGACTCGCTGTAAACAGCTCCCCATCATTCTTCAGGTGCCGTGGGTCAAAACTCATCCCCCCTCACCTACACCTCAGCCCAGAGCTCACTGAATCTCAGGATCCCCATGTGGCGGACCCTCAAGGAATACAGGTTCACTCAGCAAGTACTTGCTCAGTAACCCTCAGTAACTCTCGCCGGCTCCCACTTTTTT
>LZPO01044393.1:708876-720422 GCA_001675575.1 Neotoma lepida
AGCTATAGGAAGTTGTGAGCCATCATGTGGGACCCCAGGTCCCCTACGGGAGCAGCAGATGCTCACTCTTAGGCCAGGCTGTCATCAAACTCAAGGCAAGCCTCCTGCCTCAGTCTCCTGAGTGCTGAGACCTAGATGAACGTGGGTTTTAGGGAACAGGAACCAAAAGGGGCCATCTCACTGACATCCTTTTGTACAAAGTTGGGAATATGCCTCCTGCTGTGACTTTGCCCCCACTTGGTGGCCAAGTCCACAGGTGCCCCTCACACAGGCGATGGTGGTACTCTACATTCTGTGGCACGGTCAACAAACACCAGACCCAGTGTACAAAGGAAATGTTGCTTTTATTGAGGGCTGTCACAAGCAGCTTAGGCTGATGGCAGGGGAAGGCAGGCAAGTCCTAGTCAGTCCTGCTCTGGGGGTCTCTGGGGTGGGTATGGGGGCGGTCCTCATGCCTGCGGATAATGGAATTGATCCAATCTGCGAACTCAGCCACAGGTGCGAAGGCATCTGGGAACAATCCAGACCCGCAGCCTCCGCGGATGAAGGAGTCGATGCCTTGGACAAGCCCGTTACAGACCAAGGGTCCTCCAGAGTCCCCCTGCGAAGGTGTCAAGGTCAGAGACTCGGCCTCTAGGTTCCCCCTTACCCATGTCCCAGCACTGGGAATCCTCCCTGGGGTCTGACCACCACCACCCCCATCCCACCCCCATCCCCCACCCCGGTACGAAAGGGTACTTACAAAGCAGATGCCTGCTCGCCGCCTTGGCACCAGTGTACATACATTCAGACGGCGGCGGCAGAAGTTCGTCACTACTGTCACATTGAGCTCTTGGAGCACATTGGGTGCCCGTCGGTTCGTGCCCAGCCTGCCCCAGCCCATGGCCAGGCATGAAGTTCCGTTACCCACACCACTGCCCTGGGCAGGCAGCTGGGCCACCTGCACGTTGGCGTTAATGGTGGCTGAGTCATTGAGCTGTGGTGAGGGACAGCGGGAGAGGGGGAGACTTAGAACACCATTGAGTCACAGGGCGCATTTGACAAGGACTGTCACCACTTTCCTGAATACCCTGCCACCAAGTGGTGGGCAAGTTTAGGAACTGGAGGAAGAAATGAGTATTTCCCCAGGTTCCGCAGAGCGGCAGGGTCAGTGAGGGAGAGCACAAACAACAGGAGTTTATTGATTGAGTACTGCCGGGAGCTNTCCGTATGTTAGCTCGTAAGAGCCTCCACCATCTGCCCCAGTGTGTCCGTGNCCCCCACCCACACACCCTTCTGCACTGCATCTTCCTCAAGCCTGAACCTCAGGGCCTTTGCACCTGAGGCTCAGACTGCCGGATGCCCAAGCCCACCTGCATGATGACAATGTCGTTCACCAGACGAATGGGGTCGAAGCCGTTCTCGAAGATCTGCTGCACAGAGAAGGTCTGTCTAGTGGGCTCCCGCCGCCGCAGGTTGTGGGCCCCCAGCACTACCTGCACAGACTGGAAGTTTCTATGGACAGCAGAGAGGAGAGGATTGTGGGTGGGAGTCTCCACCTGACCTCTCCACTCTGGCCCACGTGGACGCTGAGGACTGAGAGGGGAAGGATACAGAGGGGACTCACAGGCCATTCACACAATGGGCTGCGGACATGACGAAGTTCCTGGCGATGAGTGTGGCACCACAGAAGTGACCTCCACGCCGCTGCAGGGACACCATGAAGGGCCAAGCATGGGCCTGGGCTGGCCGGCCACCCACAATCTCTGAGGCCAGCACAGGGCCTAGGGACACACAGGGAGGAAGAGTGAGCCCCAGCCACCAAGCTGTTTGAATCCTCAATGAGAACTCACAAGGTTACTGAGGGAAACTGAGGCAGAGAGGATAAGGGACCTGCCCAGGGTGCTCCCAGACTTGAGACCCAGGNACCTCCTCCAGGCTTGGAATCCCTGTTTCCTGATAGTGGCCTTGCCACTAGAAACCTCTGTGTCTTTTTCTAAGGTCCGGGGGAAGTGGGAAAGACTGGAGATGGACAAGTGGTCAGTGGGGTGGATGTGTGTCCATCCGCACTCACCACCCAGGAGCATGGCCAGCAGCATGGGAGCCAGAGTCGGGCTGGATGGTCGGCTGAGGGTCATGGTGGGACTGTGCTCTGGTGGCTCCCCACGCCCCTACCTAACAGCCATACTTATAGCTGCAGGCAGAGGCCGTTGTATTGCCTCATGCCAGCCTCAGCCCCACTTCCTCCCTGGGAACGGGACGATGGGGGTGGCATGGAGAGGCATGTGCCCCCCAGGGTCCTCACTTCAACTTTGTTCATGCTGCTGAATATCAGCGAACACTCAGCAAGCCACCCTTTCTTCTTTTCTTTTTTAAAAAATAGGACCTCAGGGCTGAGTGGTGATGGCCCATGCCATTGATCCCAGCACTCAGGAGGCAGAGGCAGGAGGATCTCTGTGAGTTTGAGGCCAACCTGGTCTACAGAGTGAGTTCCAGGACAGGCAGGGCTACACAGAGAAACCCTGTCTCTAAAAAGCCAAAAATAAAATAAAATAGGCTCTCGGGTAGCCCAGGCTGGCCCCAAACTCTTCATTCCCCTGCCTCTACCTCCCAAGTGCTGGGATGACAGGTGTGCACATCCAGGCCCAGCTTGGTGCCCTGTATCCAGCCACTTCTATCTGAGTGCCAATCCATCTGCCTCAGTTTACCTCAGGCATGGTAATAACAACAAAACGTAAGTGTATCAAGTCCTCAAAGGGTCTGGTGCCAGCCTGACTTTTTCCTGGGGTGACAGAAAATGACTGGCTGGATCCTTAAGTCAGAAACATTGAGGGACATGAAGGCTCTGCCCGCGCAGTGACTGGTGAGTGTGTGTGTGTGTGTTTGAGAGAGGGTCTCACTATGTAGCCGAGGCTAGCTGGAGCTCACAGAGTTCCACCTGCCTCTGCCTCCTCAGCACTGGGACTAAAGGTGTGTGCCATCATGCCCAGCACAACAGGTCATTTTAACGTGGGGTTCACACTGCAGCAGCTCAGCCTCTAATTTGTTGGTTGCTCCTCACAGTGGGGAACTCAGTCCCGCCTGACCCCATCAATACCTGGATACCCATGAGAAGGAACTGCTATCCTGGACGGTGGCCAGAGTGTGGGTTCCTATGTGGAACCACATGGGGGGAGCGCCCTTCTCCCACAATGGAGACAGGACTCGGGCCCCACCCCCACCCCCACTCTGTGGCCGGTCCCCTCCCATCTCTTCCAGGAGCCACAGCCAAGGCTGTTGCAAAACCAACGTCTCAACTCCAGGACAGGGCATGGGAGGGGATGAAATCCAACGGACATGGGCAGGTGGCCAGGGTGCCAGGGCTCAACAACACCCACTAGGCTGGAGACCTCTGTCCCTGGGACCCCAGTGGGGACAGCTGCCCTCTCTCCCCCACACAAGCTGGGCACTCCCTGACTCACTCAGACACACACGAACTGGACTCCCTTCCTTCCACACAGTGAGTACCTACTGTATACACCATCCGTTGTCACATGGCAGCGGGTGCAGGGCAAACAGTCTCAGCTTAGGAGACCAGACTGCACCATGCTACACTTACTGCACACCACCACCTGTCTGCATGTTCACCCATGCTGCGCGGGTTAAGTTTGCCTTCGGGTTCAGAGTCCCAGTCCCCTGCTGTGGAACTTCAGGCCCTGAGGGACCCGCTCTGCAGCTCAGGTTCTTCTTTGACCTCCATTTAATATCCCCAGGTCCCCAGCTTCCCAGCCTCTCCACAACAAACAGTCCCTGTGCAGTGGTGGGACTTGGGGACCCCTCTGCAGGTGTTGAAAAGAGGCTGAGTCGGGGNTTCAGTGGGCAGCGTGCTCTCCTGGAGCGCACCAAGCAATGACACACACCTGTCATCCCAGCACTCTGGAGGTGGAGGCAGAAGGATCAGGAATTCAAGGTCATCTTCAGCTACATGGGGAGTTAGAGGCTAGCCTGGGCTACATGAAACTGTCTCCTCAAACCCAAGCAACGGTAGAGAAGGAATAATCCTGTGGACTCCGGTGCCTGTGGACCGGGCGCAGCGCCACCAGGTGACGGCACCAAATGAAGTGAAAGAGCAGCCACCTCCCACTTCTGCGGGCCCTGCGGCCACACCGCCCCTGTCTCNCCTCTCGGNGCTGGCTTGTGACCTCCTTCCCTTTTCCCTGTGCTGGCCCCGGCTCATTTCTCTGTCGCTGGGGAAAACCAGATGCTTCCATGTCTGCCCCTTGCTCTCCTGGCCTCTCTGTGCCCTGCCCCCTGGGTCCCTCCTCCTTGCTCCTGGCTTTCCCACTGCTGCCCACCCTGCTTCCTCCACCAGGAAGTCCTCCTGTCTGCTTTGACTGGATCACAACCATCAGGCCCCAGGAAGCCCAGTGCGCTCCCACGACTACATGAAAAGAGCCAAGTCTTCAAGAAACCTGGAGCTGGGGGACACTTGACCAAACCCCACAAACCACACCTCCTCATCCCGGTTCCAGTTGGGGAAACTGAGGCACCGAGGTGNGAAGCAAAAGGCGAGTGCTGAATCCAGCCCCTGTGGTTCGGGAGTGAGCCTGGCCCTCCACCCCTTTCTTTCCTGCATAGTGGATCCCCGACCTCCGACACTGAGGCTCTGACCACAGCCCAGGTCCACACGGGTAAGACAGACAGGAGACAGTTTTTCAAAAACTTCTCAGATTTATTAAGGTCACATGGAACAGGGGACAGAGCTGTCTCCACTCCAGGGGGTGCGTGGGTGGTCTAGCTGGAGGAAAAACCTGGAAAGGAGCACTCCAGATTTTCCGGCTGGAGCTTGCAGGTCGCCCCAGCGTTTGACTGTCTGGAGTGCAGAAGGGCAGATCAGGGCTCTGCGCCCCGCAGCACCGTGTGAATCCAATCCACATACATGGACACCCGGGCGAAGAAATCGGGGAACTGGAGGGAGGCGCATTCCCGGATCACGAAGGAGTCGACTCCATGAAGAATGCCATCGCAGATCAAGGGGCCNCCCGAGTCTCCCTGAGGTAGAAGAGGGATCAATCCCCATGCTGACAGAAGTCATCCGGGATAAGGCAACAGGGGGAAGAGTCCCAGGGGATGACCAGGAGGCATTTAGTAGCTTCCCGTTGGATTCAGTTTGAGTGGGTCCAAAAGAGAGGAGCCACACAAAGGTGCCAAGGACAAAAGAGCACCTGTTCTGTCGCAGGGGCCCAAGGCCGGTCCCCACACTGGCCTCTGATTCTCACAATCGTGCTTGCGAGGTGTAGAGACCAAGGGTCAGAATGGAACAGGCAGGCAGTGGGGCCACATTCAGACCACCAACTTTCTCCTTCATACCCACCCATCCTCCAGACCCGGGCTCCGCAAAACCCTGCTCTCCCAAGAGCCCCGCCGTCCAGCTCACGCGCCTGGGGACAAAGCCCTCCCATAGCCCAGGGATCCCCATCTCCCGGACATCCACATCCCCGGGGATCCACAGTGCCCTGGGATCCGCACCTGCAGAGAAGCCCCTTCCCCGAACCCCGTCCCTCGCACCAGAGGTTCTAACACGGAACCGCAAGCTCTATCGGAGGCTCCGCCCCAAGGCTCCGCCCCGCCCCATCACAGGCCACGCCTCCCACGGCCGTGCACTCACGAAGCAAATGCCAGCTGCCCGCCGTGGTACCAGCGTGCACACGTTGTGTTCCCGGCACAGGAAGGTGACCACCGTGACGTTCAGCTCCTGCAGCACGCGTGGCGTGGGCGCGCGGGTGCCCAGGCGGCCCCAGCCCATGGCCAGGCACTGGGTGCCCTGGGACAGCGACTGGTCCTGCTGGGGCAGAGAGGCCACCGCCACCTTCTCGCCCAGGGAGGCTGGCCGGTTCAGCTGCAGAAGAGAAGATGNGAGAACTCGTCCCCACCCGCCACCCCGGGAACCTAACGTCTCCTTCGGGCCTTTTCACTTAGAGAGCAACAACAANTTCTGACNGAACNCATAGAGCAACAACTGAATACCCCACTCTGTGCAGAGCTTCAAAGCTTCCTTGGTGAACGGTCCCAGCTCTTCAGGCAAAACTCTCTGGAGAGAGCTGTTGATTTGTACAGCATGGTGCAGAGTGAAGGTATCAGGCGGCGAGGTTGAGTGNCGTGTGGTCTGCGTTCACCCTTATCCTGACCCAGGCCCTAACTCAGGCTCAGTTTCCCCTTTAATGAAAACCCTGACCATAACCCTAAATTTAACATTAGACCTACCCATGGCCCTAACAGTAAACAAAACTTAGCCTCAACTCTAATCCTAGCCTTAGCCCTAACCCTAACCCCAGCCACCAAGTGCACCAGACCGGAAACACAGCTTAGGCAGAAGCTGAGAGACAGTCCCCAGCTCCACACTATGACAGACAGCTCCATGGTCCCAGCCCGGCACGCAGGAGGTGCACCCTATGTGTCTTCTGCAGGAACGAATCCCCAGACCNACCTGAACGAGCAGCACGTCATTGAGATTCTCCTCGGGGTTGTAGTTGTTCTGGAAGATCTGAGTGATAGTGAATNTCTGCTGCTCAGGCTCCTGGCTTTGCAGGTCGTGGGCACCCAGCACCACCGTCACGAGCTGCCAGGGGCTGTGGGGCCAGGGTCGTGGGATTAATTTTGTCGCAGAGACCCAGGCCCTCTCACACCCTACCAAATGCTCCACCTTGACCATGCCCCCAGCCCCTCATTGTTGTGGTAGTCTCCTGGAGAAGAAGTTGGGGAAGAGCTGAGGCACATATGTGTGAAGAATGAAAGGGGAAGCACCCAGNCAGGGCTATGCTGTCAGCTCAGACCGGCAGCCCCCTCGCTGTCCACTGGCTGCTGTACTCACATGTCCTGCAGGCAGTGGGCAGCCGTCAGCACGAATCTCGGGTGGATCAGTGTGCCACCACAGAAGTGGCTCCCAGGGGACCTGCTCAGCTGCAGGGATGCCACATAAGGCCGAGAATGGGGCTGAGCCTCGTGCCCACCCACGATCTGGGAGGCCTGGACTGGGCCTGGGGGAGGAAAGTATCAGGGCCACAGCCTGAAGGTTCCGGCTGTGAGAGCNTCAGTCTGCTCTATGGCCTCAGGCAGACCCGTGCCTGGGGAGAAGTTGGGGGGCCTGGCTTGAATCTATGGTTATTATTTTGTGTTGAGATAGTGTCTCAGTTTGTAGACCAGNCTGGCCTCGAACTCATAGAAATTCGCCTGCCTCTGCCTCCCAAGAGCTGGGATTAAAGGTTTGTGCCACTTAAACCCNGCTTCTGTAATTCTGGATTCCCTAGAAATCCCTCCCCTACAATGAGGGCCTCTGGGTGGCACAGTCATAAAGACTTCTAAGAAAAACCGATCAAGGATCTGAAGCTGGGTGGCGGCTCAGTGGGCAGAGAGCTCTCTCAGCATGCACAAAGCTGTGGGATCCATCTCCAGCACCACAGAAACCCAGCTTGTGGCGGAAGCTTGCCACCCTAGTACTGGAGGAGGTGAGACATGAGGGTCGCAAGTTCAAAGTCATCATCAATAGGCTATAAGTGAGTTTAAGGCCAGTCTGGGCTGCATGAGACCCTGTCTGAAAAAGAACCATAGAATAGAAGGGAAACTGAGTCAAAATGCCTAGGGTTCTCCCTCTTCATCTTTCCCCTCCCAGGCATTTATCCAGCGGGTGCCTTGGTCTTCCCAAGGAGGATGCTGGTTGAGGAACAGGGGGCCACTCACCACCAAAGACCAGGGCGAGCAGGAGGAAGGGATGGACCCGGCTGGGGGGTTGGTGGCTTCCGGCCATGGCCAGGGTTCTGGCCCCCTGCTTGCTGGGCCCCTCTTATAGCCCAGCTCTGCGGGGAGCCGTTGAATGGTGGTGAAGGCCAGGCTGGGTGCCCCACTTCCTCCTTCCAGTTTGGGGACCCAGGAGAGTTTGCAGTGAGGCAGGATGCAGTGGTCTCTCTGGAGGCACCGGAGGCCAACTGCCACCCACTGCATGCTGAGGGTCCTGGAAGAGGCCTTTTGAGTGACACCCACCAGGCTGTGACCTGATCGATTATTTCCTGCCTGGGTTTTCTCTTGGGAGTTTCATTATTTCTCCTTAAGGTGTGTGTGTGTGTGTGTGTGTGTGTGTGTGTGTGTGTGTGTGCGCGTGTGTGTAGGTCAGAGGACATCTCTCAATCTCTCAGAAGTCAATTCTCTCCTCCCACCATGTGAATCCCTGGTAGTGAACTGAGGTCATCAGTTTAGCGGCAAGCGCCTTTCCCACTGAGCTATCTCGACAGCCCATAAATGAAGAAGTGAATTAATTAAATTAAGTTAAAAGAATAAACCACACAAAGAGAAAGAAACCACAGACCTGGCAAACTGAAAAAAAAAAATAAAAGAGGAAAGTTGTGTGGTTTCATTTTGAAACGAAGCCTCGCTGGCAGAGGGCCACGGGGTTCCGGGACTTGCCTCTCTGTTCCCAGACCTCTTACACAACACAGAAGCTGGAATGACTCCGGGCCCAGCGTTACTTCAGAGCAATGGCCCCATCTGCAGTTCCTCCCAATTCTCCTCCCGCTTGGGCTCAGGACCCNGAGCCACCNGCATCTTCTGCTCATCAGAGAGAGTGCCTGGTGACCCTCCATCTGGTTCTCTCTCATGCCAGGCTCAGGAGCCACAAAGTGTCATGTCCTGGTGATGGCTAAGTGCACCTCTGAGATCTGTCCATTCCATTCTCTGACCATTTTGAGACAGGGTCTCATGTAGACCAGGCTGGCCCGGAACTCAGAGAGTTATGCTGCGTCTGTCTCCTGAGTGCTGGGGTTAGGACTTGGGAACGTTGATCCTCCTGGGTGTTGGAATTACAGCCAAGAGGTTTAAGATATTACACCCAGGCTCCTGCCCCTGCTCTTAAATCACATATGGCTCCCCAGTCNCTGACTGACTCCTCAGCTAGGCCATAGGTCCACTAGAGGCCACCTTCCCCATGTCCATGTGGAGATCCCACTCTGGAAGACCCAAAGTACCCCTCCCTACACATCCCCTGCAGGGCACTGTGGTGGCCACAGCTTCCTCCTTCTCCCCAGACCGTCAGTTAGGGGCCTTCTTTCAACACTAGAATTCTGAAAACGTCACCCAAGTTCCTCCGATACTAACAGGGAAACTGAGGCCCAGGGCTTGTCTAGGTCTCTGTATCTCCCTTTGGGCTTCTCCACCCTTGGTCCTTGAAGCTGGGAGAGCGTCTCAACTGAGTGGGACTTACCTGTGCCCTGTGACCCAGGAACTGTGGCCAAGGGCTGCCTCCAGGGGATTCGTCTACGCCTTTTCCTGGACATTGGTGGATGGTAATGCCCTTGAGCCTGCATGGACCACTTTTACCATCTTCTCTGTCATTTGTTTGTTTGTTTGCTTGCTTTTTTTGAAACAGGAACTGACCTGGAACTCGCTCTGTAGCCCAGGCTGGCCTCGAACTCAGAGATCTGCCTGCCTCTGCCTCCCGAGTGCTGGGATTAAAGATGTGTGTTACTTCATTTGTTTGTTTTTGAGACAAAGTCTGACTCTGCAGTCCAGGCTGACCTGAGACTATATAGCCCAGGCTAGCCTGGAACTCACAGCAATCCTGCCTCATCTTCCTGAGTGTGGGAATGACAGGCTTGGACCACCAAGCCAATTTTTCTTTTGAGATAGGGTCTCTCTCTGCAGCCCAGGATATATTGAAGCTCACAGCAATTCTCCTGCCTCATCTGCCCAAGAGCGGCACACCACCATGCCGGCATGCCAGGCTTTGTACAGGGCACCTCTGTGGGGCAGAAGCATTTGCTGTGTGTGGCCACCAGGCCTGGAGAGCTTGCTGTTTCCACAAGGAAACTGAAAACGTGGGTTAAGGTTGAGTCTGAGAAGACAGGAGTCAGTTTGGGAAAAACATGACTAATGGGAATAACCACGGGCACACAGGAGCGGGTGGGGCGGGAAGGGCTGTGTGGGAGCAGAGCAGAGTGCACACCGTAGGTGCTCAATGGATNGCCGCCCTCCATGCCCCATTCAAATGAGCCTTGCACTTATTTTCCCTTTCTGATTTTTTGTATATGTGCCTGTAAGCTCATGTGTTCTTTGAGCTGTCCNCTTTGGTTTTGTTTTTTGAAACAGGGTCTTACTATGCAGCCCTGGCTGGCCCAGAACTTATGGAATCCCTCTGCCTCTGTCCCACAAGTGGCTGAGATTACAGATGTACACAGCCACCCCGTNTTACCTTGTGTTTTCAGACAGTCTCTTTGGCTTGCTGATGAGGTGAGAATCGGGGATCATCCAGTCGTCCTCTACCCTGCACTGGGGTTAGATGTGACACTGTGGCTGGCTTTTTATGTGGGCGCTGGGGATTCAATCTCTGGTCCTCATGCTTGTAACATAAGCACTTTACAGACAGAGCCATCTCCCCAGCCACCTCCTCTCACTTCAATTCTTATTTTAAGACAAGGTCTTACTGTGTAGCGAGGAGTCACAAGTGTCTGTTAAGGGCCTGGTATACAGTAAGCACTCAGTAGATAGCTTACTCACTATACCGATAGAATGATTTCCTAACTTCTCTGGGCCTCAGTTTGCCCATCTGGGATGCGGTGGGNTCAATCAGCGACTACCTCACAGGGCTGCCTCGGCAGAGCGGAAAACGTTTGCAAACAGCAAGCGCCGCGTAAGTGCACATTATAATCATTTATCCTCAAGGCACTAGCTGTTAAGGGTCAGGAGGGTGAGGCAGGCCTGGAGGTTGGACAGAGGGGAGGAGGGGCGAAGACGAGGGGGAAAGGAGGAGGAGGGTAGCCCCTCCACCCCGGTGTCTTTGTCTCTTTTCGCTCCGGCGCCCAGGGACCTCACCATGGAAACCGACTCCAGCGAGCTGCGGGCACGGAAGATGTGGGGGCCAAGGACTCGGCGACCGTGAGAAGCCAGGAGACGATTGGGGGCCGCGGGACCTCGCCATCCCCACACTCCGCCGCACAACCCTAGGTCCCTGAGACTGATCGTGCGCGCGCAAGGCGCACAGAGGGCGCGCGCAAGGGGCAGGGAAGGGACCCGGATTGCGATCCCCCGCGGGGCCGGAGACCCTGAGACCCGCAGAACCGGAGGCGGAGGCGCCGGAGCCGGGGGCGGGGCCGGGGCGGGGCCCGAGCGGTTTGCAGAGCGCGCAGACAAAGAGCCCGCGCCCGGCGCACCGCGCCCGGGCCTCGCGTCCCTCCCACGCGGGGGCCCTGGCTTTGTGTCCGCGCTCTGCAGCGGACTCCGCCCTCCCTGCCGTCGCCAGGTGAGCAAGCCGCGTGCGTGCGCGGGGGCTCCCGCATCTCCCTTCCCCAAGTACCCCCCTCCGCTCCAGCCTCAGTTTCCCGGAACACCTTGTCCAGCCCTTGTGTCCCCACCTGGGGACACTATCTGCGCACCTCCTGGTTTCCAGCGCGCCTTTGTCCCNCTGCAACCTCGGCCTACAGCGCCCGCGTCACCATGATTGCTATGAAGGAGAAGAATAAAACGCCGAAGGACAGCATGACGCTCTTGCCTTGCTTTTATTTCGTGGAGGTGAGTGGAGGGGCCAGGGAGATAGCTCTTCATGG
>LZPO01044393.1:721552-742645 GCA_001675575.1 Neotoma lepida
GGGCTCCACCCTGACCACGCCCCCAGCCCCTCACTGGGGGATTCTAGGCGGGGCTCCACCCTGACCACGCCCCCAGCCGCTCACTGGGGGATTCTAGGCGGGGCTCCACCCTGACCACGCCCCCAGCCCCTCACTGGGGGATTCTAGGCGGGGCTCCACCCTGACCACGCCCCCAGCCCCTCACTCGGGGATTCTAGGCGGGATTGCACCCCTGAGCCAGGTCCTCAGCCCCAGTTCAGACTTTCACTTTGTAGCCCAGGCTGGATTGGGGCTTGATTGTATTCCGGGTTAGGCTCACACTGTCTGTCTTCTGTCTCTGCCTCCCTGGTGCTGGGATGCCAAGCACTGACCACCATACAGTGCTAAGGTTCCCCTTTTCATTTGTGTGTGGCGCGAGCCTGTCAGGGCTTAGGCTCACCCCCACAGCACGTGCGATGGACCGCATGTGTCTTCCTCCATTGCTCTTACTTTTGACAGGGCCCCCATGGGCTGGAAGCTTGCTGGGGTCTCCGTGTCCTCACCCTGCCATACCCAAGTTATANGCACACCCAACTATGCCCACCTTGCTATGTGGTGCTGGGGACCTGAACTCGGGATTTCCTCCTACTTTATCATTTTAAGGCTTTCCTCTTCAACATAAGGTCTTTTTTTTAAGGTTTTAAAATATTTAGTGAGTGTGTGCGAGCATGCGCGTGCTGTGGCTAGAGTGTGGAGGTCAGAGGACAGCATTCAGGAGTCGTCAGTTCTTCACTTCCACCATGTGGGTCCAGGGATGTCGATCACACTCAAGTACTTAGCTTAGCAGCAAGCACCTGTACATGCTGAGCCATCTTGCGGGCCTATACAAGGCTTTTTTACCCAAGGAGGACTTGACTGAGCGATGCCCACAAGGTGCCCTGGCCCTTTTCCCCGGTGTAGTACTCCACCGCCCACACCAGGACACTAACTTGTTCCTGAACCTTCATTTTCACACAGACCTGGTCGAGCCTGCGTTGTTACCCCAGTGGAGGGGACAGGTTGAAGAACCCTACNAGAATAGATGCTGTGGAAAGGGTTTGAGACTGGTTCTCTTTAACCCAGATTGATTCAGAACTCAGAGCCATTCTCCTGCTGCAGCCTCCCAAGTGCTAGGGCGACAGGCGTGCGCCACCATTCCAGGCAGAGAGAGGGAAGTGCAGCATTTCACACGCCCTGCTGTGTTTGCCCACATTGGCACCAGTACCCATGTGAGCAGCAGATCTTAACCAAAGCGTGGGCCTGAGGCTGTCTTCACTTGGCTCTTGCTTTATTTTCTGTACAGATGCTTGTCACCTTCTGTTGGGGCCATGACTCCAACAAACCCCTGTAAATGGAAAATCCTATGCGAAGAAGGCCATTTAGGGGCTGACAGGGCAGCTGTGGTAAAGGCTCTTGCCGGCAGGCCTCACAACCTGAGTTCTATGCCTAGGACTGGCACAATTCAAAATTAGGACTGTAAATAAGTAAAGATGAGTAGTAATTGAAGGAGAGAGGTTGGGTGTGGTGGTGCACGCCTTTAACCCCAGCACCGGGGAGACAGAGGCAGGCGATCTCTGAGTTCTAGGCCAGCCTGGTCTACAAAGACAGTCCTGGGTCTCAGAAAGAAAAGAGGGGAAAGGAGAAGGGGAAAGGGAACTTATTTCCTCACCTGACACATGCTGGCCACAGCTGCCACCCAACCTAAGTGGGGTGTCACCCTGTATAAGCTGTTTTAAAACTATGGGCCACACTCTTCATGTAACAGTGCAATACGGAGCAGTCCTGTATGTGTGGTCAGCACCGTTATATACTGAGATGTAGCAGGCTTTCTCTTTGGCCACCAACTAGCTCCCAAATGATGACATGGAGACTTAATATTAGTTATGAACAGTTGGTCTTAGCTTATGCTTGCCCCCCTAGCTCTTATACCTTAATTTAACCTGTTCCTCTCCATCTACATTTTGCCTCGGGGCTTTTGTGTTTCTTTCTGTATGTCCTACTTTTCCTGCTTCTTGTGTCTGGCTGGCCCCGGGTGTGTCCCTCGATTTCTCCCTCATTCTCTCCTCTCATATTCTCTCTCCTATTTATTCTTGATGCCTGCCAGCCCTGCCTGTGCCTCTATTGCCTAGCTATTGGCTGTTTAGCGTTGTATTAGACCAACCAGGTGCCCTAAGCAGGCAAGGTAAAACAGCAACACATCTTTACATAGTTAAAGAAATGCAGCATAAACAAATGTAACACATTTTTACACTGAGACATCATGGTCTCAGGTAGCCCAGGCTGGCCTCGGATTCTCTATGTAGCTGAAGCTGGCCTTGAACTCCTTATCCTCCTGCTGCCTACTCAGTGCTGGGACTTACTACATGCCAACCTACCTAGCACTTTACCACCAAGCCCCAGGTCCAATATTTATTTATTTACTTAAACAAGGTTTCAGCATGTAGCCCTGACTGACTTTGCCTCTGTGCACCTCCACTGCCCTGTCCTGACTATATAATTTTTATTTGTGTTTATGGCAGTTTGCTGTGAGCACTACATGCATGCAGAAGCCTGTGGAGGCCAGAAGAGGGCATAGAAGCCCCTGGAACTAGAGTCCAGACGCTGTGAGCTGTCCTGTGGGTGCTGGGAATTGAACTCCGATCCTCTGGAAAAGGAGGCAGCACTTAACCATTGCACCATCTCTCCAGCCCTTGGCTTTCTCTCTCTCTCTCTCTCACACACACACACACACACACACATTTGTTGTTGTTTGTTTGTTTGTAGACAGAGTTTCTCTATGTAGCCCTGGCTGTCCTGGAACTCACTCCGTAGAGCAGGCTGGCCTTGAACTCACAGGGATCCACCTGCCTCTGCCTCCGAGTGCTGAGATTAAAGGTGTGTGCCACCATCGTCTGGCCCTATTCATTCCTTTTTTACAGTTGGGGAAACTGAGGTACACAACTGACCCCAGGCAGATGTTGTCACCCATTTCATTCATCTGCCTCAGACCTCTTGTACAGTAGGAGATCAATAAATCTCCTTAACCTGAGGGTAACTGCCCATGCCTGTCACCCAGCACTTAGGAGTAGAGCCCAGTGGAGGCAGGAAGATCAGGAGTTCAGGGCCATCCTCAGCTACATCATGAGTTTGAGGTCAGCCTGGGACATGAGATGCTATATAAATGAATAAATAAATTGGATGCTCCTTTGCCGTTAACCCAGCTGCCTGAGTCCACTTTTCCAGGTACCTTCAATGAGTTATGTCCCTGCCTGAGCCCCAAGGTCTCCGCTTTCAGGAAGGGAGCAGTGACACTGGTATCCCACTCCAGGTGGTGAGGACATATGCCTAGTTAGTATGGAGGACTCAGGCATGAATGAGGGTCCTCAGCACCAGCCACACACTGGGTGCCATTTGAGGCTGCATAGTGAATGGGTGATGGAAGGAGGGAGGGAAATGCCACTAGGGAAGCTGCACTGAGGAAAGCTGGCAAGAAGGACTGATTAAGGCCGGCAGGTGGTGGCGCACACTTTAATCCCAGCACTCAGGAGGAGGCAGAGGCAGGCGGATCTCTGTGAGTTCCAGGGTCTACAGAGCAAGTTCCGGGACAGGCTTCAAAGTGACACAGAGAATCCCTATCTGGAAAAAAAAAAAANAAAAAAACAAAAAAGAAGAAAGACTGATTAAGTAAGCCTGGTTAAGGAGGACCAGAAAGGAGAGGGCTACAAGCAGAAACCAAGGGAGGCTGGAGAGAGAAGTAGAGATATATGCATGTGTGTGTGTATGATGGATGCGTGAATAGATGGGAGATAGATGAGTGGGTGGGCGATGGGGGGATGGGTGGATGGATGGGTGGATGGACAGGTGGGTGAGTAGATGGACAGATGGGAGAGTAGATGGATGGATGGGTGGATCACATGGGTGGGTGGACGGACAGATGGGTGGGTGGCAGATGGATCTGAATGTTGAGGAAGGCCTCGTGTGGCAGAACCATTTCCTGGGTGTGAAATAGTTCTTCCCTCTTGCTGTGTGACTAGGCTGCAGAAATGGGTGTGTGAACCTGTGTGCCATGCTAGGGCTGTGATGGGATGGTCAGTGACCCAGACCACTGTCTCTGCCCCCCGCCCCGCCCCCAGCTGCCTATCGTGGCTTCCTCCATTGTGTCCTTATACTTCCTGGAGCTGACTGACTTGTTCAAGCCGGCCAAGGTGGGCTTCCAGTGCTACGACCGCTCACTGTCCATGCCCTATGTGGAGACTAATGAGGAGCTGATCCCACTGCTCATGCTGCTGAGTCTGGCCTTTGCAGCACCTGCGGCCTCTGTGAGTAACCTGTGCCAGGGTCCCAGGTGCTTGGGTCCCTCACTGTGACCCCGCCTGACCTGCCTGTTCCCGGGGGACAGATCATGGTTGGCGAAGGCATGGTCTACTGCCTGCAGTCCCGGCTGTGGGGCCGCAGCTCAGGGGGCGCAGAGGGCAGCATCAACGCAGGCGGCTGCAACTTCAATTCCTTCCTCCGGCGCACAGTGCGCTTTGTAGGTGAGTGACTGTGGGGCTCCCTGATCCTGCCTTAATGTCCATTCATGGGGGGGCTACGGAGTGGATGGGCTTTTGGGGGACACCCCTCCCCCCTGCTCCCTTCCCCTGGCCTGGCCTTCTCGCCCTCAGGTGTGCACGTGTTTGGCCTGTGTGCCACGGCTCTGGTGACAGACGTCATCCAGCTGGCCACCGGCTACCACACGCCTTTCTTCCTAACCGTCTGCAAACCCAATTACACTCTGCTGGGCACTTCCTGTGAGGCGAACCCTTACATCACACAGGACATCTGTTCTGGCCACGATACTCATGCCATCCTGTCAGCACGGTGAGCTGGATCCCAAGCCCTGCAGTGGGACTATCACAGTCCCCTACTCTAGTGACCTTGGGGGAAACAGGCTGCCCCCAGACTAGCAGGGTTGACACCGTGCCTCTTGCAGGAAGACCTTTCCGTCTCAGCATGCCACTCTGTCGGCCTTTGCTGCTGTCTACGTGTCGGTGAGTGAGAGCCCCCAATGCTGTACCCTGTGCCCACCTGTGGGCAGTAGCTACAACCTTGACCCTGCCTACCTGTTGGCCCAGATGTACTTCAATTCAGTCATCTCGGATACCACGAAGCTGCTGAAGCCCATCCTTGTGTTCGCCTTTGCCATTGCTGCCGGCGTCTGCGGCCTCACACAGATCACCCAGTACCGCAGCCATCCTGTGGATGTCTATGCTGGCTTTCTTATTGGTGCTGGCATCGCTGCCTACCTGGTGAGGATGGGGGCCAACAAGACGGGAGGTCTGAGGGAGGAGGCTGGCTGGCCAGCAATGGGATTTGAGCAGGGAGGCTGGGGTCTGAGGGAAGAAGGTTTCTCCACTGATTCTGCATGCTCCCATCAGCCATAGAATGCTGGGGCCTCCCTGTGGCCTGCAGGCACTGTCCCCTGTTGGATAGCAGGCCTCATGGGAGTCCTTATCATCCCTAGGCCTGCCATGCGGTAGGCAACTTCCAGGCACCAACTGCAGAGAAGGTGTCAGTGCCAGCCCCTGCCAAGGACGCCCTGCGAGCGCTGACACAGCGGGGCCATGAGTCCATGTATCAGCAGAATAAGGCTGTCAGCACAGATGAGCTGGGCCCTCCGGGGAGGCTAGAGGGTGTGCCTCGGCCTGTGGCTCGGGAGAAGACATCTCTTGGCAGCCTGAAGCGAGCCAGCGTGGATGTGGACCTGCTGGCCCCACGCAGCCCCATGGGCAAGGAGGGCATGGTCACCTTTAGCAACACACTGCCCCGTGTCAGCACGCCCTCGCTGGATGACCCTGCGCGGCGACACATGACCATCCATGTACCCCTCGATGCCTCCCGTTCCAAGCAGCTCATCAGTGAGTGGAAGCAGAAATCCCTGGAGGGCCGCGGCCTCGGGCTGCCCGATGAGGGTAGCCCTGTGCACCTGCGGGCCCCAGCGGAGCCCATGGCAGAGGAAGAGGAGGAGGAGGAAGAGGAGGAGGAAGAAGAGGAGGAGGAGGAAGAGGAGGAGGGGCCCGTGCCACCTTCACTCTACCCCACTGTCCAGGCTCGGCCAGGGCTAGGGCCGAGAGTCATCCTGCCTCCAAGGCCAGGGCCCCAACCCCTTGTGCACATCCCCGAAGAAGGAGTGCAGGCTGGTGCTGGCCTGTCACCCAAGAGCAGCTCATCAGTGCGGGCTAAGTGGCTGTCGATGGCTGAGAAAGGTGGGGCCCCAGTGGCTGTGGCTCCATCACAGCCACGGGTGGCCAACCCACCTAGGCTACTGCAGGTCATCGCCATGTCCAAGGCAGCAGGGGGCCCCAAGGCTGAGACAGCCTCTTCATCCAGTGCCAGCTCCGACTCTTCACAGTACCGCTCTCCGTCAGACCGTGACTCGGCCAGCATCGTCACAATCGATGCACACGCACCCCACCACCCTGTGGTGCACCTGTCTGCTGGCAGCACACCCTGGGAGTGGAAGGCCAAGGTGGTGGAGGGCGATGGCTCTTATGAGCTGGGGGACCTGGCACGCGGCTTCCGAAGCAGCTGCAAACAGCCTAGCATGGGCCCGGGGTCTCCAGTCAGTGATGTGGACCAGGAGGAGCCCCGGTTTGGGGCTGTGGCCACTGTCAACCTGGCCACTGGGGAGGGTTTGCCCCCACCCGGTGCAAGTGATGGGGCCATGGGTGCTGGTAGCCGTGAGTCCACCCTGAGGCGCCAGGTGGGTGGGCTGGGGGACCGGGAAGTGGAGGCCGAGGCAGAAAGTTACTACAGGAGGATGCAGGCCCGGAGGTACCAGGACTAAGCCTGGCAGACCTCTGAGAGTGGAGAGGGCTGGGAGCATCCACAGCACCAATAAAAAGGCTGATGTGACAGTAGCACGTGGTCTGAATGGTCCTTAACCCAGAAGTGGGAAGACATATGCAGAGGTCATGTTCCCAGGAGTCCTGAGTCTTCTAGCCCTGTCCCTTCTACTCTATGTGACCTGGCCCCATACCCAAGATCCCATGCCAAGCCCTCCAGTCCCCAATGACAAGCAGACGCGCAAGACACAGGCGTTTATTGAGTCCAGGCCCAGCCCGGCCGTACCTCTACAGCTCAGAAAGAAGGGCTCAGGGAAGGCACAGGTTAGAAAACTGCTTTAATGGAAACTCCCCCCAACACACCATCTGGGGCGGGGTGGAATGTGGCCAGGGTTGGCCCCAGGACAATACTGAGCCTGTAGTTGTTACCAAAATATACATCTGTCACCATAAAAAAAACTGCTGCACCGCCTCAGCCCCACACAGGTATAAAAATCATAAATATTTACACTCTTGCCACTCCTTCGCAGAACCAAGGTCCAGGGAACCCCTCCCACAGANACAGGCTAGGCACAATGTGGGCATTAGGGAGGGGCATTAAGGCCTAGAGGTCAGCCCCTCACCTGGGCCTAGTCAGAGGCGGGCAGAAAACAAAACTTTGGTCCAAAGTTTGAAGGTAGGAGCCCACTGGTCTCAGAGCTGTTTAGCCGAGGCAGAGGCAGCACTGGCCTGTGTTCTACCTCCAAGTTGGTCACCGGGAAGGAGGGGACNAGCGCAGGGACATAGAAGCTTAGAGTACACACATACCATTGTATCACTGCTATAAAAAGTTACTTAAAACTATATCTCTTGCATATAAATGGAGAAAGATTCGGGTATTTGGTCAAGTGGAAANATTGCTAGGCACAGGTGTCTGCGATCGCACAGANTAGAATACAAAGGTCACGTGAGGCTCGGCAGCTAAGGATGGCCTGGGCCCNCTGGGCTGGCCAGGGACATGGGAGAATCATGTCACTTGATTATAAGGGTGGGGGCGGTGGCCCCAGCTCCTGCACAGCATAGGGAGCCTGTGGTGCAGGCTGCCTGGCTCACCTGCAGGTCTAGAGACAGACTAGTGGCCTGAGAGGGTGGGTGTGCGGCCACAAGGCGGGCTGGTTTTGTAAGGCACGAGAAAGCGGCTGTGTTTGGGGCACAGCTGTGGCCTCACGCCTGAGTCCCTCAAGGCATAGTGCCAGGCCTGACTGGGCCTCTGCGGCCCAAGCCATTTTCTGCCACAAGGTGGGCTAGATTTAATTTTTTTAAAAACAGGTAAACTGATCTCTCTTTAAAAAAATAAAATCTCTGGTCTGTAAGGTCACTTCAGCTGCTTTTTAAAGTGGCTTTTCTGGAATGGTGGAAGNTGTCGCAGGCCCTCAGNCATCTAGATGGTGGACTTTGAGAAGGACACACNCAGGTGGTGGTTCTCGCCCAGGTCATGGTTGTGCAGCTCAATCAGCGCCTGCACTGCCTCTTCCACAGAGCCCATCTGGATCAGTGCCATCTTGCGGTCCTTCCTGCAGAGGTGGGGTGCAGGGTGGTCAGAGGGGCTGGGCTGGGGCAGAGCAAAGGGCAGAGGGCAGGGCTGTACTTACTGGAAGAACTTAAAGCCTTTGACCACACCACCATTGCTGGAGAAGAGGCTCTTAAGGTCGTCCTCTGACACGGAGGGCCTACGGGGAGACGGGAGGCATCAGGCTGGGGACCTTACACATCCTGGGGGGGGGGCACACAGCAGGCAGGCAAAGACTGGGAGCCCTTTAGGGCTCAAATCTGGCTAACATACGGGATATTAGAAAGGTGGAGAGTGGCTGAGGGCGGGAAGATGTTCTGGAAGTTCTTGGAGCCTGGCTTCTTGAAGCGATGCAGCGGTGAGCTCCCATAGTCCTTGGTCAGGCCCTGGTCCTCCTGTCCTTCTCGAGGCAGCTGCACACTCTGATGCTTTGACAGTGTGATGCGCACTGACTTCCCATGCAGCTTGTGCCCGTTCAGGTGGCTCATGGCTGGGCAAAGGTGCGAGACACATGAGCAGCAGGGCCCCATGTTCATTTGCTCCCACCCCCAGGGGCAGTCAAAGCCAGTGTAAGCCTGTGCCCTCCAGTGACTCTCACCCAGCTGGGCCTGGCTGCCATCCGCCATCTGTACAAGTGCATTCTCCTTCTTGTTGAACAGAATCTTCACCCGCTGCACATCACCATAGACGCCTTGGAAACCCAGGGACAGAGTCTGAGATACCTGGCCTCCTAACCTCTCCCACCCACCCACTGCCCACCCCTTGCACCCCAAGCTCCCGGCGGGCCAGGTTTGTTTAGTGGGCACCGGGAGCCTGTGTCTCACAGCCCAAGGCCTGCTAACGGGCGCTGCGCTCGGCAGTCTCGGACTCCAGACAGCTGTCAGAACAGCCACGTTCACATGCTACTGACACGCTTAGCTCTGGAAGCATGCAGGGTGGTAACCATGCGTGTCTACTCAGTACAATCCGCAAACCGGAAGCAAACCACGGACCGAGGCAGAAGGCCAAACACAAACTCAATAGTACATCNCAGGGTGTAAAATAACCAAATAAACGAAACCAAGGTAATAAAAGTGAGAATAACATACCGAAGAGAATAAAGAGGCTTTGGGGTGTGACTCTCTTTAGAGACAGCAGAGGAAGGCAGCAGGGGACAGGGAGAGGGAGAGGTCAAGGGGGCGAGTGCCAATCGTCCACGAGGAAGACAGTCCCCGCAGGCGAGCAGGTTCATGATGATGAAGTTGTCAGGATGTTAATATTCAAGGGCAGGTTGGTTTCCGGAGAGCGGGTTTGAGAGGGGAGTTTGTTTTTATTGATTTATGTTTTGTTTGTTTCAAGCAACAACAGGAAGCAGAAGAACCGTGCAGTCAGTTGGCAAAGAAATTCCGGATCAGGCAAGAAAAAAAATTGGGAGGGGAGGGGAGGAAAGAAAAAAGTAGCAAAACACAGGTCAGTAAATACGTAGGAAAATGAGGCAGTGTTCCATCCACACGCACACTTGCGCACACCAACACACTTGTACACGTTCACACATGTGAGGAGAAGCACTGCACACAGGCTCCAGAGGACCATGGGCCAGCACTGCGGCTGAGACTAAGGACTGAGGCAAGGAGTGGAGCTCAGGACAGCTGCTGCAGTGAACTGGCTGGAGCAGGGCTGGCCTGGAGAGCCACAGGAGCAAAGAGAGCAGCCTGAGCCACTGCCACGCACAGACCCAGTCCTGGAAAAGCAATACTGAGCCTCAAGGGCCACCTGGGCTCTACTGAGCTCCAGCCACAGAGACAGGCTGGCTGGCACTCAGGCCTGAGCCACCTTCCTTCCAGCAGGCACTCCTAGGCCTCCTTGCTGTGCCCCAAATTAACTCAGACTGCCTTGTGCAGCAAGGAAAAACACCCCGGCTCTGAGCACTGAGGGCCTTAGGGCCGGGGTGCGAATGGAGCTGAGAGGAAACAGAAAACCTCAGAGCGGCTGGGAAGGAGCGGAGGCCAACAGCAGCAGATAGAGGGGCAGCACGCCTGTGCCCACAGCGCCTGGACACCCAGAGCCCCTGCCTGCCATCCAATGTGCCCACCAAGACCTTGTCTGTCTGTGGTCAACCAGCACCCCACCACTACTCCAGGGACAGGAAAAGCAGAGCAACATCCACNTACCTCAGGGTTCAGGTTGCTGACCAGGAGGACGGAATTCCCAGCCCCTGCCAGGCCTGGGATTGCAATTCGGCCAGCCGCAGCAGCCGCAGCAGCAGAAGGTATGGCCAGGGGGGCCAGCGCTCCGTGGACATTAGGAACAGAGAGGCCTGCAAAGGAAGGTAGTGTGGATGTGAGCCTGGATGGCTGTGCCAAGAGGGGGCAGGCACACAGCCTCTTCTCGCACACAGCCACAAGGTGTCGCCTGGCTATGGCCTGCACAAGAGGCCACACACACCGCCTGACACCACGGCCAGTCTGGGTGTGTTCAGACTGCATGCGCCCGACAGCACAAAAGCTCTGGTCCACACGGGCCCTCTGCAAGCAGGGCCTGCCAGACACGCCCGCTGTGCACGCATGCGGCGCCCATTCCTCCATGCAGGCTCGGGCGGCACGCGGAGGCCAAGGCCCATGCTCCTCAGCCCTGGAGGCCACTTGCTTACCAGGCCATTAAATTCAATCTACTAGGGACACTGCAACCTCGTCCTCGCCCAAGGTGCTTGAAGGGAACCAGACCAAAGACTGAGTGATTAGTGGCTTGTTGCTGCTAATGCCCACACAGGGCACCTGGCCCAGCCCTGCCTGAGACTGCCCTGCCCTAGCTGCCTGTGGATGCTGCCAGAGGCCCCTTCCCCTCTCCCCGGAAGGGGGCCCGGGACCTGACACTCGGGGCCAGAGGCATCCCGGTCTATGGGCAGCTATGGGGTTGTGTGGGCATGCAGGCGCCGGGGTCAGGATGAGCGTGAATACCTGCGGCCTGAGGGATGGCAAAGGTGGGAGGGAACCCGGCTCCTGCATACGGAGAGGCTGACATTATGCCGGGCGCACCTAGAAACAAACAGACACTAATCACTGCACCTCACCTCATGGCTGGGCCGGACACAGGCAGGACTGCTGTGAGTGGCTGGGCTGTGCAGTGCCAGGGTGCCGGGGAGCCTGACAGAGCTAGGTGGCCTGCCCCACCCCGCTGAGTTGGTCCATCTGAGTACAGCATCTTACCAAAGGCTGCGGCCATGGTCTGGTCCAGCGAAGGCTGGCTGTCCCCAGAGGGCAAGTCGGGTCGAGTGTAATCTCTACTCTTGTCATTGTTGTACTTGACGTTGAGACTGGTGAGCTTGGAGAAGTCGATGCGCAGCGTGCAACAGGCATTGTAGATGTTCTGGCCATCCAGCGACTATGGGGAGACAAAGGTGAGTGTGGGCCAGGCAGAGAACTGCCCCCTCCCCCCCATCCAGAAGTCCTACTCACCAGCTTGGCATGCTGGGCGCTCACAGGGTCAGCATACTGCAGCAGTGCCTGGAACTGGTTATTCTTGGTGAATGTGATGATCTTCAGGACTGTACCAAACTTAGAGAAGATCTGCAAGAGATGGATGAGCTTCAGCTACGGGCAGCTGGAGACCCACACCCACCCACCCGGTGCAGGGCATGCACCCACCCACCTGGTGCAGCACGTCCAGGGTCACTGGGTAGAAGAGATTTTCCACGATGATTCTGAGAACTGGGCTCTGGCCTGCCATTGCCATTCCTGCATCCACAGCAGCGGCAGAGGCTGCCAAGGCCAGGTTTCCGGACTGCACAGAATTTACGGCCTGCAGGGCTGCCTGGGCACGCTGTGGAGGAACCATCATGAGCTGCGACCCGGGACTGAGGCAAAGAGCCAGGCCACCCACCCGCCTGCCCTGCAGACGCACTGCCTGGTTGGGCGAGCTGTCAGTTTTGAGCTCCTTGTGGTTGGAGAACTGGATGTAGATGGGCTGTCCACGGAGCACAGGTGCCACCGATGTGTAGTAGTTGACCATGGTGTTGGCAGCCTCCTCTGTGTTCATTTCAATGAAGGCCTGGTTCTTCCCCTTCAGCATAAGGAGGTTGGTGACCTTCCCAAAAGGCAGCCCCAGGGAGATGACCTCGCCCTCGGTGACATCACTCGGTAGCTTGCGAACGTGGATGACTCTGGAAGGGACTCCTGTGCTCCTGTTGTCACCTTTGAACTTCTTGCTATCATTTCCATTGGCTGAAAAGGGATAGGGGTGCATTTGGGAGACTGCAAGCCCCTTTGCTGCCTCTGGCCAGGTCTTGCATTCTCTCTCTCCTACCCCCTCCAGTCCCCAAGCCAGGCTTCCCTAGGGCACAAGCACTCCTTGATTGAGAAAAGCCAAGTACCGCCTGGGCACTCTCACCTGCTGACGCCGAGCTGCTCATGATGAAGGGGCCGTTGCTGACACACGTGGAGAAGAGCTCGTCGGATCCCCGCTGGGAAGAGAACATGGACCCTCAGCTCCAGGCTGATCCCTTCTTTCCTACCTTCCCATTACATAGCAGCCCCATCTGCCTGCCTGTGGCTTTAGTGCTCACTACCAGCCTTCACTGGTCACTGGAGCCCTGTGCCAGCAACCATGTGGGAGGGCCCCGCCTAGCGGGTCGTCTGCCCAGAGTGCACAGCTGCCAGCCTCGCGGTACCCTCCTGGCAGAACTGCTGGCAGCTTCCGGAGAAACAAAGCCCAGCCCTGCTGCTACCCCAGCCCTGTTGTCCTGGCCACACTCCAGGACGAGGGACTGTGGCTGTACCGTAAGTGGGACCATCCAGTGATGGAAGCCACTCACTGGGGAACCCCCAAGCTGACCCCCAGTGGTGATCCCTCCTCGCCAGAAGCAATTTGTTTGCTGATTAGTTTGGCTGAGCCAACCTCCGAGAACCACAAGAGACCTAGAGTCAGGACAGCAAGAAATAGCCTGCCATCCAGAGTGAGTCTCAGACCAGAGGCTCCATGGGGAAGAACTCCCTGGCTATCTATTCTACACAGCCACAGACCCTGAAGCTAAACACCCAGGGACTCGGGACCACCACCTTGTCCATGTCTTACTTCATCTTCATTCAACAGCAGCATATCTACCCAGGAAACCTCCCTACTGCCAAATCCACATTATCAAGGGCACTGGCCTTCATCCTCCAACACTTAGACTGACCCTGATAATGAAGGCCCAGGGCACCCACTGTGAGCTGACAGGTCTAGAGACCAGAGGCCAGCACCTGCCATGCTCACCCCCTCTCCCTTGGTGGAAAACCCAAGCCCCTCACAACCCGCATCCACCTGAAGCTTGCATCAGAAAGTGTGACCACACTGATGTCTTAGGAGCAAGGGCTGCAGAGGGACTTGGACCTGTCCAGCCTGAGGAGCAAGACCCTGACATACAAAGCCCAGAACCTCATGTCCACATCTGAGCTGCACGAAGTCATTTCCTGTTGGCAGCCTGTCTCCCATAAGGTCCCTCAGACTGACCCTAGTGGGAGGGTGGCTTCCGTCTGGACTGGGCGGGAGCAGCAGTACTTCCTGCAGCTCTGTTCCTGGCAGGCTGCCGAAGCCCTAACAGTCTCTCCCCACAGAGGCTCAGGAGCCCATGACTGTCAGAGGAAACTCCAGCCACCTGGGCCAATAGCCCCAAGCCACTAGGCAGACAAAGGCACGTGAGAACACAGCACAAGGAACTACTGGTCAGCCTAGCCTTCCTGAATGCTTGCTATGGTGGTCGTCCAATCCATTCAGTCCAGAGCAAGGAAGGCCTGGTCTCTTTCTCCACCCAGAGCTCCATGCTCCTAACTTGTCCAGTATGCCCTCTGTAGCTAGCTAGAATTTAGTATTGTGCAGACAAGTAGCCATGATGAGGCAATCCAGATTAACAGCACCTTCACCCAGACATACCCTGTCACCTGCAGGCCTGTACCTAAGTGGGGCTCCCTCCCTCCCTCCCTCCACCGCTGAACNCACAAGTTTATCTGAGGGAAGATCAGCAGGCAGGTGGAGACAGCNTCCACTCAGGAAAGAATGAAACTAGTTCAGACAGCAGCCTGGTAGCAAATCAGCTGGTAGCCCTCAGGGACTCACCTGCAGGGCCTTTTCAGGGGAGAAACTGCCACCCACTACAACTTAACAGGCAAGTCTAAATATAAATAGCCCACCCAACAATCCCTGACACACAGACGCAAAGCTGTCATTTCAAGGCATAGGACACCCNAAGCCCTTCTAGCTACAGGCCCCACCCACCCCCGAGTGCCAATGGAGCTAGAGGTATGTTATTGTCTCCCCAGCTAAATGGGAAGCTGAGGCAGGAGTCACTTGAGCCAGGGTTGAGACCTGCCTGGTCAGCAACAGCTCAACAGACAAGACTGCCAATCTTCACCTCAGAACATGCCATAGACTTCCAAACCAAACCCACATGGACAACATCAAGTAAGTGCCCAAAGGTCTGAGCCCCCCTTCTTAGATGAAGGCAGAAGGGCAGGACTAGACAAGCCAGAGCCACCAGTCACAGAAAAGGGTCCTAGAACTCCGTATCACTTGGGTGGCAAGTGTGTGTGCACCTGTGCCATCCTCTGCCCACGTCTTTGTAGGCTGGACCAGCGGCAGGCCACCCTGCAGCAGGCACGATCTAGTTGACTACAGCAGGGCTGGATACAATGCCAAGCAAGACATACCTACCTTTGTACCAACTGCTATGTCTGGGACGATGCTGTGGAGAGAAAAAGAGACGTCAGCATTGTGGGGCCTGGAGGGCCCTCTGCCAGTCCGGCTGGGAAGGAAGGGCAGGGAAGCNAGCCACCCATTGAATCTCATTGTCCTTGGAGCCCCTCCCTCCTTCCACGCAGGACCCTGGTCCTGTCTTTGAAGACATTTAGAAAGTCTACCAGTGATCTGAGTCCACTGCTCAACTCCTGGAATGCTGGGAGCCGGGAAAGCGAGTAAAGGCAGTAGCCAAGGACAGTGCTTCCTGAGTGGGGGTGGGGAGCTCCAGGGCCAGGCTGCTGATGGCAGTCAAAGTGGCCTTGTTACCATTTACAAACCAACAGAGCTGCTCGGATACACCCTAGGTTACTGATCAACCCCAGCCCCTCGTGACTGCACTGCCTCACCTGCTGCACCTAGCCTGCTTAACAGGCAGCAGCAAGCCCGCCATGGCTGGCCAGGTTCCCAAGAGTCCTGCCTAGGGAAGCGGTGGCTGGGTTGTGTGTGACAATGACCCTTGGTGGGCACCTCTCTGCTTTATTTCATGTCTTCCAAAATTCTAGGACAGTTTCTCTACAAAGCCCTGGCTGACCTGGAAACTCACAGCGACCTGCCTGTCTCTGCCAGGATTAAAGGTGCACACTGCCACGCCCGGCTCAAAGATTGTTAGTAAGTTGCTAAAACGCTGCCTCTAGAGGCTCTTCCAGCCATCTGGGTTTTTGTCTATACCCCATCCATTTCCACAGTACTGCGTTTCTTTAATGCAGCACTCAGATGGCTCAAGCAGGAGGACTGCAACAGGGTCAAGGCTTGAGGCTGGGCCAAGTATTTTATAGGACTAATTCTTAAAAGAAAAGAGAAAAACTGCTACTAAGGGTGGTGATTCACAGCACTAAGAAGGCTAAGGTGGGAGCAGCAGGAATTNGAGGTCAGTCTGCCTCCAAAAACCCAAACAAGTTTCAAGAAAAAACTCGGGGGCCAATGACGCACGCCTTCAGTTCCAGAACTCGGGAGGCAGAGGCGGGCGGATCTTGGGAGTTTGAGGCCAGCCCGGGCTACAGTGAGACCCTGTCTCCAAAACAAATCCAAAACTACAAACAAAAAAGTTGCCGAGTGGAGTGGCACCTCCCGGAAGCGAGCAGGAGGCCCGGATGTCAGGCCGGCGCGCGCGCGCTGGCGACCGACCNGACCCGACCCTGGCCCATCGCCCCTGGGCCGGGGGTCTCTGGAGGCGTCCCCCACCCCCCGGACACGTCCCCACGAGGCGGGCTGGGCGCGCGCCCTCGGGAGCAGCCCACGCCCGCACGCGCTCCGGGGCGCGCGCCCCCAGGACGCACGCGCACGCGGCGCCGTACGGGGAGCGCGTGGGGAACGCTCCTCGGGCACGCGGAGAGCCGGCCGCGATCGGAGGCCGGAGAGCGGGCAGGGCCACCGCTCCGGGGCCCCGCNGGGTGTGAGCGCGTCTCCCCGGGAGAGCGCGCGTGCCCGCGGAGGGCGGGGAGGGAGGGAGGGAGGGGAGGGGGCGCCGGGCCGCCGCGGAGGAAGCGCGCGGGCACCGGAAGTGCGCGGAGCGAGCGGGGTGCAGCGGGGACGCGGCCTGGGTGCGGCCGCCCTAAACCGGCCGGGTTCCTCGCCCGGCTCGGACGCCCGGGGTTCCGAGCGCGCCACGCGGACGGGGGCCACGCACGCGCGCACGCGCGCCGCGGTTGGCGGGGTCGGCGGGGTCGGCGGCGGCGGCCGAAGAGGCCCCGCCGGCGGCAGCGGAGCCGGGGACGCAGCGCGGAGGGGGGCGGGCGAGGGGCGCGGCACGACTCACCCGTCCATGGCACACCGAGCAGACCCGCGGGGGACGGAGCGGAGGCGCAGGAATAGCAGGAACCGACCCAACGGCTCCGAGTTATAGACTCCCAAGATGGCGGAGACGCCCGCACACGGCCCCCGCGCGCGCTCCTCATTGGCTCCCGCCGCGGCCTGGGGGCGGGGCCAGCCCTGCCTGCCCCCGCCAACGCCTCCCATTGGCCAGGGCGTTACTCCGANGGCGAAACCCAGACAGACAGCAGACGGCTAGTGGCCGCAGCGTCCGTCAGTCACGGCGGAAGACGGAAACTACCGGTGGGGGAGGGGGAGGGCGGGAACGAGCATGGGCACGTGACCGCGGCTGAGCCAATGAGTGAGCCTGCGTCCCGCCTGTGGGACGCCATCTTGAGCGTGGGTACGTGGCGGGGCCGATGCCGGGAAGCGTGCGAGCGGGCGGGTGCCGCCATGTTGGAAGCGGGCAAGGGAAGCCGTGGGCCTTCAGCGTGAGGACAAAGCGAAGGGCGTCGCCATCTTGAAACCGGGCAGGAATCCCTTTATCGCCCCCTCCCTCGCTCGCTAGTGGTCACGTGACCAAAACTTCGCCTTTGAGCCGAGTTTCTCCGGGACTGGAGAGCAGGGCGCTGGAGGCCACGTGCTCCGCAGACGCCGCGGCCCGGACTCGGTTGTGCCTCGTTCCTTTCCGTCTTTTGTCTGCCCCACAGCAGCCAAGCGCCACCTCCGTTGCAAAAACGGAGAAACTGAAAACGCGGACCGTAGTGGGACCCGCGCTGCCGATAGTTGGGGAAACCGAGGCTCCAAAGTGTCCAAAGCGGTTGAGTGCCCCGCAGTTAGGCTCAGGAGCAAACGCAATGCACTGGAGGCACAGAACCTCGCCTTCCCGTGCCTCCGCCCCCCGGGAGCCGGGACTCTGCATTCCAGCCCTGGCGGGAGCGGGGTGGGTGCTGGCAGCGGGGCCTGGTTCTCCAGACGCAGTGCAGGCTGCAGACAGGTTCTGGGCATGGCTTTCATGTGGCTCCCCAAGACGCGAGTTATTCGGACTCTCGTTGGCCTAGTTCTCTGCTAAAAAAGCGCAGGGCAGGGAAAAGCTTCCCCTCCGCCTTGCGCAGAGGGGAGCCCAGCACCCGGGCTCGCTCCTCTGTTGTCCTGGGCGCTGAGCGGGAGGCGGGGGGAGGCCTGGCAGCCAGGCTGGTTTCTTGCAGGCCTGGCCCGGGGCCAAACAGCTTTGGAGCCCCAACGCGGGCCTGGTGCCAGAGGATTCCAGCATGGATTAGGGGCGGCTGCCGATTCCACGGAGGCCCCGCCGGGAGAGGCCTTTCAGGCCCCAGCCAGCCGGCAGAGCAGCCAGCTCGAAGGCCCAGAATCACTAATCAGGACGTCCCGCGGATTTAGAAACCTCACGACAAGGCAGAGGATTTGAGCCCTCTGGGACTCCCATCAGGTCCTGCACGGACCATCAGGGCCATGGTTGGCTGCCAGTCTTTGTTCTCTGGGTGGCTGGTGCCAAGCATGGGCCCCACCCTCAGAAGCCAACCTGCACGGGTGGCTGCCCGTGAGGGCATGGATGGGCATGGTGGAGACTGCTGGTCTCCAAGCACAGGTCTACACTGGCAGAGTGTATGGAAAGCCACTTCGGAGACCTCCCAGAATTCTTGAAATGGCCTTGTTCACCTTCCTGTCTGGTTTCTTTTTTGTTTGTTTGTTTGTTTTTCGAGACAGGGTTTCTCTGTGTAGCTTTGCGCCTTTCCTGGAACTCGCTCGGTAGCCCAGGCTGGCCTCNAACTCACAGAGATCCACCTGCCTCTGCCTCCTGAGTGCTGGGATTAAAGGCCCGGCCCTGTCTGGTTTCTAATCAGACCTCCAACACTCAACGGAAGATTCTCTAACCTGCCTGACTTCTCTCAAGCCCTGCCTCAGGGCCTTTGCACAGCAGTTCCCTGGGGCAGGTTGACCGAAACCCCAGCTGACTTCCTCCCTGAAATCTTTCCTCAGGGCCTTGGTACCAGCGTACAGGAAAACAGTGTCCCCTGACCTCTGAATTAGGCAGAACCCCCACTGCAGAGACCCAGCCTTAGGTAGAGAGTGAGCCACAAAGCCAGGAGGAAGCTGGTTTTAGGGAAGCCTCTGTGCGAAGGACGTCCAGTGCAAGTCTTCCATAACTGCCGGCCGTGGCCAGCAAGCCGGGGTCAGGACAGTTGAGGNAGGGCTGGGCTGGCCCCAAGTAGTGAGCCTGCAGAGCAGAGAGGAACAGAGCCACAGCTCAGCAAGACCCNGTATCAAACTAGGAATAAAGTAAGGGACACGGGGCGGTGGTGGGGCACACCTTTAATCCCAGCACTCGGGAGGCAGAGGCAGGTGGATCTCTGTGAGTTCGAGGCCAGCCTGGGTTACAGAGCGAGTTCCAGAACAGGCTCCAAAGCTACACAGAGAAACCCTGTCTCAAAACAAAACAAAACAAAACAAAAAAGAGGGACACTGGGGAGACAGCAGGAANACTGAAAGTTCAAGACCAGTCTGTAGTACAGAGTGGTTTATTGGTTTTTGGCTTTGTTTTTTCCGAGNGGGNTTCTCTGTGTAGCCCTGGCTGTCCCAGAACTCATTCTGTAGACCAGGCTGGCCTTGAACTCACAGAGATCCCCGCGCTTCTGCCTGCCAAGTGCTATCTCAGGCTACCCTCAAGATCCTCCTGTTTCAGGTTCCTGAGTAACAAGTCTAGGTAGGTACACCCAGCCAGAGTGAGTTCAAGATCAGGTCTGGCAACTTAGTGAAGAGGGCAGGAGACCCTGCTCAGAGGTAGAGCCCCTAACTAAAAATCCCCCAGTGGGGGGCGTGGTCAGTGTGGAGCCCCGCCTAGAATCCCCCAGCGCTGATGGTGGGGCTAGGGGCCTGGCTCAGCAGTAGCACATTGGCCTGGCATACAGGAGGCCTTGGGTTTCATTCCCATTGCTGCCAAAGCATTTTTAAAAATTAATAGTTTTGTATTGCTGTTGTAATCCCCTACACTGGCCTACTTCTAATGTCACAGATGTGAGCCCTGAATCTGGAGCCCAGAAGTCTGAGACCAGTTCTGAACAGGAAATGTCTTTCCTGCCTCTCCCCGACTCGGGNTTGTGATGGAGTCGCCTCATCCCTGTGTGTGTCTTCCTCACACTGCTTCCTCCTGAGTCTGTCTACTAAGTCCCACCTGGATATTTTCAGACTGTCTCAGGACCCTGATTGGATCTAGGAAGAGTCTCTGTGGTGTTGGGTATGAACCCACCCCACCCGACCTCTGTTCACTACTGATTCGTATCCCCAGCCCCAGGCCACATTCATGGGCTCTGGGGATCAAGACATGGATGTATTTTTGCAGAGGCCACCTCTGGTCACGATAAACCAGCTGCTAAAGGTTGTGAATGGCCTTTCATCCTTGCAGAAGAACCTGGCTTGGGAAACCTCCACCCCAGGTCACCAGAGCCTTAGGTGTCCTCCTCAGGTGGGGCTGGCTTAGTGACCAGCCGTTTTACAATTTCTCTGTCCCTGTGCAGAGCACCTGTTAGAGAAGATGCCCCAGGCTTCTGTATCATTTATTTATTCCGCACGGCGGGCCTGACTTTGTGCCCTGCCTGCCCAGCGCCCACCCCAGCCTTGCCAGCTGCTGTCTTCATGAATGATTGAGGCGAGGAGAGACAGCTCACCTGGCCTTTGTCTGTGAGGCACACTAGCCTGCTTGTTACCAGGGAAAGTGATACTCCCCTGCAGGAGGAGATAGAGGCCAGGGTGAGGGGCCCTCAGAGCCAGCGCCAAGTGAAACTCAGAACAACACAAGGAGGATAGGGACGAGCCTCAGTTTACTTTATTATTATAAGTATTTAAAGTATTTCTTTTCTTTTTAAACACAGTTTGTTTAGTTGGGCATGGTGGCATGGATCTCTGTGACTTCTAGCCTAGCCGGGTCTGNNTGAGGAGCTTCAGGTCAGCCAGGACTACTCAGAGACACTCAAAGAATTTTATTTTAATTATATGTACATCTGTGTGTCCACGCACATGGATGTCTATGTACCCTGTGTGTATCTGTTGCCAGAGGAGGTCAGAAGAGGACGTTGGATCCTCTGGGACTGGAGTTACAGATGGTTTTGAACCATCATCTGAGTCCTCTGCAAGAGCAACCAGTGTTCTAACCACCTGTAAATAGTTTTTTTAATCTACTACCTCAATAAAAATCAAAGCAGGAATCCGTGTCCCATTTCCCAGATCCCCCCC
>LZPO01044393.1:781904-792106 GCA_001675575.1 Neotoma lepida
TTCATCAGACTGCTAGGAAATTGTCAAAGATAGGCACGGAAGTTGCCTCCATGTGGAGGAAATTGAAGCCCAGAGAGACCTCGCATACAGGACCAGCTTCTCCAGGAGTCTCTTACCTGCTGAGAATTCACCAGGGTATCTGACTTTTGCTCTTCCTTGGCTGGGCTTGCAGACGGGGGCCGGACTGGGCTGGGGGTTGTGGAGTTCTCCTTTGGGACGGCTGGGGCTGACTCTCCAAACTCCAGGACGTCAATTTCTTTCTCGAGTCTGTAGAGGGAGAAAGGTCACACAGTGACTCCTCAAATTTAGGTTTTTGGTTTTTCAAGACAAGGTTTCTCTCTGTAGCCCTCCCTGTCCTGGAACTCACTCTGTAGATCAGGCTGGCCTTGAACTCAGAGATCTGCCTGCCTCTGCCTCCTGAGTGCTGGGACTAAAGGCGTGCCCCCAAATGCCCAGCTTGGCAGCAAGCACCTTTACCCCCTGAACCATCTCACCGGGCCTACGTTTTGGCCAGCATGCGAGTCTCTCAGCCAGCAAGCAACAAGGCTGAGTCCACTGTGTGCTGAACCACAAACAAACCCCCTTCTCTGTTTTCCCAATCACAACTGACCGCAAGGGTTGGCTTTGTAGGGATAATGGAAAAAAATATGTCACTGNCACAAGCATCAGAAGACTTCAGTACAAACGAATCCCAAAAAAACAATTAGGGCAGAGCCAGGCAATGGTAGTACACCACTGTCATCCCAGTACTACATAGGCCGCTGCAGGAGGATTGCTGCCAGTTTTAGGTCAGTCTGAGCTATAGAAATCCGGGTTCAAAAAAGCAAAAGTAACAAAGAATTTTTAAAAAAGGTAAGATGGGGCAATCAGGGACTGGGATGTAGTCAGGGTGGAGCCCCGCCTAGAATCCCCCAGTGAGGGGCTGGGGGCGTGGTCAGGGTGGAGCCCCGCCTAGAATCCCCCAGTGAGGGGCTGGGGGCGTGGTCAGGGTGGAGCCCCGCCTAGAATCCCACAGTGAGGGGCTGGGGCGTGGCCAGCGGTGGAGCCTAGTCCTAGCCTGGTTAAAGTCCTTGATTCCACCAGCCAGGCAAAAACCAAAACAAAACCTCAGAAAACACTCAACGGGATCCCTAACTGGTTCACAGAAGGAAAACAGAAGCCCGGGGAGTCTGCTGATTGCACTTAGCTCCCTTAACGTGCAGGAGAGCCTCAAAAGCTATCTTTAAAATGCTCCCCAAGTGGACAGGGAAATCCCAGCTAACCCCACCAACAGCGGCTCCCCTGGCCAGGCTGAATTCACATGGGGGGCCCTTCCTTGCTTGCAGGCAATGTAGAACTTAGTCATTTCCTTCTACCCCGACCCCTCTACTCCAAGCCAGACCCCCATCAACTGCCTGGCGGAAACACGTGTGTTTTGTTCCAGCCCCACAGGCAAGGCTACTCTCCCTGTCCCGACACCTTCATGGCTTCCTGTAGGCCCAGCTGCCTCTATGGTCTCTATTAGGGCTGCAAGGGCCAGCTGGGCTGGCGCCAGGAAGCCCTTGGGGAGCCTGGTGGCGGTACCTCCCTTCCTCAGGGACTCCTGCTTGCCCAGGCCTCACACCGGCCACTCCAAGTGTCAGGATGTTATGGAAGAGGAAACCCAAGGCAGGGTCTTTCTACAGTCCACACTGCGACACCTGCCCATCCCTGATGGGGGTCCCCAGAAGTGTCCCCAGGCCCATCCACCTGGACTCCCCTCGTGTCACCGGGACAGGGCCTCCTCCCCTACTGCCCACCTGGCGATGGACTCCTCCAGGACCCGAGTCTTCTGTTCATCCTCCTGCATCTGCTTCTTCATGTCCTCATCGCCCTCAGAGGCCGAGGANGGTGCCCCCTCCAGCAGCCAGCGCTCCCTCAGTGCCTTGGACTGGGGTGGCAGGGAAGCAGCTCAGAATCCAGATAGGCTCACGGTTGGATCAAAGTCAGGGTTAGGATCCGTATTAAGGTTAGGGTTATGAAGGGGTCAGTGTCGGGGTTGAGGTCAGCCAGGGTCAGGCTGGAGGTCATAACTGGAGTTACAGTGACCTTAGTCCCCACTGTTCCAAGGGTCGCACATGCCAATAGTCCATGCAGGCCCCACATAGAACCCACCCGTGTTAGAGAAACAGCCCACACAGGCCTGGGTCCATCCCAAAGACCACGGCTCAAATAGAGCCCAAAATGTTCCCACAGACCCCACCCCGAGGTTCCGCCTCACCCCCCCCACCTTGAGGTACTGCAGCTGCCTCCTGTCATCCTCCAGCTGCCTCCGCTTGTTCTCAATCTCGGCCTGCTTCCTGCGCTTCTCCTGCGAGTGTAGTCCAGGTCAGGACCACACCCACTCCAATGTGATCCAGGAGACCCAGCACCCCTGCGAACTGTACCCAACACAGCCAGGGGACTGGGACATGGGAGCGTTAGCAGACTGCGGGCCCAAGTTGTGACAAATGCCAGCCTCCGTTTCCCCCACCTGTTTCATTTCTGGGGACCTCTAGGTAACTCTCTGCTTATTGTACCCAAGTTCTGAGCCCCAGACTGTGCATCAAGAATCCAGGAACTCCACCCTGCCCGACCCACTCATGACCCAGGTCCACAGTGGGAAGAACTCACTGCGATGGCCTGAAGCCGCTCCTGCTGGAACGCAGTGTCTGTCGCCAGGACCCTGAATATAGGAGACAAAGTCAGATCCTTTACCGTCTAGCCAACTCAGGACCACCCCTAACCCTAGATCCCTATCAGGTGGGACGCCCCCAGCCCGCTCAGAGGCTCTGCCTAGAGACCTGGCATGGGTATAGGTAAGGGTGCAATGAGGCTTGGGCCATGAAGGATATATAGGCGGTCACCAGACAGCCCGATTAAAGAGGGAGTGTCACCTCCCNGGACAGACTAGACTTGTGAAGATGATCCCCAGGGACTCTCCTCTCACAAGTCAGACACAGGGAGGATCAAGGATGCCCCAACCCTGCAAACTAAATGACACAATGGTAGTGTCCCAAAGCAGCCCAAGATCCCAGAGACAGCGAGAGTTTCCCCAGAACACACAGCAAAGCACTGGCAAAGCCAATGTTTCGTCTCTCCCTCGTTCTTGAGACCGAGGGCCGAAAGGGTTAGTCTCAGTCACCTCCCCCATCTCCCCCCTTTCCTGATGCCTTTATCTCCATAGACTGAAATTACAACACCCTTGGCCTGAAGTCCGGCTTCATTGTACCTCTCTGGGCCTCAGTTTCCCCCTCTGTGCAACTCAGGAGCAGGAGACACATCTAGCTAGGAGCTTGCCTAGGACCCAAGCAGGGAGGCAGGCGGTCCTGCAGCCCCCACCAGGGAACTGCCTCCACCCAAGTCCGTCCAGACAACCTGGAGCCAGTGGCACCTCCCCACCCCCCACTTTTGGGTTCAGTTTCCTGACCTCACAGAGGCCTGTGAAGGGACCTGGCTCCCACGCCCCAACAGGTGACCCTGTCCAGCTGCTCCCTTCCTGGCAGGAAGCACCTTCCCCTCTCAGCACCTCCCAGGGGCCTGGTAGAGCGAGCACACACTGATTTATCTATTTTTACAGGCCTGGGGATGGAATCCAGAATCTTGTACGTGATAAGCAGGGGCTCCACCCTGACTACACCCCCAGCCCTATTTCTTACTCTGTGTATGTGTGTGGGGAGCTGTGAGTGTACATGGATTTGTACACATGTATAGGTATAGGTGTGGATGCCAGAAGCCAATCTTGGGTGTCATTCTTCGCTCACCACCCAGTTTGGCTTTTTTGTTTTGTTTTGTTGTGTTGTTGTTTGTTTTTCCAGTCAGTTTCTCTGTGTAGCCCAGGCTGTCCTGGAACTCTGTAGCCCAGGCTGGCCTCGAACTCACAGAGATCCGCCTGCCTCTGCCTCCCGAGCGCTGGGATTAAAGGCGTGCGCCACCACGGCCCGGTGCCCCTTACTTTTTATTGAGATACCGCCTCACTGACTTGCCCATGCGGGCCTGGAACACACACTCCTGCCTCAGCCTTCGGAATCCCTGCGTCACCTGGGTTAGCTTTGGGCCTGGCTCCTTCCTCTCTCCCTTTGTCCTCTGGAGGCTTCAGCAGTGGGATTCAGGAAAGGTTCCACCAGCTCGGCTGGGAGGACCCTGCCCAGCATCCCTGGGAGCTCCCCCTAGGCTCCCTTCTTCCCAGGAAGTCCATCTCTCTTTTCCTTACAGCCCCACGTGTCCTGCCCCCACCCAGACCTCTCCAGTTCCCTCCCTCCTCTCTGCCTCCCAGCAGCCCCCTCTCTACCCAACAACCCAAACTACCTTTTCACAGCAGTAATCAGACCCCATCTCTCTCCTTCACTCACACCATCCCTTTCAAGAGACCCCCACCTGGTGCAGCCTAGCCCGTATCTACCCGCTTGCTCTCTGCCCCTCCAAACCCCCCCGACACCCCCCAGTCTATTCTAACCACTGAGATGCCTTGCTTCTACCCAGACCCTTTGCATTTCCAGTCTGGTGAGTTTTCTCCAAGGCCAAATGCTAACATCTAGAGCTCTGGGCCTACACTCCTGAGCTGCTCCTGTGCACCTGTGGCCACCCCACCTTCTCTCCTCCATTCTAGGAAGACAGCAGAGGCGAGAGGTTCCTTTNGGCAGCCAAGGCACCCAGGGCCCCAGNAGCGGTGGCGCATATCTCTAATCTCAGCACCCGGGAGGCAGCAGTAGGCTGCATAGTGAGTTCCCAGACAGCCAGAGCCACGTAGTGAGGCTCTGTTTAAAAATAAAATCGAAAAGATTAAAGACCCTCAGGGGGAAAAAGGACCATGCGGAGCTACCCACCCAGTGTGTTATTCCCCCACCAGAGTCAGGTGGCCATTCAGGCCGGGCACAGGGACAGCTGTGTGGCTGGTGGGCGGGCAGAGACAAGGCAATCAGTGTCCTCGGCTGGACAGTCTGTCCCCCCAGAGCGGACGAAAGTCAGGCGGACATAGCCAGCCGACATAGAGACAATGTTCTCAGTCGTCCCAAGAAGACAACTTCCATCCCTCTGTCCCTGCTGTCCCCAGATTGTCCTCGCGTGGTCACAAGCACGGGCATGCAGCTGAGCCCCTCCCGCGCCCCTCCCCACCCCCGGGCGCCACTGCTGTGATGGATGGCGGCCCGCGGGAGGCGGTCGCCCTGGCAACCTCCCTGTCCCCATGGCAACGCGAGGCCCCGAGTGTGGAGGCGGGGCCTGTGCTGAGCATCCACCCCCGGCCCAGGGCTAGGGGGCTGCGAGGCTTCCCCTAGCTTTTGGGGGGCGGTGCTGGAGGGTGGGCGGGCACTTGCCTTTTCTCTCATTTTGGTTTTTGGTGTGCTCACGCATCTCTTTGGGAAAGGTCTGGACCAGGCATGAAGGTTAAAAGGGGATAAATATGCAAATCATTAAACCCAAGTCATATCCAAGGGCCCATGCCCGTGACTTCAGCAATAAAGAGACTTAGGCAGGAAGTGAGTTAAAAGCCAGCCTGGAAAACTCGGTGACACCTGGTCTCAAAACAGAGTGAAGAGTGATTGGGGCGGAGGCTGAGAGGGTGGACGCTCCCCCAGCATGCAGGAGGCAGGGGTATCAGTTCAAGGTCATCCCTAGTTACATTGTGAGTTTGGGGCCAGCCTGGGCTATGTGGGACCTTATCTCAAAACCTAATAATAAGCTGGAATGTGGTGCAAAAAGCCTTTAATCCCAGCACTCGGGAGGCAGAGGCAGGCGGATCTCTGAGTTCGAGGCCAGCCTGGGCTATTAGAGTGAGTTCCAGGAAGCCAGAACTATACAAAGAAACCCTGTCTCAAAGAAAAATAAAAATATTGATCATATCTTGTGTGTGTGTGTGTGTCTGCAAAAGGAGCTGGGCATAGGGCTGATGCCTATCACCCCTGCCCTCNGGAAGCCGAGGCAGGAGGGCTTTCAGGAAGCTCAAGGCCAGCCCGGGCTACATAGTGAGGAAACACAGTAAGACACTAAGAGAAGCCCCCCCCCCAGCATGACCCTCAGGTTCTGGTGGGGCCTGGGAAATGCCAAACAGAGGCTGTCTCTCCAAAGGTCTTACACGCGCGGAGACATGACTTTTAGTGAGATGGAAATTGCACTGCGAGCTGTGTGTTCCCGACAGGTGACTTGTGGTCTCCAAGCCTCTCCTGGTGCCTCTGGGGACAGCGGGCACCAGCTCAGAGCTGTTTACAGAGCACCCTATGCCCACTCACCCTGCAGCTCCAGGAGCCGCACCTTCTNGGGATAATTTTAAAGCACTTGGGGGGATCTGGGCTCCTTCGTTGATGTGTGTGGGTGGCTGAGGACCAGGGAGGGCGTTGTCTCCTAGTTCCTGAGATAATTCAGCTCCAGATGAGATAATGGGAATCCAGTGACAGCCGAGCCCAAGCCTTGGCTTCCAGTTTGTTTTTGCAAGGCCCAGAGAGGTTATGCAACAGGCCCAAGGTCACCCAGCGGACAGGGCGGATCTGGCAGGGATAGGAGATGGGGGGGGCGTTGCTCATGCTTATCCCTCTACAGCCTGGGCAGCTCCAGTGTCCAGCAGGACAGCAATGAGAGGGATCAAGCTGGTCAGGCGTGGAGCCCAGCGCCCAGAACATTCTTGCGGCTAAATGAAAGGAAAATGCTGATGGGGACCTTGGTGGGGAGGGGAGGGGTGGTCACCAGGGTGGGTGAGAGGAGACTGGCCCGGCAGCCCTTCCCCCACCGAGGCCTCTGGCATGGGGCTGCCCAATCCACCTGTCTGCTGCCCCTTCTCTCGTACCCGGTGTCTCCCGGGCTCTCAGTATTTGACACCTTCAGACCTGAAACCCCAGGCATCTCCCAGCCTGCTCCAAGCCCTAACCTAACCTTAGCCATCAGCTGGCCTTCCCTGCCCTGAACACCTTCAGCCTTTCCACCTCCAAGCTAAGCTGGGCATAGCCTCTTCCTCCAGGGAGCCCTCCAGGGAGTCTCCCAATCTCCCATCCCAGGATTACATGCAGCCTCAGGCACAGAGTAGAGACTCTACCACCCCTGAGCAGGGCAGGGGACGGCAGCACAGACCAGTGCAATAGACGAATTATTAACCTGTGGCTGGAGAAGAGGCTGGACTCTGCCCTGGTCCTTGCAGGTGAACGGGGACTCTGGAATATTCTAATGTAGAGACCAGCTTCCACAGACGTTTCCCCCTCATAACACTTGTAGTAGTGATCTTCAAACACTTGGGACCTGCTGTGACCCCAGGACCTTGGTACTTGCCATTCTGCCCACTTGGTGCTGTCTCCCCCAGATCTCCACAGGTCAGCCTCCTCACCCAGGCGTCCCCTGACCATCCTAATTTTCAACCTCCAACACTTGCTAGCCTCAACCACCGTGACATTTCATTATGTTTTGTATCCCGTAAGAATGATGCTGCATATCTCTTTCCTCCCAGCTCTGTCTCCAGCACAATGTACACAGCAGGTACTCAATGATTGCAGGATTAGTGAGGCGAATAGTCAGGGGAAGTCGCCTGCAGGACACCTGTATTGTGAGCTCTTCAAGTGACTTCCAGGACCCACATTCACCTAGAGTGGGGCCTGGATGCCTAACACTCTGANGAAGCTAACACGTAAACCAATGTCCACAGGTGGATGATGGATACGCAGCCTGGACCATCCACAGAGGAGAAGTTCTCAGCNGTAAACAGGGGCAAGGCTCCGACACATGCCACAGCGCANAGAGACTTCGGGGACACAAAAGGCCACATAGTATGTGGGACTCCATAGCAGAAAATGTCTCCTAAAAATCTAGAGATGGGAAGTGGATTCAGGGGTGCTGGGGGCTTGGAAGGGAACAGGGTGACTGCTGCTGGCTGTGGGCTTCATTTTGGGGTGATGGAATGTTCTAGAGCAGTGATTTTTCACCCTTCCTGACACTGCGACCCTTTAATACAGTTCTTCATGTGCGATGCCCCTCAACCACAAAATTATTTCATTGCTACTTCATAACTACAATTTTGCTACTGTTATGAATCATAATGAAAATATCCGTTATGCAGGATACCTAATATGCAGGATATCCGATANGGGACCCCCATATGAAAGGGTTGTTTGACACCCCCCCAGGGGTCACTACCCACAGGTTGAGAACCACTGCTCTAGAGCTAGATAGAGGGGATGGTCGAACAACTTGGCATCAATATGTAGGGTGAATGTCCCCTTAAGAGAAATGAACTGCATTTGTTTCATATATATTCAGAGAGCCATTTTTTTCTTTGCAATGGGGTTCAGGTAACCTAGGACACCCTTGGACCTCCTAAGAGCCAAGGATGACCTCGAATTCCTGACCCTCTCTCCCGCCTCTGTCTCCCAGTGCTAGGATGACAGTGTGTGCTGCCACACCTGCTTTCTGTGATGCTGGTGATGGACCCCAGGGTCACGTGGTGCCAGGAGCNTGGTGTCCTGCTGAGCCTCAGTCCAAAAGCATTTCATATCATATACTCAACACACCTGTCTCGGGTGGACCAATACAGGGCCAGGTGCAAAGTTCCGCACTTGAGTCACTACCAGTGCTCAAAATATTCCAGATTTTTAAAAGACATATTTATAGCCGGGTGGTGGTGGCGGCACATGCCTTTAACCCCAGCACTCAAGAGGCAGGATCTCTGTGAGTTCGGAGCTAGCCTGGTCTACAGAGTGACTTCCAGGACAGCCAGGACAAAGAGGGACCTTCTTGCAAAACAAAACCAAACACCAACCAAACAAGAGAGAGAGAGAGAGAGAAGACAAAAGACACGGTCTCATCTCCCTGTGTTGGTGTCAAAACCCCAGCCTCTGTGCCCACTGCCCCTCCCCCCATCTCCACCTTGCCTCCTCTGCCTCTTTGCTGGGCGCCCAGGCCAAGCCACACCCTCCACAGCTGTTCTTGCACAGCTGGCTCCACGGGTCTGCTTTCTCCAGTCATCCAGGGCCGGGCTGGGGCTCCATCACTATTCTCCGACGCACTACCATGCTCTGACTGTCCCTAGTTTCTGGCTGTAAAACCTCCAGGAGACAGATGGCCTCTGCAGCCCCATGTCGGCTCCAGACACAAGTCCCGGCTCCTCAGCCTCTCAGCCCGGCCTGCCTTCCTCGGCCTCGCCCCACCATGCCCTTGGTCCTTTAGCGCAGACACTGTCTGTGGCTCTGTAGCCTTCGGGGNTTGGGACCCAAGCACAAGCCACAGAAGGCTGTCTCTCTGTGCCTGTTTGCACGCACCAGTCTGGCCAGCAGGTGCTCCAGCGTGCCTGCGTAGCAGGTCCTCGAGAATCCTTTACAGAAAAGGCCCAGGGAAGAAAGGACAAAAACAAAACAGAAAACCTTTCGTAGGCTAGGAGACTGAGGCGGGGGTGGCGAATTGGAAGTCAACCTGTGCTACACAGTAAAAGCCTGCCTTAGGGGGAAAAAAGAAAAAAGAATCTTTAAAAAAAAAAATCTGAGAGTGGTGGTACAACTCAGAAAGCTGAGGCAGGAGGATTAAGAAGTTGAGGCCTTCCTCGGCTATGTAGTNAGTTTGAGGCCACTCTGGGCTACATGTCTCAAACAAAAACAAAAATAAACAAAGACATTAAAACTACCAGGAGAAGGCTGGCCAGATGGCTCAGCAGGTAAATGTACTTGCTGAGAAACCTGAGGCCCTGAGTTCGATTCCCAGGACCCACAGGGTGAACAGACAGAATGAACTGCAAGTTGTCCTTTGACCTCTAGACAGGTGCCATGCCCCGCCCACAAAATAATACTATAACAACAAACTAAAGCATAGCAACAAAAATCTCTAAATGAATAAATTTTACTCACATTTCAGGGGCCAGTGAAATGGCTCAATGGGTAAGAGGGCTTGCTGTCAAGCCTGACGACCTGAGTTCAAGCCCCAGAACCCACATGGTAGGAGAGAACCAACTCCCAAAAGTTAGACTCTCACACCTGAGCCATGCATGGTACCTGCCCATACATTCTCCCACACAAATAATTAAAAACAAAAACGTAAAACAAAACCAAATAAAAAAACTCTCACATTTCAAACCAAATTCCCTTGTATTAGAGAAAAACATTACAGAGTTACCCAGACATANGAAGCCAGAGTTTGCAAGCACAACAATCAAATAGATGCAAAGAAAACCAAAGCTTGCTTTGAAATTCAATTATCAGTGCAGACCTGGTGCAGGCACCAGGAGGCTTACAGGCATGCAG
>LZPO01044393.1:796833-808919 GCA_001675575.1 Neotoma lepida
GAGTTCCAGCACAGCCAGGGCTGTGTAGATATCCTGTCTCAAAAACATAAAAATGAATCAATCAATAATTAACAAACAAATAACTACAAAGGAGAGAAAGAAAACCCCAAAGGGCATATGGGATGGTTGAGATATTGGGGAACATTTTTTCNCTCCCCAGCCCTAATCCTCACAGGGTTCCCAGATACCCCAGATCAAGATGGAAAACCTCCCTGGATTGCTCAAGACTGTGAGCTTGGCAGTTGAGGTGAACACAAGATGGCTTTACATTTCACAACTGTTCACCAAAGCGGAAGGAAATAGCGAAGCAACAGGGGCTCCCTTGAGTCTGCAGCCTGCACCTTTCCCTCACTTGCTGTGTGGTTGTTTTTTTTTCCTTTAAGACAGGGTCTCACTATGTAACCATGGCTGTCCTGGAACTTCTTCTGTAGACCAGGCTGGCCTCGAACTCACAGAGATCCGCCTTCCTCTGCTTCCTGAGTGCTGGGATTAAAGGCGTGCACCACCACCACTGGCTAATTTTTATTTTTTATGCTCTGGGTGTGTTCCTGCGCCTATGTACCANGTGCATGCAATACCCACAGAGGCCAGAAGAGGGCGTCAGATCCCCTGCAACTAGAGTTAGGAACTGTTGTGAGCCACCATGTGGGGTGGGAATGGAACCAGGTCCTCTGGAAGAGCAGCCAGTGCTCTAACCGCTGAGCCATCTCTCTAGCTCCTCTTTCTGTTTTGTTGGCAAGGTCTTACTCTGTAAACCACGCTGCCTTAAACTGACAGAGACCCACCTGCCAGTGTCTCCAGAGTGCTGGGGTTAAAGGTGAGCACTGTCTTATCTGTCCAGCTTGGCTTTCTTTCTGTCCTTATCTTTGTCTCTCTGTCCTCCCCTCCATCTCTGCCTCATTCCATCCCCAGTTACTCTCTTTTCTTTCTCTCTCCCTCCCTCTTTGTTGCTGTCACAGTTCTCTCTGTCTCTGTCTCTGTTTGTGTCTCTCCTTTTCTCTATCTGGGATCTCTCCCTCCACTGCCCACCATGCTCTGTTGTCTGTTGCCATCACCCTCCCCGAGCCCTGGCTCCCTCCAGAGCCCCCAGTGCAGAACTCCATCTTTCATCCTCAGGTGGCTTTTGGGGAAAGGTAGCCAAGACAACAGTGCCCTATCCCTGCAAGATGACCTTACTGGCCCTGTGCCGTCCCTCGTCCCTGAGCTACATAGGGACACCGCTGCCTGAGCACCATTGTGTGTCCTGATGCATCCAGGTCCTTCTGTCCCCTTCCTCCTCTTAAGCCCCCAACATTTGTACCAGCCTTGGGGGTAGGTCCTACAGGCCAACTTGGGGGCCATCCTGCTATGTCCAGCTAAGCAGAAGCTAGGACATTGGCCACCAAANGTGGACCAGTGCAAGTCCAGCCAGTGTGTGTTCTAGACTTCATCCCACAACCTAGGGAGGCTTAAGGTCCCACTTAAGTGGGGACGTGGTAGCTCACACCTGTCCACCCATCCAGCGCTTGAAAGGTAGAGAGGCTGGAGGAATAGGGGGTCAAGATCACCCTCAGCTACATATTGAATTTGAGGTCAGCCTGGGCTACATGAGAACCTATCTAAACTTCCTCTTCCAAAGGTCCCCGNCATGAAGAAACCTGAGCCTAGCACATATCCTGCTCGGTGGTCTCCAGACCTCNGGGTCACTCTCTGCTCTATTCCCAATTCTTCCAGTGAAGTCTGGTACACAGTGGGAGCTCCATAAATGCAGCAAAGTCAGCCAAACCCGGAGCTCTCCAGAGGATCAGCCTTCCTCATTGTCCTTACAGACCCGAGGTTCGTGATGGGGAAACTGAGGTCAAGGGTCAAGGGGCAGATGGGTAGGCAGGGTTGGAGCTTCCAGGGTGACTNTGTNCCCTGACATGGTCTGAGGGGCAGTCACAAATGATGTACGTGTTTAGCCCGGCCGGGACCAGATGAATGAGTAGGAAGGTGTTGGACGAGTCTGAACTGACTAAATGATCTGGGCTTTCATGAGNNGCAATCTTGGGGACAAGGGACAGTTGAATTGCCTTCCCTGTTTCTCAGAAACGCCTGCTCCACCTCCTGACCACAGACCACAGCCCTGTTCCTACTTTTGGGGCTGGACCGTTGGTGAGGGTACCTCTTGCACCTGCAGACCTTGCCAGGGAGATGCCATCCTGCTGCAGTCATGGTGCCAGGGACTGGACACTGGGGCTGCCTGCTGTTGGAAGTGGCAGCTGCCCTGACCTACCTCATGAGGCCCCCTGGTGAGAACTTCAAATTGCCATTAAACCCTACCCAAGGTGACTCCCCATGACTCTAGGCTCCCAAATAGGACCCACATCTAGTCTAACTGCTGAACCAGGAACAGTGACTGTGGGTTGGAGCGTGGGGTGCCAGGTAGTGATCTCAGCCATCTCAGGTACAGGATTGTGGGCTCTGGGTTCCCTTATTCTTTCTTTTTTTGTTGTTTTTATTTTTTCTGTTTTTATTTTTATGTGTATGAGTGTTTTGCCTGCATGTCTACATGCATGCAGTGCCTGAGGAGGCCAGGAGAGGGCGCCAGATGTAGGTTCTGGGAATCGAACCTGAGTCACAGGACGAGCCAGGGGTTTTAAATGATGGGCCATTTTTCTAAGTCTCCTGTTTTTAAAATTACATTTATTTATTTGATGGGTCACATGTCTACGGTGCTTGTGGCAACCAGTGGCAAACTTGCAGGGCTTGGTTCTGCTCTTCTACATATGAGTACCCGGGATTGAACTCAGGTTGTCAAGGTTGGTAGCAAGTATCTTTGCCTATTGAGCCATCTCACTGGCCCAAAGTTTCTCTATTCTTGTTCTCTCTCTCTCTCTCTCTCTCTCTCTCTCTCTCTCTCTCTCTCTCTCTCTCTCTCTCTCTCTCTTCCTACCTACCCACTTATCTATCCATCCATCAGTCCTGGCTGTCCTGGAACTTTCCATGTAGATCACGCTGGCCTTGAACCCACAGAGATCGCCTGCCTCTGCCTCCTGAGTGCCTCTGTTTACCCCTTTCCTCTCAGCCCAGCCTCCACCCCTGCTCCCTGCCAGGGCTAGCCTCCATTGGCCCATCTTCCTATCCTGGTCTCTCACATAGCCATACCTACCCCAGGTTGCTGTGGATCCCAGATTATTGGGGGCCATGAAGTGACACCACATTCCCGGCCCTACATGGTCTCAGTGAGCTTCGAGGGCCGTCATCACTGCGGAGGCTTTCTGCTCCATGTCCACTGGGTGGTGTCAGCTGCCCACTGCTTCAGTGACAGGTGATGTGCTGGGGCCACTGAGGGATAAACTTAAGGCCATCAGGAAGCTAGGATGTGACACAGACAGTACCAACCCCTCCCTCTGGGGCACTTCTGGTGATAACAATCAAATATAATAACTATGATCACCTTCAACACAAAGTGTGTTACTGTTAGCACTCACATTACTGCTGGGAATGGCAGCAAGGTCTGGGAATTCCAATTAGCCAGAAGGCTAGAAGGCTGAGTCAGGAGGATGGAAAATTGAAGCTAAGTTTTAGCTCTAGACTGGGAACCTGTCTCAAAAATAAGTAAATAGTTGTAGGGATGTAGCTGAATAATAGAGCCCCTGCCAAGAATCCCCCAGTGAGGGGCTGGGGGCGTGGTCAGGGTGGAGCCCCGCCTAGAATCCCCCCAGTGAGGGGTTGGGGGCATGGTCAGGGTGGAGCCCCGCCTAGAATCCCCCAGTGAGGGGCCCGGCGGCGTGGTCAGGGTAGAACACTTGTCTAGCAAGAAGCTTGAGAATTTAGTTTCATACTCAGCACTACAAAATAACATCACGGAAGTAAGAATTATAACAAATAAGGTTGTACTGTGTTCAACTTAAGTATATTTTTATAGCTCTTTAAATTAATATTGCAAGGACTGGAGCATTGCTGTAGTGGAGGAGGGCTGTTAAGCAGTGGACAGTGAGGGGCTGCATGGGCTCATGAGTACAGAGCACTCTGGGTGACCTCGCCCCTCTCATCTCCCTGCAGGAATCCCTCCACTGGCCTGGTGGTGCTTGGGGCCCACGCATTGCTCAAGCCAGAGCCCACGCGACAGGTATTTAGCATTGCAGCTGTTGTCCAGCATCCCAGTTACCAGCCTGCCACACAGGCCAACGACATCTGCCTATTAAGGGTGAGCTGCAGAAGGGTGGCTGGCAGATCCAGGCCCATCTGACTTCTGAGTTTGTTTAATTTTCTTGTGGGGCTGGGGATGAACTCTGTGCTTTTCGAGACAGGGTTTCCCTGTGTAGCTCTGGCTGTCCTGGAACTCACTATATACACCAGGCTGGCCTCGAACTCAGAGATCCACCTGCCTCTGCCTCCTGAGTGCTGGGGTTAAAGGCGTGCACCACTACACCTAGCCTGAACCCTTTTCTTGCATGCTAAGAAAGGGTCCTGGAATTCTGTTTAAGGGTGCCTGGTAGCACCTCAGACTCCTGAATCCTGTCCTACACCTCCACTGCCCAGAACCCTTTATGACTCCCACCTTTGTGAGAATAAAAATCAAAGCCAAGAGCCACGAGGTCCTATTTCTCAAGAGAGTGTCTCAGAGCTGGCCTGCAGACACAGCGGCAAGCTCCCTGTGTACTGTGGGCTTCAGGAGGGAGTGAGAGTTCCCACTGCCAGAGTCTGGGGGTGAGTCTCCCTAGAGTCACCTGACATCTAGTACAGATGGGGAAACAGACTGAAGAGAACGGGGAAACTGAGGTAAAGGTGCAGCTAGATGGACTAATCCTTCCCTGGAAGTCTGGTCATTCTGTCCTCACCCATCAGCTGAGTGGCAGGGGGCCTTGCAGAGGCCCCAGGAAGCCACCCCAGGCAGCCCCACAGCTAACAGGTACACAGGGGCCCAGGTGCCTGTTTGCACTGGGGACTTTGGGAGGTTCCTCAAGAGTGATGTCTAATCTGAGGCCTGAGGCTGAATGGGGAGGTACCCCAGCTGGGGAGCCCTTCGGGGGAGGGGAGGTACCCCAGCTGGAGAACCCTGGGGGGGCAGTACCCCAGCTGGGGAACCCTGGGGGAGGGTTGGAACCATGGGCCAAGAGCCTTCACCCTGAGGACATTGGGAGTTACGGAGGGCTAAGGAGTGGGGGCAAGCTGAGATGTGAGGTGGGGGTGTCCTATCTCTGCTCCAGGACGGAGCCGCCTGAAGGGTAGGAGGCAGGGGTCTGAAGGGTGAATCACAACTGCTGCTGATTCTTGACACCGTCTGTACGTTGGTGTCCCTGAGGGGACACTAAGGGAGGAGAGGGTGAGAAGTGGGCTGAGAGGAGCCGTGGCGCTGAATCCAGCATTCCTCCTGCAGCTGAATGGCTCAGCTGTCCTGGGCCCTGCTGTGCGGCTACTGCGCTTGCCACGGAGAGGTACCAGGCCACCCTCGGCCGGGACGCGTTGCCGTGTATCCGGCTGGGGCTTCGTGTCAGACTTTGAGGAGCCTCCACCAGGGCTGATGGAAGTCGAGGTGCGTGTGCTGGACCTGAGTGTCTGCAACAGCTCCTGGCGGGGCCAGCTGCGTCCTGCCATGTTCTGCACCCACAGCGGGGACCGCCGGTGGCGTGGTTTCTGCTCGGTACGAGACCCACAAGAGGGGTCAGGGTTGGACATAGGCTACCCCTGAGAACTGAGTCCCACTAATGTTTGACTAGATGGGGAAATGAGGCCCAGGAAGGTGAGGGGTGGNTGAACAGAGTTGTTCCGTTCATTTCTACAGGCTGTGCCCTGCACAAGAATGCCCTGGGGCTGTCTGTTTACGTAAGCATAGGAAGCATGTCCAGTAGGGTGCAGAAACAAACCCACTCTCGGCAGCTCGGGCTCCTAAAAGCTGATTCTACAGTGAGTTTGGGGTTTTAGGGTGGAGAGGACACAGAAAAGAGAGCCTGGGAGCTGAGACTTAAGGAAACTTGAGCTTTTTGGGAGACACATCAGAAAACTAGGACACACAGCTATGCGGGCTGTGTACTGCTCAAAGGCCACAGACCTGTCTGTATGTAAGAGACTCCTTTTGGGGGGCACAAGACCCCAAGAGCAATACCTAACTTCAACTGTTTTTCACTCCAGGCAGACTCTGGGGGGCCCTTGGTCTGTGGGAGCCGGGCCCACGGCCTTGTCTCCTTCTCAGGCCTNTGGTGTGGTGACCCCAAGACCCCGGATGTCTACACTCAAGTGTCGGCTTTTGTGGGCTGGATCTGGGATGTGGTTCGGAGAAGCTCCTCCCCTTGTTCTATGGGATGCTCTNTGAGGGATGTTTGAATCTCTGCCCCCTACTGGGGCAGAGATGAATGGCAACCTGGGTCCATTGGCTCGGATCTGGAATATTCCATGGCTTGGCTGGAGAACCCTGAGAACTTGGGGCTTGGGCTGCAGGCATTCATACAAAATGACCAGCCGTCCTGAAGGCTGACTAACAAGATCCATGGCTTATGGCTTGATGTGTGGTCATTGTCAATAAGGAGCCCCCTTCCCCCACACACTCACTCTCTAGGCCAAGACCCTTTCACAGCTCCTACACACCCACTATGTTCCCCTCCAGAGATCATCCACTCCCACACCATAGGTCCCCACTCGAGGTGGTTCCTGGGCCTTTGTACCTGCTCTGTCCCCTTATGGATTGCAGACTAACCCCACTAACACATAGACAGGGGGGACAAAAAAATAAAAATAAAAATGGTATCACTCCCTTCCTGGAATCGCAAATTAGCCTGGCCTCCTATGCTAAGGTAGCTCACTTCCAAGCCATCTTGTCCCTCTTCCTCCAGGACCCCACGAACATGGGCCACATCCTTCTGAAAGCTTTCATGGTTGGTCCCACCTCCACCCGAGTCCCCAGGTTGAGAGAGAAAAGGCAGGTAGAGGCTGATCCTGGTCACCTTGGTGGTTTTTACCATCTTTATTTCTTTGGTGAGGCAGAACCCCAGGGTGGGAGAGGCTGCCTGCTAAGGACACTTTTTGGGACATTGCAAGCAAGGCACAGCGGAGGACTAGAGGGAGGGTAATAGAAAGACCCTGGGAATTCCTTGCCCCCAAATGGGGGGCTGTGCACCCTCCTATGGTCCTCTGTTTGTGAGCTAACATTTTGTCTTCCTTTTGAAGTTTTTTTGAGATAAGGTCTCCTGTAGCCCAGGCTGGCCTTGAACTCACTATGCAATGGAGGATGACCTTGAACTCTTGGTCCTCCTGTCTCTATCTCCTATGACAGGTGTGTGCCAACATGTCTGTTTTCTGTGGTGCTGGAGATGGAGCCCAGGGCTTTGTGCATGCTGGGAAAGTGTTCTAACTACTGAGCTACAGCTCCTCATTCTTTTTGGTCTCCTTCAAGGCGCATGTGGGGAATTTTGAGTGGCAGCTGTCAGAGTGAAGAGTCATACCCCAAATAGCACCTGGCTGATGTCACCACCTGTTGCTGGGCTTGGTGATGAATGGGACTGGCTGGGACCTGGGTAAAAGCTGATTCTGGTGCCCCCAGAACAGGGCAGTAGGCACTAGGGTGACTCTGGGCANAGCAAGTCCTGGTGTCCACAGGCTACCCAGTCAGCCAGGGCCCAATGTTCCCACCAGGTCCCATCCTAAGTGAACAGGGAGGAACCCAGTGTTTCTCTGGGCTGACGCTGAGAGGCCCCGTGTGAACAGCAGTTGAGGAGGACACAGCCACCATCAACTGTGCCCTGAGACTCAGCTCCAGCCTAGAAAGCAGGCGGAGAGATCAAGGCAGGGGTCTCCGTGACACTGCCCTCCCTGGGCAGCAGGTGTCTGGGGTCCTAACTTGCTCCCAGCACCTGGTGATGGCGCACATACCAACTCTTATAAAATCTCCCTTCAGTCCTTTGTGATACGTGCTCAGGATCCTAGGGGATCCGCAAGTGGTTCCAGGCCAGGTTCGGGGAACGTCCACATGACATAAATTAGAATCTTTTCTGTGACAATAAATAAAATTGGGACGGCCTCAAATACCAGCTGCTGCAGCTCATAGGAAGTTCTCTTCCTCCTCTGGTGGTACTTTGGGGGCACCTGCAGGGATGGAGGGAAACGGTGTGAGTGAGTGCAAGCACCAAGTGGTGGACCGATGCCCAGAACCACCTGAGTCTCACCTGTGCAGATGCCCGGGTGGCGAACCCCAATGGAGCGGCCCAGGAAGCAGGTGGCCTGGCGCAGGTGACAGGAGGAGATATAGGTAACGTTGTTGTTGCCACAGAGTTCCTGGCCGGGGCTGGAAGGCACTGGGCAGGGTGCAGCGCGACACACGACGCAGTGCGCGCTGCCAGTCTGGTCCACAAGGCACGACTGGGGGCGCGGGCACACTACGTGAGCGCAGGACTCTGTGGGTCCGAGAGAGGGCGGGTCAGGCGCTGGATGGTGTCGCCTCCCCGTGAGTCCAGCTACCCTCAGACTAGGACTCCACCTGAAAGCCCCAATCCTAGGACATAAACCTCGCAGCCACTCCTCCAGCCCGGCCCTGTAACACCAGCTCCAGCCTACTATCGACACCCATCCCCTAGAACGCAACCCCCACCCGGGCTCTATTAAGCCCCTCCCTAAAACGCGAGCCCTGCTCACCTGTCAAGCCCCGCCCTTCAGAGACAAGCCCCGCCCCCAGGACAGCAGCCCCACGCAGCTGTCAAACCCTGCCCCATTCTACCAAGCTCCACCCATCAGGTTGCCCTTATGGCTACACCCACGTTCCCCCTCCCAGCCCATCACGAGCCTCTTCTCGTGGCTGCGCAGCTTCTCCCGCGCGTCAGCACTTGTGAGGGCACGCTGGCCCACAGGGCTGCGGAACGCTACGTGCTGCCGCGCACAGCCCCGTCCCCGGACACGCCCGAGAGCTGTAGCTGTCCCGGGGCTCGCGCTCAATCTCGAAGCCGGCGACTTTGGCACCCATCTGACCTGACCCACAGTCTTGCATAGACCTGCCCCTCCCTCAGGCCCCGTCCCCTAGCGGTGGCAATCCCCAGTGTCCGTAGAGTGCGGCCGACGTGGCCACGCCCCTACAGAGCNTATTTACCAACATTTGGCCCGGACTTCGTACAGGTCACGCCCCTCAAGGCCCCGCCCCTTCCAGACCCTGCCCTTTCGTGGGCGCACCTCTCCCCTGGCCCCTCTACTCCAGGCTCCGCCCCTGCTCGGTCACACCTCCCTCAGGTCCCGCCCCCTCCAGACTCCATCCCTCCCCGTGCGCTACCTTTTCCCGGGCCCCGCCCCTCCACGGCCGTGTCCCTTACTTTGGCAGCGGCCTCGGTACATGACGCGCAGGTCAGGGTGTCCGCGGCAGCGCGCGGCGCGCAGCTCGCACTCGTCCCGGTAGGTGGCGCCATCAGAGCCGCAGACCTGCAAGCCCGCGGGAAGCCCCTCGCAGTCGGGTGCGCACTCGCAGAGTGGACGGGCCCCCACCATGCGGCACGCCTTGCCAGGGCCGCACACCACTCCATCGCAGGAATCTGGGGACACAGGACGCGCGCAGGGGGGGGTTCCCACGTGCCACTGGAGTCCAGGCTCACCCTAGTGCACGACTACTGAGTGCATGTGCCTTGACGGTTCCCACTAACCTGCCCAAAGAAGCGTGGGGACGGGTTCACCTCGCAATCCTCATGTCTCAGATGGAGAAACTGAGGCTCGACTAGACAAAGTCTTGTGTCGGGGTTTCCACCTTGCCCCACACTCTTTATTTTGTTCTTTTGAGACAGGGTCTCCTGTAGCCCAGGCTGGCCTTGAACTCCTGATCCTCCTGCCTCTACTTCCCCAGTTCTGGGAATCTGGGCCTGCACTCCTGGCCANGTGTCCCTTTTAATATGTTGTTCACCCCCCATTTTACAGACGGGGAGACTGAGGCCCTGGCTTGAGAACTTTATGCTAGAATCAGAATGGACATCCCTCCCNCTCCCAGTTCAGTTGCTTTGTGGGTCTGGATGACAGACCCTAAACTTTCTGGCCTCTGTTTCCCAGTGTAAAAAGGGCTGGAGAGACCCACATTTCAGGGTTATGCCTGGGCACCCCCACAGGGCCCACCCACCCATGCATCTGGAACCGACCCTCTAGCCAACTTTAGGAAATCTGAGAACTAAAGGGGAGGGGGCAAATTCCCATCCCCAGTACCCAGGGACACAGGAGGCGGAGAAGGCCATCAGAAGCCCTCACACCCAGGCCAGGATATCTGTTTCTGGATATCTGTTCTCTTCCCAGAAGCTAGGGGTGGGTGGGGTCTGGAGGAGGGTGTGTGACAGTGGACACAGCCAGGCTGATCTGACATTAACCCTATCCCAGAGGCCAGTGCAAGCTCCTGGGCTTGCCCTTCAGGTCTGCAGCCTAGCCTCCTGGACAAGCTGCCTGATGGCACCCCACCCTCCTAGAGACCGACCCTAGCCCCAGTGCACTCCTCCTTGTGGGGTCCACCAGCAAACTGCTAATCATCTCCCAATACCCTACATCTAATGCCCATATTCTCTAAGTCCTTCCCCAGCACTTTCTCCAGGTTCTTGCTGGTTCAGCCCTGATCACAGAGAGGCCAGGGTGCCCTTCGACCAATGCTTCCTCCAAGACAGGGGGTGTCTGGACTGTCACTCATTCTGTTCTCAGCAGGGATTGGGGGGGATATCTCTCAGAATAAAGCATAGGTACCTCAGGTATAGTAAACATGTAAAATTGGTGGTACCCAGGGCCTCGTGTGGGTGACAATGGGGACAGTAACCTGGGTGTCAGGGCAGGAAATAAGGCTAAGTTCATCTCCACCAGGGAAGGTGGGGTGCAGGTTAGGGGCTCTCTGAGCCTCCTGTCCACCTACCATCAGGACCCCGACTCCTTACCTTTGCACGGGAGGCAGTGGACGAGGCCCAGGAACCCCAGCAGGCTGATTTTATTGCCTGGGTGAGTGAAGTTGGACCAGGCTGTGTTGATGTTGCTGGAAGCNCAGCACTCCTCCCGGCTGACATCAGTCTTCAACACCAGGCTGCAGGTGGCCTCTCTGCCCTGCTGGAGCCAGCACACACCACCTATGCCGAAGAGGAGGAGGAGGAGGGGGTGACTCCAGACCCCCATCTCTACCTATGAATTATTCTGTGCATATGTTTTCTGTGTAGCAAACTCCTAACCAACCCCCAACACCCCAGGTCTAATGCCCCCTCCAGTTGAGAGATGTCCATAGCCATCACGGATGTCCTGTCCCCCTCCTCAGGAAGAAGGGACAGAAAGCCACAGTTATGGTCCTGACTCTGCTCTGTGGGGAGCCCTCCTCCTCTGAGCCGCACCCCAGTGCTCCACCACCAGCTCCTGCCCGGCCTCCGGGCCAGAGAACTGGCACCCTGCCCGGCCCCTTCAAATGCCAGGCACTCGGCATGTGAGGGTCTGTGGGCCTGCACTGGCTTCCCGCCTCTGCCCTCTGTCTAGACAGTGCCCAGGGCAGCCGAGCCCCCGGCCTGCAGCCCCCCCTCGCCTGACCCGCCTCTTACTCACTCCAACTGGGGAACATTCCCTCTGCGTGAGCTCACTCCCCTGGGATGGGACGGGGGACGCGGCCCTAGGGGAGGGGGCTCGGCTCCCTTGGAGGCCAGCAGCCCTGCGGGGCGGGGTGGAGGCTGGAACGCAGAACCCTCGCTTTCTTCACCCTTAAATGGGGACAGCCGCATCCCCTGTATCAGAACTCATCCGTGCTCAGGAGACACTACTGAACGCCTTCCACGAACTGGGCCCCAGCACCTCAGCAAACACTCTTCAAAAAGGGAAACTGAGGCTAGAGCTCTACCAGCCNGATGCAGGTATNCCATTCCAACAGAGACATTCCATCTAAGGAATCCTGAAACCCTCCAGCCAGATGGCATTAGCAGGTCCAGCCACCCAGAGATGTCTCTCTAAGAGATATCTCTCTAAAGGAGCCACCCACAGTGTCACTTACGAGGTTCATGACCCCGAGCCTCAGTTTACCCATCCTGAAAACGGGGATGGAAAAAGTACCCACAACTTTGGGTTCTGTGGACTTTCTGTGGGAAAGCAGGTAAACAGTAAGAGCTTAATAAATAAATGTCAGTCCTCTCTTGAGGCTGGAGGCGTGGAGCACCCCACTC
>LZPO01044393.1:856447-872223 GCA_001675575.1 Neotoma lepida
TAATTCCCTCCTCGGGGCCTCAGCCCTGGCCGTGCCCTCCACTTGGAACCTAGACATCAAGCCCTTGCTTCAACCCCCACTCACCCATGGGCACTAGCGTCACTCTTCTCATCACTCTTCTCAGCCACTACCCTACCTCCCTGGCTAACAGCAAGACTGGGGCTGAGGTCTGGAGTCCCAGAACCTATCAATGAGATTTTACTTGGAGATGGGGTCTTTGAAGAATTATACAGATGAAGTCAAGCTTCAGGGGGGCCTTGTGAGCNCCGTTAAAGGAGTAATAAGAAAGGTGCTTGCCATGCAAGCGTGGGGATTGGAGTTCACCTTCAAGACACGTGCAAAAAGCTGAGGCTGCCGCTGTACACGGCATCCCAGGCCTGGGGAGACAGACAGGATCCCTGGGGCCAGCCTGCCTAGCCGAATCACCAAGCTCCAGGCCAGTGAGAGACCGTGTCTCAAAAGGCGGTGGCTGGTGTTCTCAAGGGCAACACCCAAGCTGTCTTCCGTCCTCTGTGCATCTGTACACACATGGACATATGCACGCGTGCATTTAAAAAGGAGACAGGGTTCTCTTCCAGGGGACCCAGGTTCAATTCCCAGCACCCACATGGCAGCTCACAACTGTCTGTAACCCTAGTTCTAGGGGACCTGACACCCTCACACAGACATATGTGCAGGCAAAACACCAATGCATGTTAGAAAAAAAAAGAAAGAAAAAAGTGTTTGTTGCTCAATCATGAGGGCCCAGAGTTTGTTTCCAGCACTCACGTATGGTAGCTCACAAACACCTGTAACTCCAGCTCTAATGGGTCAGACACCCTCTGCTGGCCTACACAGGCACCTGAACACACTTGTGGGAGCACACGCGCATGCACGCACGCACACATGTAAAATACAAGCTTAAAAGGTGGGGGNGCTGGAGAGATGGCTCAGTGGTTAGAGCACTAGCTGTTCTTCCAGGGAACCTGGGTTCGATTCCTAGCACCCACATGGCAGCTCACAATTGTCTGTAACTCCAGTTCCAAGAGATCCAATGTTCTCTTCTGGCCTGCACAGGCACCATGTGCAAGCAAAGCATTCACGCATGTGAAGTAAGTAAGGGCCTCAGATGTCAGGAGAGACAGGAAGGACCCTCCCCAGGGTCTTGGAGGGAGCATGGCTGCACAGANATGTATGTTTCATGTCCTGCACCTGGGAGACTGTAGCTTGGTGGTTAAAGCTGGCAGGCGGGCAGGTGTTGGCCAGGGCAGCCCTGGGAGACTCGCCCAAGGGCACCCACAGCTGGTCAGACCTGATCCCATGGGTTCCACACATGCTCTGTTGGTGTCCACGGGACCCTGGGTACAGGTGTGTGTGNGGGATGTTGGGGTGTGGCTGAGACTCCCCAGGTCCTGTGACCACGGCCACCTCACCTCACGCAGCGGCCCGCTGAGCTCCCCGAGGATACTGTCCTCCTCAAACATCTTCCCCTGGTACCGGTGTTCGTAGTAATCGTGGATTTTCTGGCGGAAGTCAGCGGGCAGCTTGTGGAAGGACATGTATTGTTCTACTTGCTTGTACTGGAGGGAGGAAAGCAGGATCAGTGTTTGCCCCAGAGACAGGCCAAGAGCAGTGCCACCNAGCTCGGGGACACANCACCCTGTCCAGCCCGGCACCACCAAAGGCAAATGTGTTTTGTTTTGAGACAGGGTTTCATGTAGCCCAGGCTGGCCTCAAACTTGCTAGCTAGCCAAGGATAACCTAGAACTGATTGTCCTGCCTCTACCTCTCAAGTGCTGGGATGACAGATGTGTGTCACCACGATAGGTTTATGATGCTGGGGTGGGACTCNGGTCCTTCACAGACGCTAGGCCAGCACGGCAGTCACAAAGCCCCTTCCAGGACTTTGTTTTGTTTTGTTGTGTGCAATAAGGTCTCACTCTGTAACCCTGGCTGGCTTGGAATTTGAACTCAGCCTTCTGAGTGGTGAGATGACAGCCTGAGTCACCATGCCTCGTTAGCAGATATAGTTATGTTTAAACCTGAATCTAGGCCGGTATTTAACCTCTAACCTCATCACTAGGCAGGAGGGTCAGGGGTTCAAGGATGTCCTTGTTGTAGAGTGAGTTTGAGGCCAGCCTGGACTACACGATACCATGTCTCTCAAAACGTCCGTTGTGTGGGCACCTTAGGGTGTCGGGCTCATATCTGAGACTTGGTTATCTGTAGTGTCAACATCAGTATGCATGTTGACTTACGTCCAAAGCCCTGCCTCTGGGGCCTGGGGAACAGTCAGCCCCTCCCTAGCAGGGCTGGGGTGTGGGTGCCAGGCTGTCCCCAGCCCCATTTCTAAGCCACAGCTGCCCTTATCTCAGCAGACCCCGTGACGGCGGGTGGGTGGCAGCACCAGCTCATGTTTGGGTGTAAGACGGAGGCTTCCGGATGCAGGCACCTGGCACAGAGCCCGGGTGACCCGGCTGGCACTGGAGGGGGTAGGGAACTGAGACCCACTGCAGAGAGCGAGGGTGCAGGCGGCTGAAGGCAAGGCTCCTGCCTTTTTAGGTGCCATNTGCCCCTAGCACCAGCCAGGAGGACGCACTCTTTGTGCAGAGGACAGGCGGAAATGGCTGGTAACGCTACTCTCCCCAAAGGTTCACCCTGCTGCCCAGCCACCCCCGTGTCACTGACCCCNCAAAACGCTCAGAACCGGGCCCCAGGGACTGGTCTTATTGGTTCTGAACCCATTGGGCTCCTGTCCCCCTCACCTCATTTACCCCAACCTAGGTCCTTTCTTTGACTCTGTCCTGAGCACTTACAGGAGCTCTTAGAACCAGGCATTGCTTCCCCCCAACCCCAGACTCAGGGCAAGCCTCCCCCTCATATCCAAGGCAGGGGCCACCTCCTGATGCAGACCAAGGCATGGCCTCCCCCCGCCCTCCCTGACCTTCTCCTGGTATTGGCGCCGTGAAGAGTCCAGGGACTGGATAAGTGCAGTGGCATGTCCAATGAACATGGCATAGCAGGTGGCCCCCACGATCATGCTGAGCATGGTTAGCCAGATGTCTGTCATGCTCTCAGGCGCCTGCCGCCCGTAGCCGATGCACAGCATGTGGCTCATGGCCTTGAAGAGTGCGAAGGAGTAGAGTTCGCTCCATGAGTGATTCTGCAAAGTCAGCNGAGATGGTTGAGGGAGGCCCCTGAACCCACCTGCCCACCCTCCTGTTGGCACTTGACGGGGGTGAGCTCCCCATGATCAGAGATAACCAAGGCAGTCCCAGGCAAAGGACATGGCAGTGCATGTCCCAGGTCTCAGTGAGGCACTAGCAGGGNCAGGCCTGTTACCATCACCTCCCTCCCACTTCACTTCTGGAGAAACTAAGCCACAAAAGGGCTGCACTCTGGCCAAAGCAGCTTCAAGGTCAAAAGTGCCAGTTTCAGAGCCCTGGAACACTGGAATAACACCCGAGGGGCAAGGAGGGGAGAGGTCCACCCCTGGATGTCCTCAGTTGACCCAGCCAGAAAAGGGGGGCACTGGGCCCGTCCAGGAAATGGAACCGCTTGTGCAGGCAGCAGCTGGACAATGGGCTCCTCAGCNGGGGCAGCTGTGCCAGGCTCTTGGGAGGGGTGCTTGTGGGTTCTCCCTACCCAGCTTCTGANTCCATTGATGCCTGTCTTCTGTNTCCTGACCAACACACACCAAGCCTCAGTGTGTCCCTGTCCTGGGGTGCGACCCTCGCTGTAGACTACACTCACACTTTCACAATTCGGGGCATGAAACCTAAGGCCACAGGGATACTATGCAGGTGCTCATCACTGAGCCATGTCCTCTACCCTCACTGGGGGATTCTAGGCGGGGCTCCACCCTGACCACGCCCCCAGCCCCTCACTGGGGATTCTAGGCGGGGCTCCACCCTGACCACGCCCCCACCCCCTGGCTGGGGGAGTCCAGGTGGAGCTCTACTGCTGAGTCACTCTCAACCCTCTTTTTACTTTCTGTTTTAAGACAGTCTTGCTCCTTTGCCCTTGCTAGCCTTGAACTTGCTNTCATCCTCTCTTAGAAGCTGGCAGAGACTCCTGCCTGAGCTGTACAGCCTCTTTTTAATTGTGTGTGATGCAGACACAGGGACAACAGGTACNTGGAGTTGTTACTTCTTTCCCATTTGAAGGTTGTTTTGTTTTAAATACATTTACGTGAAGACAAAAGGGAAGCTGGTGTGGTGGTGTGCACCTGCCATCTCAGCACTCTGGAGGCGGAGGCAAGATGATCACAAGTTCAAGGTGATCCTCAGCTACTTAATGAGTTTGAGGCCAACCTGGGCTACATGAGATGCTGATTACAAAATGTAAAGGGACTGGAGAGATGGCTCAGCAGTTAAGAGCACCGGCTGTTCCAGAGGACCTGAGTCCAGTTCTCAGAACCCACATGGCAACTCACAACCACTTGTGACTCCAGCTCCAGGGCATCTGATGCCCTCTTCTGGCCTCTGAGAGTGCTGCACTCATGTGCAGGGCATCTGATGCCTTCTTCTGGCCTCTGAGGGTGCTGCACTCATGTGCATATACCCACACACATCTACATAATTTATAAAATAACAATAAAATAAACCTAATATGAACTCTTTTAAACAAATAAGTAAGGNGAGGCCGGAGAGAAGGCTCAGCTGTTAAGAGTACTTGTTGCTCTTGAAGAGAACCCCAGCCCAGTGCTCAGCACCNACATCCATAACTCTAGTTCCAGGGGGATCTAACACCCTCTTCTGACCTCCATGGGTGCACATACACACATGCAGGCAAACACACACATAAAATGAAGTAAGTCAGCCCAGCAGTGGTGGCACATGGTTTAACCCCAGCACTCAGGAGGCAGAGGCAGGTGGATCTCTATGAGTTCGAGGCCANCCTGGTCTACAGAGAGAGTTCCAGGACAGGATCCAAAGCTGCACAGAGAAATCCTGTCTCAAAAACCAAAACAAACCAAAACTTCTTTGGGCGAGTGGGGGAATTTCAAGACAGGGTTTCTCTGTGTTGCCCTGGCTGTCTCTGTAGACCAGGCTGGCCTCAANCTCAGAAAGATCTACCTGCCTCTGCCTCCGAGTGCTGGGATTAAAGGTGTGCGCCACCACCACCAGCTAAGTAAAACATTTTTAAAGTAAGAGGAGTGCTGAGTAGTGTGTCTGTGTGACAGTGAAAAACGGCTGCTGAGCTGCCTCTAGAAGCTGCTGGGGACACTGGCAGGTGTCAGACACCAGGACAGGTGGGCTGAAGAATCCCAGGGGGCACTGTCAGGTATTGGGCACAGGGGCAAGTGTGCACAAAGCCCTCTGCCTCTGGGGGTAGCCGAGGGGCACTAGTGGGCATCAGCTGTCACAGCAGGTGGGGCTGCTCTGCCCACAGAGGACCCTAGATGGCGCTGGTGGGCACAAGGCACAAGGGCAAGTGGGAGCTGCGCTGTCCCTGGCGGCCGCCAGGGGGCGCTGTCGGGCGCGGGCTCCACCAGAGAGCACTCACCACCATGTTGTTGATGGACACCCAGCAATCGCTGGGGAAGTCTTGCAGCATGGGCACCAGGAACTGCAGGCAGCCGTCCCAGTGGCAGAGCAGGAGCATCATGCTGATCAGGTTACAGATGCGCATCACCGCACTTGCCAGGTCGTAGGTCATGTGGAAAATCTGAGAAGGGGCATGACCATGAGNGTCCCAGACCCTCCCCTGCTTCTGTCCCCTACCCCACACCCTGCTTGCTGAATCCTGCACCTTTTTGTCCAAGGTTAGTGAAATTTTCTGTACCCTTCCCCAACCACTTCTGTTCTAAATTCCACGCAGCCTGCCTCACCATGACCCCTCCAGAATGTCCTGCCCCATCCTGCCAATCCCTCTGAGTTCCTCCCAGTGGCCATGGGGGCAGGAATGGGTCAGAGTCAGGGATCTTGAATTTGGGAGAAGTCTGAGCCTCTTTCCCCTACATCTTACAGGGCACAGGAAGGGGCATGGTAACAAAAGAGCGAGGCTGTCAGAAGGACTCCCCCAAATCCAGTGTCCTGAAGGTCCTAGCCCTATGACTCCATGAGGGAGGAGGGATTCCATGGAGGTCCCCAAGACTGTCTGTCCTCCGGCCCTGCTCCTGAGCCTATAACCACACTGAGATGCTGACTGTCCCCCATCTTCCGTCAAACAGTGTGCACCACCCACCCCACCCCTCTACAAACCTTGCTCATCTTCCTGTGCTCCAACCTTGGGCCTTCCATGGCAGGCAAACCTCACTTCCCTTAAGGCTCCAATAGTAAGGCCCAACGCCCTTAGCAGTTCTGCCCTGCAGCCTTGGTGACTCTGCTCTAAGACGCCATCTTTGTTCCCTATAGAGGCCTTAGCCGTGCCTGGTTCCTCTTAAGGTCCTCAGCCTTGGCCACACCCAGAACCCAAGGCCCTGCACTCCCGGGATTGGCATCTTATGGGCCCCACATCCACAGCTCTGACCCAGGTAAACCCCAAAGTCCCAGCCCTGCAGCCCTGGTCTGTTTCTTGTGACCCCCGCCCATGCCAAGGCCCCGTGCCCACAGTACTGGTGTCCATGTCTCTCATGTATACCCCAAGTCAAAGCTCTGGCCCTAAAGCCATGGTCACACCCATACCAAGGTCCCACCTTCAGATGATTGGCTTGACTCACAGAATAGACTTTGGCCCCACCCAAGCCCGAGGTTCCACCCCCACCCCCAAGACCCCACACCTAAAGACCCATCTCCAACTCCTAGACTTAGTCTCCAACATCCCTCGTGATCACCCTCCTGCATCCTTTGCCCGGTCCACAGTCGAAGCCCCACCCACACCCCAAGCCCAGCATCCCTGAACTCCGTATCTCTGGTGGCCTTGGCTTCAATTGTAGCCCCAGTCCTGCCCAAGACCACGTTGCTGGGGTTCTACCCACACTTGGTCCTCTCCCTGCCCCTCACCTCCTCCCACTGGTGGATGTAGCGAATGAGCCTCGATAGACGCAGCAGCCGCAGCAGGCTGAGGATCTTGGTGAAGCGCACGATGCGCAGTGCGCGAGCCGTCTTGTAGACCTCGGAGTCAATGCCTTTCTCCACGATGAGGAAGATGTAGTCCACCGGGATGGACGACACGAAGTCTACCACGAACCACGTGCGCAGGTACTTTTTCTTTATCTTCTCGGGGTCCAGGATGATCTCCGTGTTATCCTCAATCACAATGCCAGTACGGAAGTTCAGCACCAAGTCCATGAGGAAGAAAGTGTCCGAGACCACATTGAAGACGATCCACGGCGCGGTGGTCTCGTCCTTGAAGAAAGTGATGCCCACTGGGATGATGATGAGATTTCCCACCATGAACAACAGCATGGTGAAGTCCCAGTAGAACCTGGGGACAGGCAGGATGTTCACACCTCCTGGCCTTGGCCTCAGCAGGCATGCCCTCTTCCCTAGCCCGGGGTGCTTTCGGGGACCGAGATCCTAAGGTGGTCTCTGGGACCCCAACCCTGAGGTGGTCTCTGGGACCCCAACCCTGAGGTAGGTTTCCGGCAAAACTAATGCAGTTTCTGGGNTGCCAATCCAAGGTGGTCTCTCTCCCTCTGGGACCCCAACTCTAAGGTGGGTCTCTGGACCACAATCCTAAAGTGGTCTCCACGACCCCAGATCATAACGCAGCCTCCAGGATTCCAGGTCTTGCTGCGTGGCAAGGACTGGACTTCCTCAAAGAAGCCTCCTGACCCCAGGCAGCCAGGGTCCCTCTCTCTGGCCCACTCTGACCTTGCCTTGAAGGAACCTCCAGACCGCAGAGAAGGCTCAAAATAGATTAAACACTTCACATGACCAAAGAGGGACCATGTGCCAGGCACAGATCTGGCCTTCAAAAGGGATAGAAGCCAGTAGGTGGCACACTGCTGGGCATGGGTGGGAGGCTAAGAGCCAGGTAGGGGTACAGGGTAGGGGCTTCTACCAGCTACTCTCTTCTCTGCCAAGAGCTGTAGGCTCACACCATGGTGAGGCCACAGCTCTTGTAGGGCACAGCTGGTCACCTCAAGAAACACCTTGGAGAGCTAGGCACGGTGGGCACAGCTGTCATCCTAGCACTTGAGAGGAGGCAGGAGGATTGNGAATTCTAGAAATAGGCCAGGTGTAGTGGTGCACACTTACAATCTCAACACTCNGGAGGCAGATGCAGGGGGATCTCTGTGACTTCCAAGCCAGCCAGGGCTACATAGTGAGACCCTGTCTCAAAACAAACAAAAAAATGGAGAGGGGTCTCCTCACACCTAGACAGCATCAGCCCCCTTGTATCCCTAGAGGTCAGTCACCACCCCTGGAATTGGGGCTTCCCATAGGCACAGAGCCCACTGTTTCTAGAGCACACAGGCCGGAGCAACTCGCCCCCATCAGCTCAAAGGAGTGACGTGTATCAGGGGTGCGGTGTCTGGAGCCGCTGTCTCAGTGCGTGCCTGTGAGCTGGCTTCTGCTAGCCTGCACCTCAGGGGCAGAGTTATAAACACCATGCCCAGCNGGTGACCAGCACTCCACTTCAGAGAACTGAGCTCAAGGAAACAGTCCAAAAAGGAGAGAAAAAAATTAAAAAGCGATTTGTACTGAGGCCTTCTCAGAAGCTCAGAGTGTGAGAGCCAANGGCTGGACAACACCCAGTGTCTCTCAGCACAGCCTTGTGCTGGCACCTGCCATGCACGAGTGACCTTGGGCAAGCTCCTCTGTTCCCTGGGAGCCTTAGTCTCTTCTGTCCTCAGCCCATATAGGTGAAGCCCTTTGGGGGAGGATTTGGGGATTCTACCCATGTGTGATGCCCCTCACAAGCCCTCTTGGTGGGGACAAGATCTCTGGAGCTGAGGAACAACACACCTGGAGGTAGGGAAGGGTCTATCAGACCTGAAGAGCAAAAGCAAATAGCATATTTAAATGTTTTTTTTGAGACAGATTTCTCTGTGTAACCCTGGCTGTCCTGGAACTCACTCTGTAGACCAGGCTGTCCTGGAACTCACAGAGATTCACCTGCCTCTGCCTCCCGAGTGCTGGGATTAAAGGCGTGAGCCACCACAGCCCCGCAAGACTTTTCTTTTTTCTTTTTTTTTTTTGTTTTTGTTTTTGTTTTGTTTTGTTTTGTTTTTCGAGACAGGGTTTCTCTGTGTAGCTTTGGCGCCTTTCCTGGAACTCACTTGGTAGCCCAGGCTGGCCTCGAACTCACAGAGACCCGCCTGCCTCTGCCTCCCAAGTGCTGGGATTAAAGGCGTGCGCCACCACTGCCCCNCAAGACTTTTCTTTTTAAATTATGTGTATGTTTGTATGTCTGGGGTGGGGATGGTCCTGTGCATGTGGTGCAGAGGCCAGAAGAGGGTGTCTGACTCTCCAGGAGCTGGAGTTACAGGAGGTTGTGAGCCAACCTACTGAGTGAAAGGAACCAAACCCTACCTCTCTTCAAGAGCACTGTGGGCCATCTCTCAACCATAAATAACTGCTTTGAATCTGGCCATGGATCTGGACAGCACTGGTGGCTCAGACTGTGATGAGAGATCCTGTTCATGAGGAGACACTCTGAACTGNGATCCGTCTCAAAGCCTGGCCCCAGCCTCTCCCTGTCTGGATTGAGGATGCCTTCTCTCTTATTGAGTAAAACAACAGAGAAGGAATAACCAAAGGTCAACAGGGACTAGAAACCACCAGGGCAACCTAGAAACCACCACTGGCGGGCACAGTAACCGTCTCTGGTGGCGGGGAGCTGGAAACAATTAAAGGTGGGCCAAGAAATCACCAGGGGACCTAGAAACCACTGGGGGGCACTTTCAATGGTGATGGGAAGGAGGCTTAGAAACTATTAGATGGACCTGAAACAGTCTGGACCACAGCAGGCACCTCTTTCTAGGCCGAAGTCGTGCACATACTTCTCTTCCCTTTCTGGGGTGGTCAGGGCCAGGCATACNTCCCACTGAGGCCCAGGGATTGCCCAGTGGGAAAGGGGCCCAGGACTAAGACTGTCCTCTGTCCCCAGCCACTGTGTCCAGGGGACTCCCTCAGTGACTGCATCTCCAGGTCACACGGTATGGCCTGCTTTCTTCCAGGGACAGAGGTGACAGAACAGGTGGTGGCTGTCCTTGTGGCCCTGGTAGGGTGAGGCCCACCTGCTCTAACCCAAGCGTCCCCAGCCTTCATCCTCCCCAGTCAACCTGGTCCCCACAGATATAGTCAGAATGGGTCAGAAGTCCCACACCAAGGGTAACAGGCCAGGCACATCTGGATCCCTAGGACTCCAGAAGTCCCCTCCCCCACCCCCCTGTCATCAGCACCTAACTATGACATCTAGTTTGAGGAGATGGCATGGCGGGTCATCCAGACTCAGCTCAAACTTCTCTCTCAGGCTCTGCATCCTTGAGTAGCATCCCCGTCTTCTCTAAGGCTCCAGGGCTTCTNTATGCCATCCCCAGCAAGGACCTCGGGGACCTCTGGGCACACGTCAGTCCTCTGACAGGTGTGCNCCTGTCATCCCAACACTTGGGAAGTTGAGGCAAGAGGATCAAGAGTTCAAAGACATCCTTAGCTACACAGTGAGCTTGAGGCCAGCCTGGGCTACATGAGACCATCTCAAACAAAACAAAATGATTTCCCTAATAAACAGTGAGTCCTGATGANGGTCTAACTCTGTGAGGACTCTCAGACCCCTGGCTCAGGGGTCAGAGGGCAGATCCGTTGGGAGACAAGAGGAATCTCTCTCGCTGACCCTCAGCCCAAGCCCTCTCCTACTCATAGGTGGATTCTGGGTGGCGGACACCAAATGAACTCTGTTCTCCCTCAACTGCCCAGCCATTCTCAGCTCCAGCAGAGAAACCGAGGCCCGTAGATCATGGAGTAATAGAGAAAAGCTCCTTCCATTCACAGCTGGGTGGGTCACAGCCCCCACTGGGGCAGTCAGGATCCTAAGAGTTGCTCATTGAGCCCTCAAAGCCAAGGTCAGACCTCCATGGACCAACCAGGACAGCCACATCTCTCCAGGCAGATCCGAGATGTAGCCAGAAGCCGTCTGGGATCACAGATCCAAGCAAAGCTGGAGGGATTAGAAGCCGGAGGTCAGGGATTATGGACCAGGCTCGGACAGAGGATCAGGACCTGAGCCCACTGAGTCCCCAGGGCAGGTGTCAGGATTAGGGCTGGAAACCCCGGTGGGGAGACAGCTGGAGTCCCAGGTGCGGACAATTGTAAAGGCCCATTATATGCCAAGCACCAGGGACACACAGTGACCAGGGACAGTAGATAGCCACATTCAGGCCACACGCCTCCCCCAAGCCCCAGCTCCCATGGGGGTGGGTTAAGGAGGAAATGTCCATCAAGAAGGATCGTGCTCGATGCCAGGGTGTGAGAAATGGACCTGGGTACAGTGTTCCCAGGCTGCTCGGAGGAGGTGGCATTCAAGGACTGATGGTATGGGGGAGAATCGGTTCCTGTGCAGTCAGAATAGCTGGCACAAAGGCTCTGAGGCCACCATGGGGCTTCCCAGGTGGAGGCAGAGGGACCTGGAAACAATGGAATCTGCAGAGGGCTGAGATTCCCGACCTGGGCAAGGAGACTACAATCTGTCACATTCAACTTAGGAATGATGTCAGCGTGGCTAACGGGGGTCATCCAATGCTGTGCTTGAGTGTGTGCTGGAGGCTGAACCAAAGGGTGTCTTAAGGGCAGACGAGGCCATGCCAAGGAAAGGGGTCCCTGAACACTGAAGGGATAGCTTTGGGGTACAGGAAGAGGGGGCCTTGACCATCCCAATCTCAACCCCTCCCTAAAGACTTTTTTCACAACACTGAGTTTCCGGGTCCCCACACTCCCATCTGGGAGACAGGTGCATGCCCAAACACCACATCCTCGATGATAATGCGATTTATTCTAGGGCCTTGATACAGGGCCCATTTCCAGGGATTTACATGCAGGAAGCAACATCCTGACCTCACACTGACCCCTGGCCATCTAGTAGGGGGATGTGGCAGACTCAGAACCAGCGCCTACAGTCGAGTGGGTCTAACAGCTTCCGAGGACCGTTTGGCTCTCTCTTCTTTCTTCTCTAGGTATCACACCCAACCTGAGCATGTGAATCCAGACCTGGGACCCTTTCCCCAAGCCCCCTCAAACCTGCTTCTCCATAGAAGCTTCTAGAACCTTCTCAGGGCCAGGGTTGAAACTCAGAAGAACCAGGTAAAACTNGGTGAGGTGGCAACTGCCCGTGATCCTAGCACCTGGGAGGATGAAGCCNGAGGATTGCTAAAGTGAGGTCAGTGGGTAGCATACTCTCCGAGCATGCACAAAGCCCCGGCTCACAGTTCCAGCAGTACAGAAGCCGNGCTTGGAGGCACACTCCTGTCATCCAGCAACCAGGAGGGTCAGAAGTTCAAGGTCACCCTCAGCTACATTTTAAAGAACAAAGTGGGGGCAGTGAGATAGCTCACTGGATAAAAGTCACAGCCACCACNCCTGACAAACTGAATTCAGTCCCTGGGACCCACANGGTGGAAGGAAAGAAGTTGTCCTCCCTCTGAAGAACACGTAGGCACTGTGGTGCCCACACACACAATGCATAACTGTAATAAGAATTGAAATAATAATGATTTTTAGCTGTCTGGGCACAGCTTGGACAAAGTTCTATCCAAAAAGGGGGTGGGAGGTAGAAGATCCTTCCAGACTCCATTAGACACGGGCCCCCTTCCCCCATACCACAACCTCCTCACATCTTGGGAAATGGAGGCAGAGAAGCCTAAGGTGGTCCCTAGGCACCCTGCAGTCCTAGGGGACTCTGGGACAGAATTCTGCTAAGAACTTGGCACCCCTAGGTCCCTGTGGACTGCATGGTGCAGGCAACTGGTGCCCAAGGGCTCTGACATCCCACAGCCCTGCCTCCCTCCATGCCTTCAGTGACTTCTTCCCCTCCTGCCTGGGCGGGGAAAACCAGTTCCTAGTCAACAGCCAATGAAGTCCCATCTGGATGTCAGGCCTGCCAGCCAAGTCACAGGACAGAGTCACTGGAGAACCAAGTCAGAGCCAACAGAGGGAGAAGCTCAGCCCCTGGAAAGACAGGAGGTCCCTGCCCACTACTCTGCATAAAGATCTGAATGATATACACTATATATATTATATTATATTATATTATATTATATTATATTATATTATATTATATTATATATATGTATATATATTTCCCATCAGCGCACCAACCTCCTGGGACAACAGTGGCTGAACGGCTTTTCCTCTCCCAGGCTCGGTGTGGGACCTTCCTTTTTCTGTTATTAAATCAATACAGCTGGGCCTAGTGGTGCACACCTGTCATCTCAGGAAACAGGCAAGAGGACGATAAGTTCAAGGCTACTGAACAACTTAATGATACCTTGTCTCAGGACAAAAAGTAGAAAGTGACCTGAGGGCCTGGCGTGCATGTTTCAGTAGAACCACCCAGGGAAGACCAAAATCAATCAATCTAACTATTTATCATCAGTTGACACTCACGTGCTGTTTCCAACAGCCCCTAGAGGCTCTGAACACCTGTCTTGGTCAACANTGAAGCAGAAGGTCCTAGAATGGGNACAAGTCCCCAGACATGAAAAGTGGGTGGCCCCATGAACCTGCTTTGAAATTTGATGGCCACACTGACTCCTTTAGCCCCAACTACAGCCTCTGTCTGTCCTTTCTCTGTTTGCTCATCCCCTATTTTACAATCTGGCTGTCCAGGCAAGACCTGTGGCCTGTGAACCTATCAGGGCTCGAAGCAGCCACAGCATGTACAGGGTCCCCCAGGCATCTGTACCCACAGGTCCTCAAGGACAGGAGCTCAGTTTCTCCTCCCAGCCTTCCCTCCCCATGCACCCCCAAACCAGCCATATGTCACCACTGCAGCTAAGAACCCAAGCCTAAGGCTGGCCTTATGTCCCCCACCTGTAACCTGGACATAAGGGTGATGCTGGGGTGGGAGGGGGTGAGTAGTCCCCACAGCCTGCCCCCAGATGCCTTTCTCTGGCTGGCTGGCTGGCACTAGACTCCGTTCATATAGGCCAACCAGGAAGTCTTGGCAAGCCTGNCCTCTTGTGCCATTTCACAGGTGGGAATACAGCAAACGCCCAGGGTCCAATTCTCAAGCCTGGAAGTCTGTGGAGCAATGCTGAGTCTGGCACTCAGGCTAGGATATGCAGGAACAGCTCCTGTTGGCCCAGAATGTGCGGCCCCCACCCCTGAGCCCCTGGGCCTCTTCCCCAAACCCAGGTTCCTGGTAAAGGTGGCATTCTGGTCTCAGGGAGGTTGTTCCTGGGCCTCTGTTTGCTCAATTATCCAGCACTGGAGATAAAGAGGAATGACAACGGGAGCGTCACCACTGAACCATCCTTGTTCAAGAGTCAATGTCTCAGGGGACTCAGGCCTAGGGNAGAAGGGACCAGGACGCCAGACTAGCAGGAGCCTCACCAGGTCCCAGAGCTGTCCGTGGTCCTGAAACTTCAGGCTACAGTTTTCCAGGATAGCGGAGCGCCTTGTCCATAAATCTGCATCCCAACTGTCACTGGAGACAGGGACATTCTCCTGCATTCCTTGCACGCAGTTCTCCCTAAGGCCCACGGGTGTATACTCACCCGGGACACACGCACGCGCGCACACAGCCAGCATCCCAACAGGTACTTCTAGAGACCCACCAGCCACACCCCTAGGGACACGCCTCCTCTCGATCGGCGGGCACACGCCCCCCAGGACCCCTGCGGGTATCACATCGCAAGCTCTCGGGGAATGAAGAAACAGACGCAAACACTCGGGTCGTGGCCCTGCGCCAGCGCCTGCCGCTGCACGCAGCAGCCAACTCAGGCCACGTCCATATCCACACACCCAGGATGTGTGGGGATCGGGACGCGCCCGCCCCAGGCGCAAGAGGAGACCGTGGGAATCCGCGGCGCCCGCTTGATAACCCCCTCCCCGCAGCCTCCGGGGCGCGTCCCTCCCATGCGCCCGCCCTTCCTTCCTTCCTTCCTTCCTTCCTCTCTTCTTTTCCTTCCTCCTCTTCTTCCTTTCTCCTTTCTAACCATCCTTCCATCCTTGCTCCTGCTCCGCGGCCTCTGGGCGCCCACGTTCCCCTCTATTCGTCCTCTCCGCCCCTCTGCGCTTAGACCCTGGCCCTGCGATCGCGGCGCGCGCCCACCGCAACGAGGACGCGAGGGAGGGGGCGCGCTGGGGACCCCTTCAACCTAGACCTCTAAAAGGGCGGAACCTCTGCACTGGGGGCGGGTCCGGGGCACGCCCGAGGTCACCGCGAGGGGACTCCCGCCACCCCCGGCCCTGTGCACCGAACTGCCACTACCCCGAGGTCACCATCCGGGACGCGGCGCCCCGCCCTCTCCCGGGCGCGCCAAGGACGGGCCCCTCCCGGAGGCGGCACCTGAAGTCGCTGTAGGGGTGGATGATCCAGGCCCCCGCCGACTTCACGCGCTCCTGCTCGCGCTCTACGGCCTTCTGGCTGCCGAACATCCGCAGGGAGAACTTGTTGACGCCGGGCTGCAGGAGCGCCCCGAATTGGCGCTGCAAGAAGCTGGCCTGGCTGCCGCGCGGCTCGCCCGCCGGGCCCGCCTCCTCGCTGCCCGCCTCCTCGGCCGCCGCGGGCCCCGAGGCCGCCCCGCGGCATGAGAACGACACCTTGGGGCCGCGCGCGGGGCCCTCGGGGCTGCACTGCGGCTCCCCGCGCCCGCACTCGCCATTCGCGCCGCCCTTGGCCGCGCTGGGGGTGCAGGAGCTGTCGCGGCTGCAGAGCCGGGCGCGCGGGCCAGGCTCGTCCACCGG